>OZ005652.1:194624770-195144770 GCA_963930645.1 Salticus scenicus
ACTGTGTGAAAAACTGTTAGAAGATGTACTAATGGTATTTATGACTCGTTTAATGGCAAATCAGTAGCTATGGTTTGATATCACCAGAAAATATTGAAAAACGTCGGAGACTCTAATCTCAGAAACAGACAAAGCTGATAAAAAAGCTTAAAATCGTGAAAAGTTTAAAATAAATGCTTAAAAAAAAAAAAAAAAAAAAAAAAAAAAAAAGACACTTCCAGGAGCACAGAAAATGAAATAATGAAATTCTAGAGATTCCGAGAAAATAGAATTTATGAAGATCACTCTTTTCGTTGTGGAGAAGAATATAATGCCACAACCACAAACAAAACAAATATCTTGGATAAGATGCATAAGGTGCCTGAAGTGATTCCATGAAACTTGTACAAACTATCAAGACATTTGCCAAAAAGGTGACAAAATTTTACGTAAAGTTAAGGAGTGAAATTATACTTCAAATTCTGTTTATTCGAATTTTATTCACTCATTTTCCGGGATATAATCTTGCACCTTTACAATCTGTTATTTGTTTCTCATGATTAACTAAAATGCGTTATTTTTACTTTCTTCTATATTCAATCCGCGTTTGTAATGTTCGATAGATGGCGCTTTCTCAACTGCAGTTGTTAGTAAATTATAATAGCCACGTGTATTTATTATTGTTCTTTCTTGTTGTTCTATCATTGTTTCAGCGTGAAAGCTATCAGTGGTGTGATAATTTCACCTTACTCCACCAGAGGGCGAGCATTTCATTACAATCGCGGATAGAAGAAAGTAAAATAAATATAATTAAATAAAAAATAAAAAACTAAATAAAAATTTAAAGTCAACTCGTAAACTTTTTTGGCAACAATTAAAATTTAAAATAAATTATGCATTTTTGTCTAAAAAAGGGCTTCTTAAACTTTTTCGATCTGCTGATTATTATTAGTTTTTCTTTTCTTTTTCTTAGAAAAAAAAAAAAAAAAAAAAAAAAAAAAATGATGAAACTCTGGCAAAAGCAGAATTTAGTTTAGTACGGAGGACTATTAGTTTTTTTTTTTTAAATTACTAGGGGGCTCTGCCCCCTGCTCGCACCGCTAACCAACCCCCGATGGAGGCTTCGCCTCCCCCCCGACTCACTTTACTTATTAACACATACAGAGCTCTGTCCGCCTATTCGCTGTTTTCTTTCACTGAAAAGAAATATTAATAGTGCATATTACAAGAGAAAAGCAGAAAATTATTATGGAAATCCTCATATTCAATGTCAAATTGAAATATATAATATTTATATATATTTTTAATAGAAAGAAATTTATAATATCTAGGCCATTTTGCATTACACCTTTAATATATGATCTTATTTATTTATTTTTTATAACCTTAGATCCGGATCGAGTACCCCTTCGTAATTGGAAGATTGCGAGTTCGGTTCTCGAGCCGGCCAAAAACCGTCATGTACACTAATGGTGGCTGGTGCACGTAAAATATGTCGTGGCCGCAATATCCTCCATGTTCCCATCAAAATTATACCTCCGGGGGCCACTGAAGCGAGGGACCATCCCCTTCATGTAAGACCAAAATTGTGGTGGAATGTCTCGGGAATATTCGTAGGGGTGCGTCCCAGACCGTCGCCAATTGTCCATAACGCAGTCAAACACAACCTACCTAATTATCTACCTACCTACAACCATGGATCTTATTTTAATTTCCCCGTGTAAGAAAATAATTTTTCTAAAAGTAGAGAAAAAAAGTTGATATTTATTTTCTTTCTTTTTTACATCTATGGTTTCGGGTCACGGTACCCTAGTTTGTAAAGCGCCGAGCACGTAATTGGAAGATTGCCGATTCGATACTTGAGCCGGCCAAAGACCGTCATGTACACTAATCGTGGTCGGTGCACTAAAATCGGTCGTGATCGCAAAGTTCTCCATGTTCCCAATCGCACTATACCTCTGGGGATCACCAAAGCGGGGGGGGGGGGTCCCTTCCGGGAAGGATCAAAATTGTGATGGCATGTGACCGGAACATCTCTAGGGGTGTGTCCCAGACCGTCGCCAATTACCCATAGCGCAGTACGGGTGCGACGTTAAATCGAACCTACCTACCTACCTACGTACAACCATGGATCATATTTTAATTTTTCCGTGTAAAATGACTTCATGACAGAACAACGTCACTGGGAGAAACATTCTTCCAAATGGCAAATAGAGTACCTTCATAAACTTGTCGTTTTTAGTTAATGACTTCTTTAACTAAAATGATAGAAATTTCTAAGCAGCTGAAATGTCTTCCTTGGAGTATTCGGAACGCGCTGATACCTCTCATGACGCGAAGGACCCTGCCCTCCGTTAGAAGATGCTGTCGCAGACAAAAAAAATTGACGCCAGTGACAGTAACTTTTTTTTAATATATAGAGATAATATCGCTTTCAAATTATTCAATTATATTTTCGATAAATTTTCGATTTCGATAATTGTCCAAACACCGTAAAATTGGCGACAACACTTTATCCGTAGATTCAGACTAATAGTCCTCCAAAACTAAATTAAAAAAACTGGCGTACAGTCAATAGAAAGAAATTAAAACTTCTTCACACACCATAAATTTTAAATCAGCACAACCGGTTTCGAAAGGACGTAGCCTTTCTTCATCAGGTGCAAACACGTGCAACTGCCTTGGAGGCAAAAGCAAGACTGAAAGCAGGGCAAATAGCGCCCTGCTTTCAGTCTTGTGCTGAAACAACACAACAGGAACAACACAAACAACCAATAGGAAGCATCATGCAGGGCAGGACCAATCAGATAGGAACACACGTACACACACACCACAAAAAGGGAGGGAGGGAAGGAGTAATAAATTAATTTTTTTTTCTTTTTTTTTTTTTTTTTTAATTTCAATAATATTAAATATAAGTAGAATTATTCTACTCTTTTCAATGATGATAAAATTAAACCTGATAATCTTGTTGTCTTGCCTTTTTATCCCCCCTTATGTTTTAAATTAGCCAAAGTTTTGAAGCGTTTCAATTTTCACGTTATTTTTAAACCTGTCAATAAATTCCAATTCCCTTCAACCAAATCCCCTGTTCCTGAGCTTCATAAATGGGGTATCTATGATGTTCCTTGTAATAATTGTGATTTATCTTATATTGGTCAAACTAAAAGAAATCTTGAATGTCGTTTGCTTGAACATTTTCGGTATGTTGCTAATCAAGAAATTTTTAAATCTTCTATTGCAAAGCACAGTTGGGAATTTGATCATAGTTTTAATTTTAAGAGTGCCAAAATTATCTTTCATGCCAAACGCGTTTCCGAACTGGATTTTTTGGAAAATTTAGCTATTTACCTTAATCGTGATAAAATTGTCAATGAAAAATCTGATTCCACTTTGCTGTCTACAGCCTGGAAAAATTTGTTTAATTCAATTAAATAATTTCCTTCATTATGTTTATAACATAATATTAGTTATAATAATTCTAATTTAAAAAAATAATAATTAATGGATAAATTTTATTAAATTTACTTATTAGTTTAATATTATTGAAATTAAAAAAAAGAAAAAAAAATTAATTGATTACTCCTTCCCTCCCTTTTTGTGGTGTGTGTGTACGTGTGTTCCTCTCTGATTGGTCCTGCCCTGCATGATGCTTCCTATTGGTTGTTTGTGTTGCTCCTCCCCCTCTGGATTTTGCCCTGCTTTCAGTCTTGCTTTTGCCTCCAAGGCAGTTGCACGTGTTTGCACCTGATGAAGAAAGGCTACGCCCTTTCGAAACCGGTTGTGCTGATTTAAAATTTATGGTGTGTGAAGAAGTTTTAATTTCTTTCTAATAGTCCTCAGTCCTAAAAAAAATATGTTATACGCGCGAGCGAGCGCGAATACACGAGAAGGAAAAAAACTGCAGACACACATGTACAGACAGACATGCAGAGTACTCGTTATGTACCCGATTTTTGCATTCAAAAGACCTTAAAAACCTACAATTATACAGGCGGTAACAAAAATGTCCGAACACTAGCAAAAATTCCTGTGTAGAAAAGGTACTCTTAATATTGTTTTGTTAAATAAATCCTTATCGAATCATGTTCTTACATTGACTAAGAACAGGATTCGACAAGGATTTATTTAGCAAAACCGTATGAAGTGTACTTTTTTACATAGGAATTTTGTTGGTGTTCGGACACTTTTGTTACCGAGTGTACCAAAAATTCAGTTTCAAAAATTCAATCCCAAAACATTAATTTAATCATGTATAGGTACAAAAAAGTAAAATATAAATAGATATTTATTTTCTTTTCTGTTTTCGAAAGATTAAAACTTTTGTGTTTTTGTAATAAGAATTATTTATTCCATAGATTCTAAAAATCAAACCATAAAATTTCAAAATATTTATCAGTTGCCAAAATAATTGCGTGAATTCTAATAACTGTTGCCATTTTGATTTCAAGAGACATAACTAACTAAACAATGTATTTCTCATAGAACTATCGATTATTTTTAACAATTGGTATTTAGTGGAAATGGCTTTCGATTCGATCATATCTAATGGAAAACATAAAGAAAGTGAAGTATTTTTAGTTGAACAAAATAAATAAATAAATCAATAAATAAACCTAGCGAATAAAACATAGCAAATATTTATAATTATAATAAAGTTTTTAAAAACAAATTTCAGTTTGGATTGATTAATGCACATATTTTTATTGACTTTTAAACTCACATTAATGTTTTGAAGATGTAAAAATTCCAGTTGTTTGCCGGTGTGTAAAATATTTAAAAGTCAACTAATATTAGTTTTGTTAATCTTGCATGTTTTTATAACATTTAAAAACATTATTATTATTATTATTATTATTATTGTTGTACAAATAAAACGTTTCGTGTTGTCGTACTTGGACAACAGCACTAACAAATATTGCACAAAATGTTTACACAACTTTTCGAGGTTGGTTCCAGCTGATAATGATTTTTGTTTATGATAATTTTATTTGAACTTATTTTTATTTAAGGTTAAGTAAACTTTATGTGCCTGTTTCTGAATAGTAAATATATAAAAGAAAATAAATAAAAATAAAAGTAAAACAATTATATTTTACGAAGACACGAAGGTTAGCCATTTCGCGTAATAAGCGGGCTGCAGTCAAGTAAAGCTTCTTCAGTTTCCTTTCTTATGATGAATAACAGTTTAAAATGATATAAAATCTGTATTATTAATATCTAAAAAATATAAATTTTTAGAAAATATTAAAAAATAAATAAAACCATTAAAAAAAGAGAGAGGAAACGCACTGTAGAAGGGAACTTTATCACCGAAGATTTTATTAGGTAAGTATGGTCTGATTGTAAAAATATAGTGTAAAATTTTACCAAATGTGCTTAATAGAAAAAAAGAAAAACAGTAAAATTATTTAAAAAAAAAAAAAAAAAAAAAAAGACAGTGCTGTAAGTGGTGTTATATTTCCTTATATTGAAAAAAAAAAAAAAAAAAAAAGATAATGATGTTTTTTACAACTCTGAAATTTGCATTCGACATATTTCCTTGAAGGTTTGTTTTATTTTCAATGCGACAGAACTATTGCTTTCAATAAGACATTTCGTATTGTCACCATTTACTATATTTCACTTTGGAAATATCCACCAATATTTAGTTTTACCATTTTATTTCTTTACTTATCTTATAATAATAATATGTCTAAATCGTAAAAAGTTTTACATAATTGAAAATTGACAGTTAATTATTGGATTGACAAGCAGTAAAATAACTAAGTTAAACACTATTTCAGAGGTTTAAAAAAAAAAAAAAAAAAATTAAAAAATTAGATTAAAAGTAAAAGAATAATAAAATATTAAAAATAGCCACTTTTCTTATGGTTATATGGCAGATCAACGAGATATATAAAGTAGAGTGATAAATGGTAACCCTTGAGAAGGTCCAAGATGAATCATGTGACATGCTCTCCTTGCACCTGTTTACAGGGTTGCCAACTCCAAAAAACTTAAGCCCCTAAATTCAAGTTGAAAATCCCCTAAAAGTCCCTAAATCTTTTGTGAAAATCCCCTAAAAAAGTCCCTAAATTTTTAGCTCAAAAAGTCAAGAAAACTGTTTTTAGTTTTTGTGAATCTGCTTCCAACAATCTAAAAATGCAAGTTCCCCCTCCCCCCCCCAAACTTTGATTGAGAAACATATTAATATTTTATGGCGAGCTTTTGTTTTAAACATGCGAAATACGCTTGTAGAGGCATGAAAAATCTCTCTGTATGTATGGAGAAATCTAAAGACATACTAATAACTCCGTTTAATTCTAAAAAAACATGTGAAAATAAAAATGCAGAAATAGTTTATTAACTTATTCATTTTAGTTTGATAGAAGAAATTTTTAAATTAAGGTATTTTAGTTAGATATTAGTAAAGTAATTCAATATTTAAATTTAAAATGAAATAGATTAAAATCATGACCAAATAAAAAAAAAATCACACATTACATTAAAAATCATTACACATATAATTTCAAACATCATCGTTCGGGGTTCATTTCATATAGTTTGAAAATTTTTGTCCCTCCCCCAATGTAAGATGTCAAGTTACGCATATGAAGCAGTAAACCTATTTTATCTTAAATACTTAATTTCAAGTAACTGAAACATACATATATCGGATGCTGTCATATAATCTTAACAAATCTTATAAATAAAGCAAAGAGTTTGCCGGGAACACTTCCGGGCGGACAACTCCTATTTTTGATTGGTCTAGATTTAACTACTTTGGTGATGAACGTTGGCCATTTTTTTTTTTTTTTTTTTTTTTTTTTAAGTAAAAACTGATGATTTTTTTTTTTTTTTTTAAGGATATTGCATAGATTTATACTTTTTAAAAGAGCTCTTTTTTGTGTGGACATTATATACATCAAGTTATTAAACATATTACGTTGAAAAGTTTTCTTTTAATTAATTAAAATATGAAAATAAATGTTAGCTATAATTTAAGTCCCCCCCCCACCAAAAAAAAAAAAAAAAAAAGAGTTAATTTTTTTCGACATAAAAACAAATACATTTAGTTAAACGTAAATATTGAAAAATTGAAACAAAATTAAATTATTCATCTCACAAAAATTGACGTCATTATCGCTTTAAAATTTTCTTTTATTGATAAAGTGTAGGGATGGAACACGGGCGCAGAATTCATACCACTATCAATATAAGAAAAATTTCTACTTCTTAAATCAACGATATTATAGTTAGAGAAAATTCTTAAACAAATACCGGTATGAATTCTGCGCCCGTGATCCATCACTGAAAGTGCTAATGTAGTTCTATAGCTATAAGATTCAACAGAAAATTGAAAAACATTATATATATAAAAAGTTTCTTTCCTTTGCTTTTTTGTAATCTTATAATAATTTATAATTTTGTTGTCATTTCGGCGATGAGTTGATACGGGTATCGCAAATGCATAAGTAAACATTTTGGCGAGAAACGTCCGAGCTACTTCAATGCCAAATTTCAAATTCCACCAAGTGGTCCAAGCTGTTTCAAAGTTTTTGCACAATTTTTCTCAATTGTATTTTATGAGTTGATATGGTTATCGCAAATACAAAAGTAAACATTTTGGCGAGAAATGTCCGAGTTACTTCAGTGCCAAATTTCAAATTTCGCCAAGATGTCCAAGCTGTTTCAATGTGCTTGCACAATTTTTCTCAAATTTATTTTAAATATTTTTCTAATGTGAGTGGGGAAAAAAGGAAAAGCACTTTTTTTAATTGGTCTAATTATACAAAATATCTCCATGTAAAATTTTATGCGTTTTCCGTTCAGTTTATTATCAAAAAGAAAATGAGTAATGCAGTTTTTCCTGTATTATTGACATTTCTATAAATTAAATTAAATTAAATTATCCAGTACCAAGACTTTGCGGTGAAGAAGTCTCTGTCGAAGTCAGCGAGGGCCCGAAGCGAATTTTAAGCAATTTCAATGTATTTTCTTTTCAGTTTTAATTTGTAGAACGGTATAAAAAAAATCTGATGCGGGCACCACATGACTTCCTTATATACCTTTAGAAATATATACATAATGTTAAAAAGCATTGTCATTGAACCCAAGACAGATTGCTAAAAATATTTAAAAAATGCATTATCACCGTGTTCTGGGCTTTTCTGAAAGTTTCAAATGTTTAGCTAGTCGGGAAGTTAGTTAAAAATCGATTGCAAGATTTGTACAGGAAATGCTGCCTAAAGCAGCAGGGATCCGAAGCAGTTGGCTAAAAATATTTAAAAAATGCATTTTTACCGTATTCTGAACTATTCTTAAGGTTTCAAATGTCTAGCTAGTCGGGAAGTTAATTAAATAAATTTTCTGTTGAACCATATAAACGCTGCCGAAGGCAGCATTGACCCGAAACAATTTGCTAAAAATATTTAAAAAATGCATTGTCACAATGTTCTGAGTTTTTCTGAAAGTTTCAAATGTCTAGCTAGTCAGGACGTTAGTTAAAAATTGAGTGCAAGATTTGTCCAGGTAACGCTGCCGAAGGTATCAGGGATCCGAAACTGTTGGCTAAAAGTATTAAAAAAATGCATTTTCACCATGTTTTGAACTATTCTGAAAGTTTCAAATGTCTAGCTAGTCGAGAAGTTAGTTAAATAATTTTTCTGTTGAATCATATAAACGCTGCTGAAGGCAGCAAGTATCCGAAACAGTTGGCTAAAAATATTTTAAAAATATATTGTCAACGTGTTTTGAGCTTTTCAGAAAGTTTCAAATATCTAGCTATTTGGGAAGTCAGTTACAAATCGATTGCAAGATTTGTCCGAACCGTTTTTGAGTTATTACCGTTTTTTGATACATTATGGTCAAAACCTTTGTATTTTTGGTCATTAGGAACCTAATTTTCCTAAATAAACGGAAAATCATACAAAGTCCAGAAAGGGAGGTGCACCACTAGATGTTATAACAAACCTATGTACCAGTTCGCAACTTTCTACGTCCAACGGTTTTTGAGTTATGCGACATACGCACATACAGACAGACACACACACATACAGACGTCACGAAAAATCATGTAAAGTCGCTTATATTTCTAAAACGAGAGCTCGTGTTAAGACGACACTTGCAGGTGTACAACTAGACATCATGACAGTCACACGTATAAATTGGGAACATTCAGTGATCATTCGTTTTCGAGCAATGTGAATACAAAATCCATTTCGCAAATCGTGATCACTATACTTCCTTATTATACTTTGTATAAGGAAGTAAAATATTGATTTTATCATTATTATTATTATTATTATTCATTTAAATATAGTGATCAGCGAAGCGGTTAAAGCCTGCTAGTGTAAAATAATATTTATGATTATACGTATAATACAGTCCAGTTGAAAACGAGAATGTGGGGTACGAGTGCGAAAGGGAAGTAAAGCACACAAATTGAGAATTAAAAATATGCGCAGTAAATCAAAACAAATACGGAACAGGTGATATATATAAATACACTAGCTGTTACCCGCGACTTCGTTCACGTAGAAATTTTGATGTGTATGTGTGGGAACTGACGGTTTGATCATAATATGTAATATAATGAAACCTTAATATTGTGGTGCTGTTCAAAACAGAGTCTGATAAAGTATACTCAAAAAAATTTGTAACTCATTGAAAGATCTATGGGAAAAATATACAATTTATTTTCATTTTAATACCGATCTGTATACAACATTAAATGACTTATTATTTTCCGTCAACACATGCAAGTTCTGGGCACTTGAAACACGTGAACAACCAACATATAATTGACCGTGTGAGAAGCATGGAGTTCCTAAATGAATGCCTGTCACTTTTAAGGTTTGGCCCTGGGATTTGTTGATCGTCATTGTAAAAGCCAATTTCAATGGAAATTGTAATCTCTTGAAATGAAATGGCAAGTTGTTGGGAATAATAGGTATGCGGGGAATCAAAACGCTGTCTCCTTTAGCAGTTCCTGTAATAATGGTACATTTTATAATATTAATACCCAGCTCTGTGATACGAAGCCTAGTGCCGTTGCACAGTCTGGGTGCATCATCAGCATAGCTGGAACGCCAACTTTAAGCTCCAACATATGGGACGGTACTTCCGTTAACTCCAGAGAATTGAGAAATTCAACGGGGTAGGCAGTACTATCGTCATCAGCCATCACAGTGTCTATGGATGTGTATAACTTTGAATTGCCGGCGGTGATGTCTAAAATTCTTTTGTTTATTTTATTGACCCACTCGTTCTTAGGCGATAGCACTGCCCTCTCACACAACCATTCATCATTACTTATATTAACATCCAAATCGGGGAAGACTTGCATGATAAGTTCATCTTCTGTAGCTACTGGATGGGAAAATTCTTCGAAAAATTGAATTTTCCCATCTGCGTCCGTTTCTAGACAACCCTCACCAATTTTCAAAAGTTTATTTGCAAAGACACCTGATTCTTGGTCGTTGTACAGTCGGACGTGCATGTTGCATGTAAGATGGAGCTTTTCAATCCTATACCAGAGTGGCGACGCCTTGAGACATGCGTTTATTTCATCCGCCGGTGTGCCCTTCTCAATAACTGGTAGTGGCTATCTAAAGTCGCCTGCAAGCAAAACGACAACGCCGCCCATCAACGTATGGTTGCCGCGGATGTCCTGCAGGCTGCGGCTCAACGCCTCTATTGCATGCTTCTGCGACATTGTGCACTCGTTCCATACTATCAACTTGCACTGCTGCAAAAGGACTCCCCGTCCGCTGTTTTTGTTGATGTTGCATGTTGGGGTATCTTCGCTTGCAAGATTAAGCGGCAATTTGAAAATGGAATGTGCAGTTCGGCCACCGTTAAGCAAAGTTGTAGCAATGCCCGAAGAAGCTACAGCCAGAGCTATATTGCGGTCCTTGCGGATTTGGGCAAGCAGAAGATTCAGCACAAATGTCTTACCCGTACCCCCTGGTGCATCAAGAAAGAATAATCCCTCCTCTCCACTATTTACTCGGCACAAAATCGTTCATAGACTTGACGCTGCTCAGGAAGTAATCGTGGTACCATTTCATTGACCTGCGCTTCTAAAACCGCGATATCGTAGTTTAGCTCCGTTACAACATCGCTTGACAATTCCCCTCTTCTCTGAGGTGTGGGTAGGCCGAAATCAGCAAGACATTTTCCAGATATGGAAATCATTTTATCTTCAATCAATACTAAAGCTTCGTTAATGATTAGATCATTGTGAGTGTCATCCAGCCTATATACAATATCTTCTGATAAAGCGTCCTTGTGTTTATCCCACAGCTAAAGCGGGTTTGATAGTCCGCAGGTGCTCACTAAAATCGCAAACAGGTCCCTAACTTTGGCTGCTGAGCGACAAAGGACGACTTCCGCCATAGTTGCGTCCCACTGGTTGTCATTTTCTAATAGTCCGCGAGCCTCACATGCTTCCCTAAACGTTACTCGCTCTTAACTGTTTACGGTTTTAAGCCTCTGGAAACTTGTCGGGCCCCGCACCTGATTCAGCAACTTTCGCAAGCAAAAACATTCAAAGTTGCTGACGTGCACAGTATATATCCGACCCAATGCGTCTCCTGCCTTCACACCTGGCCAGTTTTCAACCGGTGTTCCCTGTACACGACGCTTCCATTCCTTCCTAGATGCATTCCACGTATAGTACCGTGGTACATCAGAGTAGAGCAGGGTTTTGGCAAAGTTGTCATTTTCGCACAGTTCGAAGAATGCAGTCAGTGTTGTTTTCGGAGGTGTAGCCACTCTGTCTAGGAAATTCTGCTCAGTGAAGTATACTCGCTCGCCATTGGGCAAGTGAATTGCCAGGTGGGTGACAGCGGGGTGTCTCTCGTGCAGCGGTAAGCCCAAGATCCTCCATGCTGCTTCGTTGCTGCTGACGTATCTACCTGCCCTAAATGTTTGCACTTCATCTCTGAGGGTAATACCGGCGTTATATTGTTGGACACTAAAAACAGCTTGGTCATTTCCTTTGCAAATATATTTGCAAATGTATTTAATCGCTTGCACAGAACTGCAATATTCAACATTTAAATGTGCATTAAATATTTTAGACAACAGGGGCGAATACGACACAATCCAACTATTGTCCACTTCAACTTCCACAGGACCACCACGAATTTTAATTTTAGTAGTCCTACCACCATGATCGGGTGCTCTCCGCCTGTATAGGGGATATCCATTGTTATTTGTCTGCGTATCCTTCAATAGTGCCCGGGGATACCTTTTTGGGCACTTTCCGTCCTTCATGCAAGGAGACAATTGGTTTTCTACTCCGCAGGGTCCGTGAATCATGTTTTTTACAATAATTTCATGTAACTTTTTATCCGTACTCGGGTCAGAGATCTCGGCACTAATAATGTCGTCAATTTGGGTGAGACATATTTTTTCTTTAAGCCACAGCAACAAATGTACGTGGGGCAATCCACGTTTTTGCCACTCAATCGAGTACAAAAAGCATTGAGCCTCTTCATATATTTGGCCTTTAGTAAGTAGAGCTACTAATTTATGGACCTTTATACTGAACACTCTAGCTATGAGATCATGTCAGTCGTTTGCCGTCTGGCCAGGCATGAGCGCTTCAGTTATTTCTGTCCAGGCAGGGTTGCACGTGAACGTAATAAATAGGTCTGGTCGCCCGTAGTTGCGAACGTACGCAAATGCGTCCTGTGTGTACTAGTGAAGGTATCTCGGGCTGTTTACAAAAGATGAGGGAAGGATTACTATTTTCCCTAAATTGTTGGGGTCGACATTTCCATCGGTTCTTATGGCGTCTTGTAAATGTACGTAGCTCTCTGCTCGCAGTCTTGTCTGATTAAGCGCTATGTATCTCAAGCGCTCACTTTCTATTTTGACATACATATCCACCAGAAATTGGTTCAAAAGTTGCCTACATCACAGTAGTAAATTAAAATCATTTCGCCGGAACATCATATGGAACGCGTAAAAGTCCATGGAGGATACCTTTTTGTTTGATATTGGACGGCTAGTAGCTGGATTAATTAATTGGATGTCAAAGTGGTATCCCTCCTGCCCTTTCCAAAATATGAGTGGGTACTCTAAAGCATCGTAGAACCGGTGCGTGTCGGCGATTCTAGAAAGCGTGCCGTCACGTGTTCGTAGAACAATGTCTCTTGCTGTGGTCTGCTCGCTGCCTGCAATCACGACTGCTATTTCGTTGCTAGTTGGAGCATTGTAGCTTCGCTCGTGTTGTCCGCGCGGCACTCTGTCAGGGTGGACTACTAACTTACAGCTTTCATCGGGCATGTTGTCAAGTGCCGTTTTAAATTCCCTGACTAAGGCGTTATTGTCGTGCAGTACTCGTTGTATTTTACGGACCGTCTCCTTATAAACTCCTGTAATTAGCCTTGACCGTCGCTCAATTGCGGCTTCCTCGTCGCCCATGAAATAGACCTGTAAGAACTCTGGCTGCGTGTTCGAAGTAGGCAGTAGAGACCCAATTCTATGATACACTTGACCTTGAATGGTAAAAGTTGGTGAAAATCCTGGCATTGCGATCACTCTGTCAGCACCAAAAGATGTCATATGGAAACATAAATTATATTTTCTAATATTATTCAGAAAACGCCGTGATTCCACTGTCTCGTAAAAAAATAAATGTTTTAAAGGCTCCACCGGTTCCTCTATTAAAGGAACGGAAACTTTTCCTCCAGAACAACACATTCCTGCAGTTTCTTCGTTCCATTTAAATGCCCTGCAAAATTTACACTCTTTACTTATCCTCTCCATTTTGATAAGCCCGTGGCTGGCGTAGTCAAGAGTGGAATCATATTCAAACGCAGCTTTATCAAATACGGACCACGTTTTTCTTGTAAACGTTTGCCGTCGCTGTACCTTCCGCTCAGCAATGGCTCGCCGTCGATTTTCTGCCTCTTCAAGAGATTCATTAACACGTTGGGTTGCCAAATATTCAGCGTGTTGTTGCCGCCTCAGTTGTGATTGCTCCAGAGTTTCAGCAGCGCGTTGGGTTGCTAAATATTCAGCGTGCTGTTGACGCCTCAGTTGTGATTGCTCCAGAGTTTCAGCAGCGCGTTGGGTTGCCAAATATTCAGCGTGCTGTTGCCGCCTCAGTTGTGATTGCTCCAGAGTTTCAGAAGCGCGTTGGGTTGCCAAATATTCAGCGTGATGTTGCCGCCTCAGTTGTGATTGCTCCAGAGTTTCAGAAGCGCGCTGGGTTGCCAAATATCCAGCGTGCTGTATTCGTCTCATTTCTGAATACTTCGGTTTTTCAGCTGATCTAGAAATAGCCTGCCGCTCTGCTTGCTCAATTCTTCTAAGCTCCGCTTGAGGAGTCGTCTCTTGACTTCTAGCTACTTTCATAGCCCGAGCTTTATTATTTCTGTTGGAAAGATTAGATTTGCGTTTTCCGGGCATTTCGAAAAACTATCAAATAATAATAATAATAATAAAACCCTTAAAAAGGAACTAAAAACAAAGTACTACTATGAAATAATAACAAATCAAAAGAATTAAAACTACTAACAAAAAAAAAGTAAATTATAATTCAAAAAAGTAAGAAAACGCACTTTAAATGACAAAGTGAACTAAAAAGTTAAAAATGAGAATAGTAATTAACCAAAAATATTGAACGTGTGATGCTTTCTACTTATCTATATAATATTTCTTTAACGTGGTCCAATTACGATATACATGGAGATAAAAAATAATATTTATAAATGGACAATATTTACACACGCGGAATAAGCTCAATAATTTAATAAGAAAAAATGACGACATTTCTCTGGTAAGAGTATACAGTACAATTTCCGGTGCATTCTACCACCCCACGTATAGCCTTGTAAAATTAGTTGCAACCGATTATTAAAAAAAGAAAATAATTCGTTTAAGCACTAACCAATTTTATTTTGAAGACGTGTTCAAAGTTTTAATAAGATTACTGCATTAATTTTTGAGAAATCGTATACACCGTTTTTATGAACGGTCTCCGAAAAACAAGACTTACTGATTGAATTTTCCAAAACATTTAATGAAAATTTTATAAAATATTGTTTAGTCTCTTTTATAGGCTCAAAATTTTGAATAAAACATCTTATATTTAAAAAAATAAGAGAAAATGTGATTTTTTTTAAGCCTTCGAAACTCATATATCCACTTAACATGGAATACGCAAAATCATATTTTAAAGTAAAGTATTATTTTAGGCAAACGCCTATTGGCGGCGTTAATTTTTCTTGAGAAAAAAAAAAAACGTAATTGCACGTGACCGTCAAACAATGTGTTAAAGTGTTATTGTTGCAAATATAAAAAGTATTTAAAGAATTTTAAAATCATTTGAATCATCAATTAAAATTTTAAGAAAACTTAATTACAATAAAATTTAGACTTATTATAACTTAAAAGCATTTAAAATATAAAACGTATGAGATAATGCATGAAATATTACACAAAACATAAAATTAAACGTTTCGAGCTTTTTTAGCTCTTTATCAGTACAGACAAAAAAAAAAAATGAACAACTTAAAATAGTGCAACATACTCTACCGGCTCAGCGTACAGTCGGTAACAAAAGTGTCCGAACACTAGCAAAAATTCCTATGTAAAAAAAAGTACACTTCATACGGTTTTGTTAAATAAATCCTTATCGAATCCTGTACTTAGTCATTATAAGACCATGATTCGATAAGGATTTATTTAACAAAACCGTATGAAGTGTACATTTTTTAGACAGGAATTTTTGCTAGTGTTCGGACACTTTTGTTACCGACTGTATGCCTCATTCAGAGGAATGCCTCCAGAAAAATCCTGGAATGGTAGTCAGAACAATTAAAACAATTTTAATACTTTCAAAATCAGGGGAAAATTTGGTCTCTATGGCCGATCATTTGCCAATCATCTGTACTGATAAGGAACTGAAAAAGATCGAATTGTCTAAATTTATGTTTTGTTTATTATTTTACGTATTATCTCATATGTTTTATATTTTAAATGCTTTCACATTGTAATACGTTTGTTTTTATTGTCATTAAATTTTCTTCATAATTATTTCTTCATTTGTTAGAAAATTGTTTTTAAAATGATATATAATTGATTAAATTAGTTGCAATAAGTAAACGACAGTCATGTAAAGTTGCTTTTTATTAACTATATAGTTCACGATTTTTCCTGAAATGATCTAAATAACAGTAATTTATGGCGTTACGTAAGCTATACAACGCCTTAATTAGATGAAATAATAAAAAAATTTCGATGCAATTTTGTAGCCAATACTGTCCATTCTGGGTAAGGCTTTCGTAGAATCAATATTTTTGAATTTCACTGCTTCAGGTTTACATTTTCTTTCATATTCAACATAATGTCTCATGGATTTTATAACGGTTTCTGTGTGTAACACTCTACAAATTAAATTCTGTTGACGATGCTTTACCATTGTTTGAGCGAACATTTCTTGTAGTGGCGAAAAATTTAAATTATTACAAAATACTTCATCTGAAGATTCAGTTTCTTCTGAAGGTGGAACTGGATATTGGGTAATTTCATCATTTTTCATGCTAATCTCAGAGATATCATCTTGACTGGTTTTAGAACTTATTGACTGACTTTAATCTGCATATTCAGTTTTTTGTAAACATAGAATTTCATCAGCAGATTCACTTTCTTCTAAAACTAGAACTGGATATTGGGTAATTTCATCATTTTTCATGCTAATTTCAGAGATATCACCTTGACTGGTTTTAGAACTTATTGACTGACATTGATCTGAAGATTCAGTCTTTTGTAAACATGGTACTCCATCAGCAGGTTCACTTTCTTTTAACAGTGGAACTGGATATTGGGTAATTTCATCATTTTTCATGCTAATCTCAGAGATATCATCTTGACTGGTTTTAAAACTTATTGACTGACTTTGATCTGATGATTCAGTTTTTTGTAAACATGGTAGTTTGTATTGAAGCATTGCATCCTTTTCCATACTAATCTCATAGTTATCAACTTGAATGGCTATAGAACATGATGGACTTTGAACAAGAGATTCAGTTTTTTCTAAAAATGGAAGTATGCATTCAGGAATTTCAACATTTTCTATGTTAATTTCGTGGACATCAGCTCGATTGACTTTAGTGTTTCGATTGGTATTTGCTGGAATTGGATTGTTTTTTCTACATTTTTCTCTCATAGGTTTTGATTTGAACAGCTTTTCCCATATCCACTCCTTTCCCGCCAGTGATCCATCGTTTTCAAAAAGTTTGTGATTTAACAAAACTGAAGTTGGTGGCCTTGATTCAGGGGCAAGTCTTAAGCAAGCTCTGCAGAAATTTCTCGCTATCTTCAACGTCTTATTTTTTATGCTGCAGTTCGGGAAAGACAATCGGCATTCTTTATTGAAGTTCTTTTTCTAAAAATAAATAAATAAATAAAAAGATAAATTATTAAAGCAAAAACTATTACACTTGTCCCCCCAAAACATTGTGACGTTATAAATACTATTTCATTAATAACCCCACCTGTGACTGAGAGGCTGTGCTCCCGAATATGTATATATATATATATATATATATATATATATTAGGGAATATAATTAGTAAGGTTAAAAACAAAAATCAATAAAATAATAAAAATAAATACAACTATATATATATATATATATATATATATATATATATATATTAATAAGTAAATCATTTTATAGGTTTTGATACTTATAGAAATTATGGTGTATACTTAAAAACAATTCCTTTGTATTCAATTTTTAATTTTTATTTTCTAAACTGGTTGGGTTTCTTTCTTTTGGTAAGATATAGGGATTTAAGCTACTGTGATGTAGATTATTACATATTTTAAAATTTGTTTTATCTTTAAAAGATAGGTAAATTCTCTAAATAAATAAAGTTATAAATAAAATTATTTAATATTACACAACTATTTAAAATATTACGGTATAACTGTTTTTAACCTATAAATAATAAATTTACAATATACGTTTTCTAATTTTTATGTCTTCCCTTTCATACCTTTTTCAATGTAACTGAAACAAATTCTTTGATTAATTCCTAGTATTCACTTAGCAATCCTAACTTGATGAAAATTCTTTTCACGGTGGAAAGTATATGTTTTGACTTATTTCTATCCTTTTTTGTTTTGTGAAACCAGGAAATAATTAATTCGGTTTCTTTAAATCTGTCATCGAAATGTAAATCAAGTGCCCTCTTGTCGCCTAATTTACATCATCAGCTAGATAAAATATTTGCTTAGCTGTTTATTTCCCAGGAATTAAAATTTTGACGAAATCATGCCCACATTCACTAACAATGGTCAATAAGGTACTAGTCGCCTTTTCAAAAATGATAAAAAAAAAAAAAAAAAAAAAAAAAATTCGTAACGTGCCGCAACCATTCTCTATCTTAAACTTTGAACTTGGTGTCTATAAAATTAACGCCAAATGTAATATCATTTTTATACTCCAGTTTTGGAGCTCACTTACTTACTGACTTACGATCATGCAGTAGCTCAAGAAAGATTGGGGCTTTGGGCCCGGCCTTGTGCCTGGTATGGTTTTCCCCGCTACATACTGTTATTCCATCTATAGTCACGCAATAAATTAGCTTCTTTGGAATAATCAATAAATTTACCTGAACCAATATACTGCCTCATGGATCCGTTCTTGGGTGATGTACTTTCATCTACAGTTAATTTTTAACTTGACTTTTTTTGCAGCTTATCCCATGTGGCCAACGCAATAATATTATCTTTTCAAAGCCTAAAATTCGTCATTAGGCACTGGAAAAAATCATCATTAGACTATTTATTATTATTATTATTATTATTATTATTATTATTATTATTATTATTTGCTAGTAACTCTTAAAACATCTCTGCTTCCCTGCTCCCCTGACGATGTCCTCAATGTTTTTTGGTTTATTAATATTTTTTGTCGACTTTCAATTTTACGTTTTTTGCCTGTATTCATTTTTAGTTTTTACATTATATATATATAAAATGTAGAAAGAGTATCAAATTTAATTATCCATTGCTGTATTGCTTTTTTTTTTTCATGCAGTTATGCATACTATTATATTTAATATATAAAATGTAGAAAGAGTATCAAATTTAATTATCCATTGCTGTATTGTTTTTTTTTTTTTTTTTTTTTTTTTTTTTTTTTTTTCATGCAGTTATGCATACTATTATATTTAATAATTTATGTACAAGCATGCATATCATAATTAAAAAGACTAATGTCCGATATATAATATTGAAAAAAAAAAAAAAAAAAAAAAAAAAATACAAAACATATTAATTAACGGAAAGAATAGGTGACTCAAAGCACTAATTTGAACATGGATTTTTTGCAGATTTTTATATTCTTTCCATATAATTGCACACACAATAATAATACATGAATCCAGTTCTTCACCAATAAATGCGATCGAATCCAGAGCTGTCAACCATTCCGGCAAATTCATGCCACTATTCTTTTAAAGTTTTCCGTGACTTACTTAATCACAGAATTTCGCTAAAAGGTTATTCTTCGACCACTTTTATGAAACCATGGAAGCATCTGCGCAAATGCTAACTCAACGAGTCCAATGCTAAAATAGAGGTGACAGCCATCTGACTCAGAGAAAATGAGCAATAACACAGAGTTCGGAATTACTGGATGTTTTCCAAATTTCAAACTGCCGGTCAAGCTGGCATCTCTCCAACATTTTGGAGGCGTCCTCACTGCTAGTTTTAGGATATGTGGCTGCACTGTAAGTGGATATTTGTATAAAAATTTACTGGTATACAGAAATCCAGCAAGTCAAGTCTACTAATGCAGGGCTTGAACTGAATTACCGTTTGGGTGTTTCTCGAGCTCTAAGAGGTCCATATATTGAAATTATTCTAGTGAATATTTCAAAATATAAAAAAATTATCTTTTATTGCTTTTGTTGTGTTTTTGATGTTTTCCCTGTTGTTTTCGAGCTACAACGCCATCTATGAACATAATTTGGAACAAACTTTTTTATTTGCTACACAAAACTTTTAATCATAAGAAATATTGTAATACGCATTCTCATATGTCAATTGCAGTCGGCAGCAAAATTATTGAAGTGCACATCCCCATTTTTCGTATTTTGTTTTAATTTGATCGCTAATTTTTACCATCAACTTAATTTTTTATACACAGCATAAAGACTAAAATGTTTACTTAACAAAGAAGTATTAGGTGCACATCATTTACCAATTATTGCTAGTTCTTCAATAATTTTGCTACCGACTGTACTTCATTTTATATTAAAGTTTAAAATGTGTTAGGTTTTTCTTTTTACCCTTTCTCTCTCTATGTATGTATTTTTATCAACTGTGAATCGAATTAAAACTACAATTTTAAACTGTATGTAAACACAAACGTCCTAAAATAACAACAATATATACATGTTTTTTCTTACTTTCAAAATTTTAAAGAGTAGCGGATATATAATATCGCTCCAGCAGCACACTTCATCTGGAATATTTCTTGACAGATAATTGCCAGTGAAAACTTCAATTGAAATCATGCTTAAACACCACATATCAAATCCTTTTTCTTTCACTGGGCGCTTACGATCCTCAGCTGAATAACATTCAGGGGGCAAGAATCCTTCGGGCATTTCATATCTAAAGGAGAAAGAAAACCAATATATTATTTAAGCAAGACGCATACCAAGTCTCTACGCACGCCAAGCTCGCCAAAGTTTGTCATCAAATAACGCATTTCGTCACCAAGTCAAAAATTTCGTCATCAACTACCAAATTTTGCCGCCAAATTAAATTTCATTGCTAAGTCGCAAGTTTTGTCACCAAATTGTATATCTTTATGGCTTCTATTTGTTGAATGATTATGAGCTTGCATTTTAAAAAATTGAATCATTTACTGACCAATAAATCTAGACTAAAATTTTAAGTAGAATGAATAGTAGTAGTTGATAATTAAATTTCTTAAAATCAGAATAGCGACGTAAATAATGCAATGTGTGGGAATAAAGCCATTGGCTAAGTATATGTGTTATGCATATGTAATATTTCTTTCCTTTGGTAACATTAACGTAAAAGAATCTGCCTTTGCCTTTAAGCTTGCCGAAAAGGGATTTTTCTTTCTTATTGGACTACTTACGTATCAAAATTTATGCAATTATACACTATAAAATTTGAAATACAGCCTTTTTGTAAATGGAGGAAATTGCAGCATAACAGGTGCATATGTTGAGCAGCGATATGCACAAATAGTTAACAAGGAACAATTTATGTTAAACTGCAATTAAATATAAATTTTTATGAAATTCTGTGAATTAATTCGTAATCTAGCACTGCCACAAAATTTTGATCACACACAGACAGATGGACATTTTCTAAATATGGTTCAGTTATGCACAGGAATCTCAAAATGTGTAAATCTATCGAAAACACAGGAAGTTAAAAATTTTAATGAATCCAATACATTTTTAATGAATATAGGAAAAAGTAATAAATAAATCTGCAATAAAGTAAAGTAAAATAATTAATTAATTATACAAGCTGAGTTCGATTTTAAGATTTGAATTTGCTAAATATATTTTATAAATTGGCTATAACTATTATATACAGTCGGTAACAAAAGTATCCGAACACTAGCAAAAATTCCTATATAAAAAAAGCAGAGTTAATACTGTTTTGTTAAATAAACCCTTGTCGAATCTAATTCATAGGCTGGCTAATAACATGATTCGACAAAGATTTATTTAACAAAACAGTATTAACTCTACTTTTTTTCTGTAGGAATTTTTGCTAGTGTTCGGATACTTTTGTTAACGACTGTACTATAATATTTAAATTTAAAAAACATTCATAAAATAGAGTTAACGTGTAAGAGACATTTATTTTTTTAGACTAATTAATCCTTTTGTCCTATATAAGATGATGAGTTAATTTTATCTTAAATATTTAATTGGAAGAAAAATGCTGCTACATGTACAGTCGGTAATAAAAGTCTCCGAACACCAGCAAAATTCCTATGTAAAAAAAAAGTGCACTTAATACAGTTTTATTAAATAAATTCTAGTCGAATCCTGTTCTTAGTCAGGCTAAAAATAGCATTCGACAAGGATTTATTTAACAAAACTGTATTAAGTGCACTTTTTTTTTACATAGGAATTTTTGCTAGTGTTCGGAGACTTTTGTTACCGACTGTACACAAAAACTTTATCCTAGTTGACTATTACAAACAAAAATTTTCAGTTTTAAAATGAGTGTTTTTTTTTTTTTTTTTTTTCTTTAATCTATATCTTGTCCATTTTTACGAAATTTTGTCCTATACTGCCATGTTAAAGATCATGATAGAACTGGAAGATAGCGGCACTTGTTGAACAATATACTCCAAAAGTTGATGAGCACCCATTAATGTATTCTAAATGTAACTTTCATTTTCATTAAATTATGTTCATATTCTTCATCTAGAGCTGACATAAAAATTTTGTTACACACATTAAGATACTCATACAGATGAATATTTTTAAAATATGGTCAAACCGTATTCAGAACATCTCAAAAAGTGTAAATACGCCGAAAACTGGAAGTCAAAACTTTTTACAAATCCAGTACTTTCTTCTATACTTAATCTTAAAAAGAGTAATAAATAAACAACCATATGCAGGGTTCCCAGCATGAAAGACAATCAAAAATAGTTGCTTTAGTAGCCTTTAATGTTTGAAATAGTAGCCAAAGTAGTAGCTATTCTGAATGAAATAGTACACTGTAAAAAATAGGTCCTATTTGCTGCCAGAAATTCTCTGTGATTTGAGAAAATACGCGTGATTCACGAAAAAATTACGTTGTCAGAACGTATTTTCTCAAATTACAGAGAATTTCTGGCAGCAAATAGGACATATTTTTTGCAATGTAGCCAAAATAGTAGCCACTCCGATCCAAATAGTAGTCTTAGAGTAAAAAAAAAAAAAAAAAAAAAAAAAAAATCATCTGTACACCAGACTTGCCTCAATTCTAAAGTTTAATCGTTCTATATTTATTAGTTTCGGAGATATGGTAGTCATAAGATCTCTCCCCCTCTCCCCACTGTAAAAAAAAATGTCTTATTTGCTGCCAGAAATTCTCTGTAATTTGAGAAAATACGTTTTGACAACGTAATTTTTTCGTAAATTACGCGTATTTTCTTAAATTACAGAGTATTTCTGGAAGCAAATAGGACATATTTTTTACAGTGCACATACACACACCAATTGCCAAAACCCACTTTTTTGGGCACAGGAGAACTTAAAACATGTAGATCAGATTAAAACTGGAAATCGAATTTTTCGACCGAATACAATAAGTACTCCCATTACCCAATTAGTTGGGTAATAGAAGTAAAAATGCAGTGAAGGGGCAGAAAAAATAACAGGTAACAATTTTTTATTCAAAATAGTCGCCATTTTCCTGAAAATAGTGCTACCTGAACTGAAAATAGTAGCTTTTAAGCCACTTTTATACAAAAATAGTTGCCATAGTAGCCTGGGGTTGATTTTAGTAGCAAATGTTGCTTTTTAGTCACCGCTGGGGAACCTGCATATGGAATTGTAAAAGTTTGCTATCCAAAAATACATACTCAGTTGTGTATTTTTCAATCCCACTCATGCGATGAAATCCAAAAAGTTGAACACTTTTATCGCTGCAAATCATTACATTGCTCAGTTTCAAATTCAGAAAACTCAATTTCTTTGTATGTAGGTAATCAAGAGCCGATGTTATTTCTTTTATCCACGAAACTGCAAGCTTAAAGTTAATAGGTTCATCAAAGATTACTTTTTTCTTCAGCGCATCTTCTAATGTTAAATCAACACGCTTAGATATAAACCATGTCAAACCAAATACTGAAAAATCAGCGGTATCCAACAGAGGTAGTACATTTTTGTTGTTTAATTGCCCCCATTCTTTTTCTTTAGGACCCATGTCTTCACTCAACACCATTTTCATTGCCAATCCTTTGCCACCCTCTTCATTGCATACTCGTAAAACTGTAGAGACTGATCCTTGCCCAATTACTTCAGTGAACTTAAAATTCAAAGTTTTTCTGAAAACATCCGTTATTTCTTTGTGGTATACATCTTTAGATATTTTTTGATTTTTGCGAAGTTTTTTCAGTTCAGATATAAAATTCAAACTTTTTTCCATCATGAAAATTAAAATTGAAAAATATCGACGTCGTATATAAAAAGTGATTGAGGCTTATTTAAATTAAGATAATACTTTTGACATACAAAATGGATAAACTAATTCTTTTGAAACACAGTGAAATAAATATGTGTATGCATATTGTTTAACTTAAACAATGTAGTTACGTTTCAGATTTTTGTTACATTGTTTAAAACAACAAACAATGTACATTGTTTGAAATATTTTCGTACATACATTGTAACAATTAAAGAATTTTGTTTCAAATTCCGGTAACAATACGAAGGTGGAAAGATTATACACTAATTTTTATTTTTGCTTACCCATACATGATAAAATATTGTTTTTACGTCTGATTTTTCAAATTTTATTTTTTCTTATATTTACACATTTTGTGGTCTCCTGAATACGAAAATTGGGTTTTTACAGATTGACATGTGTGTGTGCGTGTGTCTTTTATCATCATAACTGAAGAACAAATACTCGTATTATCAGGAAGTCCAAATTCAGTTTTCCAAATGTGTATAATATGGAGATGGGTATAACTTTAGTATATCTCCACAGCTGAATTTGACGATTTTTCTTTGGCGCCGTTTTGAACGATAACGATGTCGTTCTGGACTGTTTGCGATATAATATAGCAGCCTATATGTTGTTTATTTTGGATTTATGATTTTATGATTTACGATTTAGATTATGATTTTTAGATTTAGGATTTAGCCATAATCGCCAACAAAAAATCGCCAAATATCGTTGTGGGGATATACTAAAGTTGTTCCTGGAGATGCTACACGAAACTTTTTATGAGGATTGTACAAATCGTTCGTTTACAAGGACATATACGTGGCTCTGAACTTTTAAGCTTTTTAAACCAGGTTCTGAAAAATCCCAATTGCCTGGTCGACACGACGACTAAATTTCAAGAGGCAAATTTTCTTTTAAATTAAAGATAAAACTTCTGTTTTCTGTCTCTCTCTCTCATTTTACTTTTCTCTTACATTATATATATGATATAGAAAGTATTGTTCTTGGTAATAAATTAAAGAACTGGTGTACAATAAAAAAATAAGCTTAGAAACTTCTTCACACACTATGATATTGATATAAGCATTACCAGTTTCGTAAGGACGTGGCCTTTCTTCTTCAGATGCAAAAAACATGTGCTAACTTTCGAGGCAAAAACAAGACTCGAAGTCTTGTATCTACTGACTCCATTGAGCTGCCTCCATTTAATCTTGCTTTCTTCCACTGAGTCTTGCTTTTGCCTCCAAGGGGGGCAAAGGGGCTTCACTTATTTGCGCCCTGTCGGACGATCTGTAACATAGACCTTATATAGATAGACTACGCCACCAATAGGACTACCCATTATAGTGAATGTCTTCAACATGAGGTGTAATCTGATACCTTCATCTTTTGCGATCTTCGCCGTATGTCACGTGACAGGGACTTGAGGGAGATTCTTCCATAAGAAAGCACTTATTTTTGTAAGAATTCAAACAAAAAATTCTCCCCTTCAAAATAGTTTCACACAAAAGAAACTTTTTTATAATTAATCTATGACATTTTAGCTTTCCAACGATGTGTAAATCTTAAGGCTTAAATGAAAAGTATGTCCATGTGCACAATACAGAAATTAAAAAACCCAAAACTACTTTCTTTCCTATGGAAAAATAACAATATTCATTCTCGTCTCTCTCTCTAGGTCCGGATCACGTGATAATTTAGTTGGGGAAGCTAGCTCATGTCGCGGACAGATAATGAGGGTTGATGCGTGGTCTATCTATATAAGGTCTATGATCCGTAAGTCGCGGGACTCTTTATTACAGCCGGTGTTCTCAGAATGTCGGCATCTTGAGTTTAGTACTCAACGAAAGGTCATCATTAAAAATAATTTCAGTACACTCCCGATTATCCGCAGCTCCGGATTCTGCGGATGAACTATAACGGCCATCGTAATTGCATTTGTAAAAATTTGCAAAAACGTGCGAGCTACTTCAGTGAGAAATTTAAATTTCACCGAGGAATGCTGTATTAAAGCTATTCCATTGCTTTAAAACAATTTTTCTCAATTTTATTCATTAAGAAAAAAAAAAAAATTCTTCATTTTTTTTCTGCATAAAAAGAAATATATCTATATTAATTTATTTATTTTTGCAATCACCTTTTTCTTTTTTTTTGGTCTTTTTAATATTTTTAAAGCTTTTTTTTTTTTTAAATATCTTTTGTGACAGTTATCCGATTGAACTAAAAAATACGATGTTAGCTAGATTTTGTCCTGATTAATAAGTGCACCAATTTCTGACAAAATCTAATAATTCGGACTAAATATCTGAACAGATACAATGACAAGCAATTAGCTTTACATATTTAGATAAAAGCAAAACACTTTGTACATTCATTCAAGGTGATACATAAAAACTGGTAAAGACGTTGTCTGAAGGAAATATCACGATATGTCACTATGGGAAAGAAAAAAAAAAAAGAAAAAAAAAAAAAAAAAAAAAAATCAGCTTAAAAAAATCTAGAAATCCTTAAAATGAGACTTGTTCGAGAAATCTCACTTAAAGGATGTGATGATGTTTCTGTTCCTAGCAGACGAAAACAGATTACACTGTCCACGCTCCATCTATAAGAAATGATTCAATAAATATATGAAGCAGGTATTTAATTATTGCAGGGAAAGTAAATCACAGAAAAAAATAAAATCAGCAAAATTTTGAAAAGTCTCCAAAAGACCTCAACATAATTTTGAAAGTCCCCAAAAAAGCCCCTAAAAATATTTAGCCCCCAAAAAAGTCCCCATCGGCCAAAAAAGTCCCTAAATTTAGGGGCTAAGTCCCCAAGTTGGCAACCCTGCCTGTTTATTCGGTGGTTCCCTTGGTAACAGCTTATTTTCAGTAAATTTCTATGGCAACGGTTTGGAGATTGTTCTTCCCACTGAGCTGAAGAACAACTGGAGGAAATGCTAGACCGGTTTTCGCGTGCCGTTTTTTGAAGGTTTGTCTTTCGAGCGTTGTATGGCAAAAAGCATTTGATATATTTATATTTCAAAGTAAAATTGTGTAAAGGTTGTCAGTTCGAACGACCATATGCTAAACATGACATTACAATTTAAAATTTTAATTCTTTAAAGATTTTAATAGTAATAGATGACCCGACAAATGTTGCTTGCCATACAAGGTCGGCGAAAGATTGCAGAAAAACTGGCACGCACGAACACTGTGTAAAAGTATTGGAAGCATTTGCTCCAGTTGTTCTTCAGCTCAGTGGTTCTTCCCAAAGCTTTACAGATTAAGCTCGTTCACATAATGTTAACAAATGTCGCAAAGTAAACTCGACGTTAGCGCTTCTCCTCGTGCAGTGGCTGCGGTAACCAAATAAAAGCTGTGAAAAATCCGCCCCTATTGTGCTTTCTTTAAAAATGTTATCTCTTATGGTTTTAATATAAACAAGAATTAATTCTAGCCCTAAATGAACATTATAGATGTAATTATTTACTTGAAGTTATTAGCGTACATTTGACTTTAAATACAAAATATGTTAGATGTTAGCTAATAAACAATCACATAATTATTAGTTAACATCTAACATATTTTGTATTTAAAGTCAAATTTACGCTAATAACTTCAAGTAAATAATCACATCTATAGTGTTCACTTAGAGCTAGAATTAATTAGTGTAAAATATAATTTTTTAAATCGATCTTCTAATGTTGTAAATTGTATTGTAAATACGAAAAAATTCATGTATTAATAATTTAAGAAGAAATGTTAGCGTGTGCAATTTTCAAAATTAAAATTTTGGTAAAAAAAATTTAAATTTTAGAAAAGAAATAGCTTATAAAAGATGACTTTATCATTATCTCTTTTACTAAAAAAAGTAATATGTCATGTTCCATAAAATCAATCAGACGCAGACGAAACCATTCGCAAAAATTTTATCTTCTAAACAAAATATATTTGTAATCGCTTTATAACCAAATCTATAACTAAAATAACATTTAGGAATGATAAAATAACATTTAGGAATGAACAAATATAATCAAAACTAACTTCTTCTAACCTCATAACAAATAAAACAACCGAATTCAAAATTCCATAGATATCTCTTGATCCGTAATGAATGAAAATTCAAGAGAGTAAGATTTCAATAATTTTATAAATTGTAAGAAGTATTAAAAAAATAATTTTTAAGAATTGATTTAAAATATATTACTTATCTTAAAATACGGGAAAACATGCGAAATATGAATATTCTAAAAATACATGAATTTTTTCGTTTAGATGTGCATTCGTTCAAACACAGTTCCATTTAAATTTTAAATATGGAGCATCACGCGAGTAAACAAATTCTATTCGAGCATGCGCAGTTTCAGCCTGAGTAGTTCAGTCACCTCCAACACGAGATGGCGTTGTCATCGATCTATGACGTAACCATGACGCAACCATGACATAGTACGCTACCCATTGCTCCATTGCAATGAATACGCTTACTCTGTAAAGCTTTGGTTCTTCCCGTACATAATAATTCGCCAATGTTTTTGTTTACTTACGTAGTTTAATATTCTTTTGTTCTAAATTCTTTTGATTTGATTTTGATTTTACTTCTTTTTTATTTCGTGTAGTTGAACTTTAACCGAAAAAATGCTTAAAAATAGTTGAAAAAATATTATTTGTTGTTAAATTTAGCTCTTTAAAAGTTTAAATTTTCTTTTATAAGCACTTTTAAACTTTGTTGGGAAATGATGAAAAAAAAGGTATTTTATTATTTATTAAAATGTGAAATATGTGTAAAATTATTTTAAAAACAATTTATTTCGGACATAGGACTGTCATGTTACCTAATAATGACGATAATTTGTCGAACTGATATTTTAAATGCCAAAATAGCGATAAAGGGACACAGCAACCTATTCGAGCATGTCACGTGATTCATCTTGAACCACGGAAAGCCAATCCTTCATCTATTGAATCAGCACTAATTTATATATCTCGTTGTGGCAGATGCGTACAAGACATTTCCGTCCAAGCTGAAATTTGTGACACTTACGAACAAGTCCAGACGTTTCGGATGTTACAGATGAGTTTTCGAAAAATCTAGTGGCACTTTCGTAGAAAATTTGTCTCGCTGTATTTTTGGTTCGTAACACTAAGGGGTTGTATTCATATGATAAACTTGGAGAGAAATACTCTTATATAAATACGTGAATTTTCTCTTATATATGTACACTGTTAAAAATTTCAACAGAAAACTCTGTATAATCTATTATCTTCAGAGAAAAATAAACTGAGATGTTAAAAAACTTATTTTATACATTCATTTTAATAACTAATATTAATTAAATTAATTATTGGTGAGAATATATTTCGGGCTTGGAATGCTTTATCTAAAGTAGAAACTGTCATTTTTAATTTTAATTGAAAATTTAAATAATAAAATTAGGTAAAAATACAGAATAAAGATTGAGAATCTCGATTATTCACATTTAATTAAGAATTATTGTAAATTTACAGAAGCTCTGGATAAATATTTACATTAAATTTACAGAAATTTTTAACAGTATAGTCGATTGACAAAGTTATGAGCTTTACGCATATAAAAGTTGCAAGCTATAATAGCTGTAGTTATTTTCCGGAAATGACATACAATTATCTATTCACTGAGTCAAGATTAATAATAATCCTTATAAATGAGGGTTGGCACGGTTTAAACCAACTGTTTTTTTTTTTTTTTCTTCAGTTTTTTTCCTTTACATAAAGTTCAAAATTTTTATTCTGTTGTCCCTTTTTTAATTTAAATGTATAAATTATTTTTATGTAAATGACTTTTACTTTTAATTCAGTTTATTTCAATTGCAATTTTGCCTCAGAGAAGATTTTAGTTATGCGTTTTATGCGTGATTGGCTGGCTTTATTAAAAGTTATTATTTATGGGAAAAAAAAAAAAAAAAAAAAGAAAGAAATCTAGAAATTGTAGAACAAAAATGTCTGTATTAATTATCTTAAAAAATTATAAATGAAAGGGTCTAAGGCTAAATGCAGTAAAGTAAAATGAAATAAAAAAATAATGAAAAGCACATTTATTTTGTACAAGATATAAAGTGAAAATTGTATAATTAAAAAACAAAATTGCTCTCATCTTCGTTTTATTCAAAACTGAACAAAGTGGTCTTTAAAAATTTTATGTATATATGGTATTTGTTATAATATGGTAATTAATAGCAGCCCATTTTCTTATCTATATACTAAATCCAAAAGCAAGATAATACTGATTTTAAATTATCAAATAAAAAATAAGCTGCATTAGAATTTGTCCAGGCAGTTAAAAAAAAAAAAAAAAAAAACTTTGATTTTAAAATTTAAAAAAATTCTCCATTAACGGCTCTCTTCACTTACCGTCACCGGAAGCCCGAGCCAATGTTATTCTATGGGGAAATTTTCTTTACAAATAACTTATTAGCTAATACGTATTTTTAAATCCTGTTTTCACATTCAGGAAATTCCCAGTTAAATTGACGGACCTTTTTTAAAAATGTGTTTTTTTAATTTTTAATATTTTATTTTGAAATTGCAAAATGAAAAAATTTCACATATTAAAAATTTGTATTTTGCAGCTTCAAAATAAAATATGAAAAATTAAAAAAATAATGCTTTAAAAAAAGGTACGTCAATTTAACAGCTGGGAATTTTCAGAATGTGAAAACAGAATTTAAAAATATGCATTAGTTAATAAGTTATTTGTAAAGAAAAATTTCCCATTGAATAACGTAAGCTTCGGCTTCCGGCGGCGGTGAGTGAAGGTCATTTTGAAAATTATTTTATTTAAATGTAACAGCACTAGAATTATCAAAATGACGTTACAAATTTTAATATCCAAGTATTGAAAAATGTTGAAATAATTCTAATCGCGAAAGATTCTACATCCGATGAAAAGTATTTTCTTAAAATAGAAAATTTAGTTTCAATAAAAGCTATAAAACTTCTAATTTTATTTAAAATATTAAATGTAAATTCTATTCAATATATAAGTTTCAAATGAATTGTAATATTCCATTACATCATCCAAAGGAATAATTTTTTCTTAAATCTCTTCCTATAACTCTTTTTTTATTGTATTGGAGTTTTTTTAAAAAAATTCCCTAATTCATTAAATTAAGAATTTTATTGTTTTTAAGTTAATTTCTTATCATTAAATTGTAGGAAAAGCATGTCAGGATTAACATTCACTATAAAAAAACAAATTTTCGTCAACTCAGAGTAATCCTGTTGTTACCATATACATCATCTATATATTAATAGGCAAGCATAAAATTTGTTGTCCCTTTTTAACATATTAATTATGGGAGTAGAGGGTTGAAAATGGTATCATTCGAAAGGTATGGTTAGCCGGAAGGTGCGAATACAAATATTATTTTCTTACGATGTCAAGAAGGTATTTAAAAATACTTTTATTTTTTATGCATTTTCCCCCATTTTCCCCTTTTATACACGTATTCCTTCACATTAAAAAATACCTAAAAGTAGAAAGTTGTTAAATCTGGCAATTTCATAAAGCTCAAATAAAACCATAGACACAGTAATTTGTATAATGTAGCATCACTATACGTAAGCGAAGTGATGACGTCACTGTCTGTCCATGGAGCCATGTAAAAGATTTTCTATGTTAATTTTCCATTGAATTTTTTGTAAAAAATATTAAAAAATAACGGAAACTATCTGCCGATTTTAATTCCGATATTTGGGTATAGTTATATATAAGTTACTGTCTACATGTGTTTGATTGAGTTATTTTTCTGTAAAATTGATAAAATTTTAATTTAAAATCACAAAACTCCAGAAAAAAAAAATGGCAAACTTCCAGTCTCGAATGTAAACATAAACATTTCATTTCAAAGGGTGATATTAAACAATAAATATTGAACTAATATACTAAATAAAAGGAAAATGGATTTGTTACTAACTGCTGCATGTATAAGTAGACGATACGGAAAAAATTCCGATTTCCGTTTTTTTGCTGAATTTACATGTTTTGAGCTTTCTTTACGTTTCAAAAAACTGAAATTGGCTACTTAATTTTAAAAAAAGTGTCTTTATTGCTAGCTTTTGTGGGTAGAAGAAGCAAGTAGAAAATACATAAAAACTTTTGATTTCCGGTTTTCGATGAATTTACACGTTTTGAGATTTCCTTGCATTTTAATTAAGTGAAATTAGTGAAATTGACAACTTATTTTTATTTTTTTAAAAAGTGGATTTATTATTCTTTCCTCTGCATATATAAGTAGAAAATATAAGATTCAGAAATGTTTTAGATTTTCGGTTTTCGATAAAGTTACACGTTTTGAAATTTCCCGAACTCAATTCAACCATTTTTGAATTTTTTTTTTTTTTTCTTTTGTTCAAACACTGTACTTTATGAACCAATCGAATTAACAGAATTTGATACTTGGTTGGACCTTGGTCTGACATGGTACCTATTAGCTTCTGGGCTGTATCACACAACAAGGGGCGTTTTCACGTTGCGATTTTCTCTCATTTCAGGAAAGGCTAACATCTACAGAGAGAAATAGTTATATTAAGTAAAACTCTGCTGATTCAGTTAGAGTGAATATTGGCAAACAATTGCCGCAGCTGTGTTGCAATTGCATTCCGTTTAGGACAAGGCAATAACTTTTCTTTGCCTCGCTTTGCAAAAAAAATGGTCGAGTTTCGACCACTGGGCGATACTAGTTATAATAAAAACCCAATACTACGATGATGGAATATTTTTAAAAGTTCTGAATATAAAGGATTTTAGCAATAATGAAATTTAATGCACTTTTATTAACAGTTCTTTAATTCAAGGATGAGATCGACAAAAGTGTAAAATAAATAAATAAAATAAAAATAAAAATAAAATTTTATGAAAAAAATAAACATTAGAGCAAAATGTAAGAATTCAGGTGACAAAAGCCTGTGTTTCAGAAATAAATGATTTGATTGTTTTATTTTTAAACATAAAAACAAATAAATGTTTTATTAACATGGCTATTTGAAAACTTTTTTTATTAGATGAGATATAAGAGAATTTCATGTCTGAAAGTACAAACTTTGTTTTTTTATACATTTCTCTCTATATAAATGGCTAAGAGAGTTTTTCCCTGTAAGTCCGTGGCTGGACGCAAGTTGGTTGGCTAAGAGAGATTTTCTTCTGTTTGTCTGTGTGTTGTTGCCACCAGGTTTTCATACTTTAGTTAATTTAAAAAAAATCTAATTGTCCGATCGATAAGTTAATTAAACCGACGGATTCAGAAAAAATGCCCATTTCATTTGGTACCTTATTTGTAACGAAATTTTGATTAGATTTTTTAAAATTAATTAAAATGTGAAAATAATAACCTGGTAAAAGCTTCAAATGTGGACACTTAAAATTTTAATTGTTGCTAAGAAGAAAAAAAAAATGCTTTTATTTATTTATTTATTTTATTTTATTATTCCCAAACATAAAATGAAATATGCTTTCACGCGAAAAAAAAAAAAAAAAATATATATATATATATATATATATAATATTTTATTCATGCACATGAAAAAATGTTTTCCCGAAAACAGCTGATTTTTTATAGTGTCGTACCCAAAGGAGGAATATGGTCCATTGAAAATGGAGTAAAAAAACAATTTAGATAAAGTTGCACGAGAGTTCGAAAAATTAATGGAAATATAAATGAACGTTAAATAAATAAAATAGTCGTCTGCTCAATCACGTGATATTGAAAAAACAAAGAATCGAATTCCAGTAAATATGGAAAGGAAAGGAAAATGAAAAGGAAAGAAAGAAACAACAATAATAATAATAACATAAACCAACGGGAAACCAAAGCGGGCTTTAAGGCAATTTCATGATTTCTTTAAATTTTATTTTTGTTTGTAAAGCGATATAGAAAAGAGTTTCCTTTAAATATAGTGACCAGCGAAGCGAGAAAATGTGTATTTTATATTGTTTAATGGATTCACTGAGACGTACCTTTTCTATAACTTTTGTTAATGTTGATTCACTATCTAATTGTAACTTTTCGCTTAGGGCTTTATCTTTTATTCCAACTACAATTCTGTCCCTAATCAATTCATCATGTAAATTTCCATATTCGCAACTCTCAGCTAGACGATATAGTGCCGTAATAAAGTCATTAACTCTTTCTCCTTCGAAATACGCTTACTAAACTACGCTCGCTCGAAAATAGTATTCTTTTTTTACTACAAAATGGTCATTGAATTTTTTTAGGACTATTTGATAATCTTCTACTTCTTCTGTATTAACTGGAACGAAGCAAAAATATATTCAGCTTTATCGTCCATGATGTAAATCAATGAGTTTATTTGCTCACCATCCGATTGCTTGTTCAAACCAGATGCAACTGTATATCCTTCAAAACGAGTTATCCATTTTGATCAATTAGCTGGAGTAGAAAATGTAAATGGTTCTGGTGGCGTAACTTGAAATGAATGCGTTACGACAATAATTTTATCAGTTTCCATCGTAGTTGAAAATTTTAGAATAGGCTTCGCTCTATATCGGTAAATGCAAAACAAATTACTTACAGTATTTTCCCTTTACTACTTTTACTGTTTTTCCCGCTGCCACCATGTGATGTTTTTCCTATACAGGTTTAACGGAGGCTCTAAATATTGCTTAACTAAGCATAGAATCCATTGCTAGCTGTTTAAATTATAACTTTATTCAACAGCCACAAAACACAAAACATATAGAACAACAACCATTTTCAAACTCCAAACTAATAACAATTTCAACACAGAACGCACGCTCGCATGACTAAAACCATGGAGTTACATTATAACACAAATACTAGCTGGCTTTGCCCGCTTCGCTGGACACTATATTTAAATGAGATGTCAAAATCACATATCATTATTAATAACCTAAGTTAAAGATCCCGCTGTGTTCGGTACAGCTTTTTCCCACTTGCAACGTGAGGAGTCCGGGTTCCCACTGCCTTCGACAGCAACTTAGACGCTTTTTACTTCCCCTTCCCCAGCGGGTAAGTTCGACGTTTTGAGAAATCCCACCAAAATACATAGTATGTACACTTAATAAACATACACACACCAAAATTCACCACTATAAGATAATTTAAAGCGAATTCAAACGGGAAAACGTGTTTATTACAACCAGACTCCAGGGGGAGGAATTTCGTAAAATCTCGTTACAATAACTGTCGGATACATATAAACAATTTACGCACCAAATTTCGTGACCGCAGATCCCAAGACAAATTTAGCGCCAAAAGGAAGATCTCGAATTTGCAACTTCCTACCCCCCCCCCTCGACACACACACACACAAAAAAAAAAACGTGTGGCACTCGGGGACTGCCGCGGTAAAGCTATTGCATAGCATTTTTTATCAACTTATGCAATTATAATTATTTATTTATTTTATTTATGCAGTATTTTTTTTTCTTTGATATTAATTCAAGTTCCGGGGGAGGGGACTCATGTCAAAGTTGTGCCTTGAGGGCACTCATGTCAAAGTTGTGCCTTGTGGGGGGGACTCATGCCAAAGTTGTGCCTTGGGGGGACTCATGCCAAAGTTGTGCCTTGGGGGGACTGATGTCAAAGTTGTGCCTTGGGAGGACTCATGTCAAAGTTGTGCCTTTTGGGGGACTCATGTCAAAGTTGTGCCTTGGGGGAGACTCATGTCAAAGTTGTGCCTTGGGGGGACTCATGTCAAAGTTGTACCTTGGGGGGGGACTCATGTCAAAGTTGGGCCTGGGGGGGACTCATGTCAATGTTGTGCCTTCGGGGGGACTGATGTCAAAGTTGTGCCTTGGGAAGACTCATGTCAAAGTTGTGCCTTTTGGGGGACTCATGTCAAAGTTGTGCCTTGGGGGGGATTTTAATAAATGCACTTTGTTTATTCATATTTAAAACACTTTATACACAAATTTTACGCGTACAGCTATTCACTGTTGTACATAGATGATAGATACCTATACACCTATATAATTTCTCACAAACAGCTGCTTACGTATTCGTCCGATTTCGGAGCAGCTCGTCTGGATCCGTGCGAGCTTCGTACAGTCGTACCATATACATACACGTTAAGGTTCAACTAGTCGCGGGCTCGAACTCATTCGTGGACGCGGCCAAAAATCACGCTGTCTCACTAGCATTGTGTCTAAAAGAGATAGAATCAGTTATGAACAGTTAGCAGCTAGTCTACACGCATACGTCTAGTCGCACGCACAGAAACACCGTGCCGAAGTCTGCCGAACTGTGTTAGGTTTATTTTCGTTACGGAATTTCTTGATTCGGTCGCCGCGCTCAAAGCCCGCGATAAAAGCTATGCAATAGCTTAAATATATATATATATATATATTATAGTTTTAAAAAATTAAAGAACACGCTTTTATAGAAATGTGAACTAAAAAGCACAAAATATCTATCTTAGTATTAAGATTCAGGGTAAGAGAAAATCGTGTGAGTGATACACCGTAATATTTACATACATTTAAATCTTTAATTAAAATAACTTAGAATTAACAAAAACCATTTTTAAAAAATTTCCCCTGACGGGGATCGAACACTGGACCTTTAGGTTCGTAGCGCGGCGCCTTACCTCTACGCCATATCGTTCACGAAGGGGAAGTATTTTTTTTAACCGACTTCAAAAAATTGTATGAAATGAAACTAAATTGCGCCAAAAAGTATAAAATAATTTCCTTCGCCAAACAACCTATAACACTACAATTAATCATAACTTTTGAAGTCGGCGCAAAATTAAATAAAAATTGATACCTTTATTCAATACAAAAATCGAATCCTATTCAAACTACACATCTCACATTGTCACCTGCAAAACGCAGCCGAAAACTATTTTGATTCAAGAAAACAAATAAGATTTTGTAAGCAGCAAAAGTTGGCGAAGATGCTGGTATCTGACGTCCTTGGTGAAAGAAAAATCGCAAAATTATCTGGCAAACATATTTAATTTCTTTGGGATATCATGATTAATTTGATAAGGTATATTAAGTGAGTAATCAAGAATATGAAACAATACTTCGTACAAAATGTATTATGAAAATATACATCTTGCGTGTATATTTTTGCAATACGTTTTCAACGCCAAATCCAAAAGCCACCAAGGATGATAGTTATCAAAGTTATACCAAATTTGCAAAGAAAACTCTAACTTCGTAGAAACATAAATTCTGCATTGTGAAAAATGTCCACTGTTCTGTGTAGATGCTACCAATGGACCAATTGTATACAGTGAATACAATAATAAAGGAAACATGAAAATGGATCATTCGAGACGACAGCATTTGTTGCTACCGATCTAAAAACAAACCTTTAAAAACTAATTAAATTTTATTTAATTTTGCGCCGACTTCAAAAGTTATGATTAATTGTAGTGTTATAGGTTGTTTGGCGAAGGAAATTATTTTATACTTTTTGGCGCAATTTAGTTTCATTTCATACAGTTTTTTTTTAATAGTAGTTGCTTTTTGGAGTCGGTTCTATTTTTTTACAAAAAGATTTTATTTCACAATATAATTTTTTTGTTTGCTCCCAGAGAAGTTACAAACAAACAAACAAACATACATACATACATACATACATACATACAGGTGAAGCTAATAAAAGCGTGTTAAAAAATACTGCATTTGTGATAATAATAAAATGTATGTATATAGAGTACTCACTCATTTTCTTTCACTATTTTTTCATCACTTTCTTCATTAATAAATGCACTTTGTTTATTCATATTAAAAACACTTTATACACAAATAAATGCACTTTGTTTATTCATATTAAAGACACTTTATACACAAACTGTACGCGTACAGCTATTCACTGTTGCACATAAATGATAGATACCTATACACCTATATACTTTCTCACAAACAGCTGCTTACGTATTCGTCTGATTTCGGAGCAGCTCGTCTCGATTCGTGCGAGCTTCGAACAGCCGAAGTCTACCGAAGTCTGCCGAACTGTGTTAGGTTTTTTTTTCGTTACGGAATTTTCTGATTCGGTCGCCGCGCTCAAAGCCCGCGATAAAAGCTATACAATAGCTTAAAAAAAAAAAAGAGCGAAAATGTGTTTTTGGAAATATTTTAAAGAAGTTCCATGTCTGTTTTCAATATCTTTGCAACATTTTTAGTAAAGCTCTACTAAAAAATCCGGAATTTTTTTAATTTCTCTCCGAAAACTAATTTTTCCGCTTCCAAATTCGTAAATAATGCTTTATTTATACTCAAGTCTAGTCTCCTCTTGTGCAATTTCTTAACCATGAAGTAATTTGGGGCCGAGTCATGCTTACAATAATTTTTTTGCCTCTTGCACCCTAGGGGGAATTTGATAAATCCCGTTACTTTAGTTGTTGGATGCATATAAACACATCAAGCACCAAGCTTTCATAAACTTCTCAGAACAAATTTAGTGTTTAAAAGTAGCAAATTCGAGACCTTCCTTTTAGAGCTAAATCTGTCTTGGGCAATCTGTTTCGAATTTTCCCTTCGTAACACATACTCCCCTCAAAAAAATATAAAAAGGCAGATCACAAAAAAATTAAAAACGTGTTTTGGAAATATCCAAAAGAAGACGCATGGCTGTTTTCAACATCTTTGTTACATTTTCGGTAGAGTTCTACTCAAAAATCGGGAATTTGCAAAATTTCTCGCCAAAAATTGATTTACCCCTTCCTTTCCTTAGAAATCAAAATTTCCTAAATTGCAGATATTTTATTTGTACTCAAGTCTAGTCTCCCCATGTACAATTTCTTCACTGTGAAGTAATTTGGAGTCGAGTTATGCTTACAAAGATGTTTTTGCCTTCTGTCCCCCAAGGGAAGGGGAAGGGGTAATTTTAAAAATCTCGTTACTTTAGGTGTTGGATACATATAAACTATCCAAGCACCAAAATTCGTGATCGCAGTTCCCATAGATTTCCGAGGAAAAACTTAACGTTTAAAGTTGTGTTTCGATTTTGCCCCCTCGTAACACTCGAAAAGTATCGTAAATCATAAAAAAACAAAAATGTGTGTTTGGAAACATCCTAAGGATATCGCACAGCTTTTTTTTTTTTTTCATTTTTGTTCCATTTTTATAGAGTTCTTCTGAAAAATCCAGAATTTTCAAAATTTCCTGCCAAAAATCGATTTTCACACTTTTTCCCTTTAAAATCGAAAATTCCTAAATCGCAGATAAAGTTTTATTTTTACTTATGTCTAGTCTCCCCATGTGCAATTTCATTACTGTGAAGTACTTTGGAGTCGAGTTATGCTTACAAACGTGTTTTTGAATTTTGCCCCTTAGGAGAGGAACGGGGGGGGGGGGGGAGGATTTCGAAAAAGTTGTTAGATATAATTTTAAGTTGGGCAAGGACCTAAATTCCTGCCGAGCGCCGTTGAATACCGTTTTGCTATTCTCACGTGATACCCGACAAAAATAGCGTTACAGACCTACGCACACGACGACACAAACACACACACACACAGAGACAGACAAAATTTTCTAAAGTCACTTTTGGCTTCCTTGGTGTGGTTCCTTTCATGATGATACCGCAAAGTTTTTTGATTCTGACAAATCTACAGACAAAAGCCTGATTTTATTAATATGGATATTAATAATTGCAACCCTATTTACAATTACATTATGTATGTAATTATTTTTTAAATTTATAATTCGCTACAAACACCTTTTTTATGAGTTGTCCGATAAAAGAAAATCTCAAATGGCTTAATCCTCACATAGACAATCTTTTCGTAACACCGTGTGTATTCATCGCCAAATACGTCAAATAGCGTGGCAGCGTTGCTTAATTAACATTTTATTTTTTTAAAGTCTATTATCCTTTTATTTTTTTCTTCGGGACAGCTTTAGTATCAGATCCCCAAGCAAAATTTGAAATTTGGCATCGAAGTACCTAGGACATTTCTCGCCAACTTCTTTATATCCGACTCTGCTATAGCCATTATAATTCATTGCCAAAATGGCAAAAATAAAATAAAAAGTTGCCAAGAAGGTCTCATACTAAAACTGTTTTTTTTTCAATATTTAACTGTATCGACAATGTATTCTGCATTGAAATTTTGTCAAATGTTAAATATATGGCGATATTTGAATTCGGTATCGATATCAGGTAGTATATACATATGAAGAGAGAGAAATGCAAAGTATTCTTATAAAAATTAGTATACGAATAAAAAAAATATTTTTGATAACTACAAAAAATTAAGGTAGGTAATGGAAATTATTCTTAGAAAGTTTAGTTGTTTATTTATTAATTTTATTAATTTTTTTTTTTAACAAAAAGTTTTGATTAAGAATACACATGTTCAATTTAAATGCGTTATAAAATAGAGGAAATAATTACATTTTTAAGCAGCTTTAGTAGCCCCAAATTGGCGAAATTGGAAATTGGGCTCTGAAGGAGCTCTGTCGTTTCTCGCCAAGGTCTTTTCTAACGTAACTGCTATAGCTATTTTAATTCATCGCGAAAGAGACAAAAATTGAAATATCAACAATTGGGTACTGTACTAAAGCTGTACCCAAGTCATGTAAAAAAACACTCTTCTTTGTTATCAATTAATATTGAAATATCGATTTTGAAAACAACTTAAAAAAAAAAAAAAAAAAAAAGAAAGAAAGATATCGCGTGTGTAAGATAACGCACAATTTACATAAAAAACAAAATAACAACAAATAAAGATCGAGTTTCTTTGTCAAATTTACTCATGAAAAACATTATACATAACTTCCCCACCTCCCATGCACACAGAGAAAAATTTCCGAAATCATTTTGAGGTTACCTGTTGTCTAAAACGTAAAGATAGCTTTTTTTTTTTTTTTTTTTTCCCCATTCAAAGCGTTTTACTAACGCAGGCGTTTTTTACCCACAATTCAAAAACTAATCAACATTTTGAAAATTTCTATAAGTATAATTTTAAGTTGGGTGAAGACCTAAATTCCTGCCAAGTGCCATTGAATTCCGTTCAGCGGTTCTCGCGTGATACCCGGACAAAAGTAGCGACATACAGACACCACCACACACACACACACACACACACAGAGACAAAATTTTCTGAAGTCATTTTCGGCTTTCATGGTGTGTGAAACGTGAAGTTGTAGCAAATTTTTTTTATTCTGACAAATTTACAGACAAAAGTCTGATTTTATTAATATAGGTTTTCTAATAATATCATTTAGGTTACTGATCTCGTTCCACATCATGACGAAAGAAAAGAAAGAAGATTTCTTCAATTATGTGTCCAGCATTCTCCAGAATTCGATGCTAACAGGAATTCCGCAGATTGCATCAGCGAGAAATTGGCCTAAAAGAGTCGTACGGACATTCATTTTCGTAATATGTGTAGGAGGATTTATTTACCAGTCACTGAGCTTCATGTATATGTATTGGGAATATGATGTAGTCATGGATGTGAAGGTTGAGAGTGAGATGTTTATGGAGAGACCGTCTTTTACTATATGCAATGCACATGGGTAAGATGTTTTTAAAAAATAACCAAGTATAAAACTAACTTTATAAAATTTGTGAACTTTAATTTTAATTAGTGATGTGGGGTGGACAATTTTCCGCGGAAAATTTTCTACTATGTTTTTCCGGAAAATTTTCCAACCGAAAAAACAATTTTTTTAGTAAATCTTTTGCATGATATATTTCAATTTTCTTTTATTAGTCATAGTAATACTATATACAGTGTGAAAAACAAAAGTTTTTGATTAAAGTAATCATTTAGAAAGTTACCAGATATATGTTTTGAGCAACTTGCTCGAGAAAGAGGTTATTTATTATAATATAAGAGATTTACTTGGTACTTAGGTACTTTTACTTAGATTTACAAGAGATTACTAGGTTGCTAATCAGAATTTTAAATATCCATTCAATAAGTTTGTAAGAACATGATTATAAAGCATTTGGCAACATAACAAAAAAATAACATATTGATAAATTAATGCACTACTATACTGCTGAGCATGTGTATCTATTTTCCAAAATATTCATTTGATAAATGATAATACGCCGATGTTTTTCAAACTCAGACAGCAATTCTCTTAGGTCACCTTATGGTCTCCGATTCTGAGAGGGACTCCGAAAGTTAGGACATTGTCATAATCTTCATTAAATATTCAATAAAAAAAAAAAAAAAAGTTAAATTTAGGAAAAAAAAAAAAAAAAATGCTTAAATTACAAAATTGGCATTGTTGAAAATTTAGAAAAAAATCTTATATAAAAACATTATATTTTTTAAAATCGCTTTTTAAAACTAATATCTAATGTGAAAAAAAAAATATTTTTTTTTTTCATGCAAGCAACAGGAAATACAATTAATTGCCTAAATAAATAAATAGCAAGATTTTGATTAAAATTTAAGGAAATTAAATAGATAAAATGAATCACACCATATCTTGTAACTGGAGGTTTAGTTGAAAGAACTCAATATTTCTTTATTTACTTAATATATCCGAAATTGAATTGTGCTTGAAAAATCTCATTAAGGTGTTACATTTAAAGTTAAATAATAACAATAATAATAAAAATAAAAATCTCAAACTTCCAGATTAATTCTTTTGAATAGAGAATTACATCCATTTTCCAATACCACCTACTATTAAAAAGTATGATTTTTGTGTTCGCAAACTATGCTTAAAAATAGAACAAATCGAAAAAAGTAAAAATCAAAAGAATTTTGATGAAATGAACCCTTGCATGGTCTGAGCCATACCTTATTAATTACCTAGTACACAGTGGTGGATCCAGAACTTTTTTTTTTTTTGGAGGGGGGGGGGGCTAAGATTTTTCAATATATTATTCCAGATCAATGAAAAATTTACAATTGTAATATTCAGTTGTGAATGTCAGTGCTTTTGGGGAGGGGGACTTCAGCTGTCTATCCCACCCCTCCCCCTTAGATCCACCACTGTTTGTACAGTCGGCAGGAAAATTATTGAAGTGCTAGCAATAATTTCTATTTAAAAGATGTGCACCTAATACAATTTTGGTAAGTAAATATTTATCGAGTCGTGATCTTAGTCTTATACTGTTTATAAAAAATTAAGTTCATGATAAAAATTAGCGACCAAACTAAAGAAAAAAAGAAAGAAAACGAAAAATATGGATGTGTATTTCAATACTTTTACTGTCACTAGCACTTTTTTTTTTTTTTTTTTTTAAATTCTGTTTAGTTTTAGCTAACCATTGGGTTCCGGCTTCAGATAAATCATTCGTGTTACATAAGAAGCAGGAAGGATATCGTACAACCATCTCGGGCAGATGATCACTTGGAAAAACATCAAAGAAATATTTTTTCGTGACTCTGTTACTGGATGAGATATTCTTGGTTTGTAGAGAGTCCAATCATTAATTAGCAAGGTCACATAAAACGTGTCGGTCGAGACTTCGTGATTTCAATAATGTTTTCAAATTCTGCATACACAAACATATAGATAGTGGATTATATAGTAGAAAGGAATTTAATCTCAATTCTTAAATTACTTTGCTGTTGTGAGTTGAGATGCAGACCATCACACAAATTAGGCGTTAGATCGATAGCGTATAGTCGGTAACAAAAGTGTCTGAACATAGCAAAAATTCCTATGTGAAAAAATTACACTTCATACGGTTTTGTTAAATAAATCCTTATCGAATCACGTTCTTACACTGACTAAGAGCAGGATCCGACAAGGATTTATTTAACAAAACCGTATGAAGTGTATTTTTTTTACATAGGAATTTTTGATAGTGTTCGGACACTTTTGTTACCGACTATACAAGGTGTGACCATCAACTAAATCTTGTCGTGATATAAAATTTCCAGCTTCTCGATTGAAACCGGAGAATAATCGATGATAAGCTCTTATTAGTTTTTTTCTTGAAAATTTAATTCGAAAGGTTTGCTAGGAACAGATTGTCCATCCATATACACACTTAAAAAGTTAACATCATACTGATGAAAGTAACAGATTTTTAAGTCATATTTACCGCTCATAGCTGCATTATCTAACAAACCGATAATGAAACGTTTTGGCATGGCAGCCAGAAGTACATTATCCTGCATAAAAGACATGCTTTCAGCAGGTATAGTATAAGTCTTACATAAGATTCGATCGATGTGATATTTTGCCGATTTTTTTTTCCAAAGCCATGTCCTAATTAAACCCTGGGTTTCACTTTCACTTTGCGAATAAATAAAGAGGCATGTTCTAACACTACATTATATTTCTTTTCCTGTCCAACCACTTGCTTCGCCATTAAACAAAACTGAGGAGTGCTTCGAATAATTTTAATTTTCAAATACCCATATTGAGTAAAAGTTGATTCTGCTGAAAATGTCACAGTGTAATGATCTGATCATGTATAATATTTTGCTTTTCTTAGTGAGTTCATAACTTTTTTTATATCTAGGATTTTCAGGGGCAGCTTATGAAGGATCAGATACGGTTAAATTCTTGGCTTTATAGAATCATTCACAGGTTAATGAACTTTTCTTGGCACCTTCACCATAATTCAACACAGTTTAGATATAGGCAAGGTAGCAACAGGAGAAATAGGTTCGTTATCAGCTAAATTAGAACCGTCTGCATTAATAATTTTCACTTTAAAGTACGTATGAGAGGTCTATGTATTCTTCACCATTACCCGTGATGTTAAATTCTACAGGTCCCCCATCGCGAATATTCTCTAGAGGAAGAAATTCGACGAAATGTCCTTTTTCAACAGTCTCTGTGTGGGTAGAATCAAAAACAACTCCAATTCAGATTTGACGTAGACAGGAGAATCTTTATGAATGAGACCCGACATGATTAAGCAAAAATATCGTGTGTCTTCACTATCTTCACTTTGGGACGAATGACGGTTTTGTTAGAACGCTTTCTCTTTTTAACACGCTTATATTAGCTTCACTTGTATGTATGTATGTATGTTTGTTTGTAACTTCTCTGGGAGCAAAACGTGATTGCACAAAATCCTTCATATCTCAAACAAAAAAACAGAAATCCGTAAAATTTTTGCTTTAAAATATAGCTAATACAAATGTCTAAAAATCGGTTTCTGGAATTTTTGAAATTCGGTCCCCAAGGGGGGCAGGGGGAGGGGGGCAAAACGTGATTTCACATGCGTAAAACGTGATTTCGCATAATCCTGTATATCCCAAACAAAAAAATAATAGATATACGTGAAATTTTTGCTCTAAAATATAGCTAAGGCAACTATCTAAAAAAAAATTTCTGGAATTTTAGAAATTCAGCTCCCAGGTGGGGCAGCAAGGGGGGGGGGCTATGGAGCAAAAACAAATAGAAATACAGTTATGCCGTTGAAAATTGGTACAGATAGGTTTTAAAGTTCTGCAAGTCGAATGGGGATATTTTCGATTGTGTAAAGTTATTAGGAGGGGCAAAAGGGGGGGGGGGAAGGGAGGGGGGGCAAAAAAATAAAAATAGTGTCAGATCGTTCAAAATTGGTACATAGAGGTTTTCGATACTTACAAATCGATTGCGGATTTTTTTGAATTTGTGAAATTATTAGGAGGGGTGGGTAGGGGGGTGAGGGGGTAAGGGGGGGCTATGAGGCAAAAACAAATAGAAATACAGTTAGGCCGTTCAAAATTGGTACAGATACGTTTTAAAGGTCTGCAAGTCGAATGGGGATATTTTCGATTGTGTAAAGTTATTAGGAGGCGCAAGAAGAGGGGGGGGGGGAAAGAGGGGGCAAAAAAATAAAAATAGTGTCAGATAGTTCAAAATTGGTACATAGAGGTTTTCGATACTTACAAATCGATTGCGGATATTTTTGAATTTGTAAAATTATTAGGAGGGGTGGGTAGGGGGTGAGAGGGTAAGGGGGGGGCTATGGGGCAAAAACAAATAGAAATGCAGTTAGGCCGTTCAAAATTGGTACATACAGATTTAAGAGGCCTGCATGTCGAATGGGGATATTTTCGATTGTGTAAAGTTATTAGGAGGGGCAAGAAGGGGGGGGGAAGAGGGGGCAAAAAAATAAAAATAGTGTCAGATAGTTCAAAATTGGTACATAGAGGTTTTCGATACTTACAAATCGATTGCGGATATTTTTGTATTTGTAAAATTATTAGTAGGGGCGGGTAGGGGGTGGGGCGGTAAGGGGGGGCTATGGAGCAAAAACAAATAGAAATACAGTTAGGCTGTTGAAAATTGGTACAGATAGGTTTTAAAGGTCTGCAAGTCGAATGGGGATATTTTCGATTGTGTAAAGTTATTAGGAGGGGCAAGAAGGGGGGAAGGGAGGGGGGGCAAAAAAATAAAAATAGTGTCAGATTGTTCAAAATTGGTACATAGAGGTTTTCGATACTTGCAAATCGATTGCGGATATTTTTGAATTTGTAAAATTATTAGGAGGGGCGGGTAGGGGGGTGAGGGGGTAAGGGGGTGGCTATGAGGCAAAAACAAATAGAAATACAGTTAGGCCATTCAAAATTGGTACAGATAGATTTAAGAGGCCTGCAAGTCGAATAAGGATATTTTCGATTGTGTGTAAATATTTTAACCAAAAACTTACATACTGTAGCTATTTATTTGATAAATAATAAAATAATAAATATAGTTTTAAATATAGTTTAAAAAGCATGCTTTCATAGCACATCGAACTAAAAAGTGAAAAATAAATATAGTTTAAAAAAACTAAAAAACACGCTTTTAAAGCACATCAAACTAAAAAGTGAAAAATAATTCTTAATATAGTAAGCTGAAAACAATAATGAACGAAAAATACTAGTATAATTGTGAAAAAAGCGTAGGGTGCTTTGTGCCATATTTTTCGTACATCGAGCAACTCACGCTTTTTTCACAATTATACTAGTATTTTTCGTTCATTATTGTTTTCAGCTTACTATATTAAGAATTATTTTTCACTTTTTAGTTTGATGTGCTTTAAAAGCGTGTTTTTTAGTTTTTTTAAACTATACTTATTATAGCTTTGATTTGAACAAACCATTGTTTTCATTTTTGTAGCAGCTTTGTCAGTTAAATTTTTTGCGGCTTTTTTCAATCGACGCTTGGCAGCATCTATTATGTGTTCACCACGTGACAGGTCGTTCAGCACATCCACACCCGTATGAAACAATTGTTTACTGACAGCTTTTGCACCTGATTTAAAAAGGGGTACCGCTGCTCGGAAAACAGATCTAAACAATCTACCTAATCCGTATCCTTTTATGTAAAGCAGCACCTTGATAGTAGTTTAAACCATTACCCGACTGGTGACTATAATAACTTTCGAAAGATTTCGCACAGCACTTGTAAGGCCCAAACATTATGAGAGATACGCTGAAATATACTGTCAGTAGTGCTGGACGATATCAGAAATTAAATATCGCGATATATCACCAAGTTAATATCGATATTATGTGATATATTGCGATATTTCTTTCAAGATAGGAAAAAATAGACATTTGTTATTTTTTAAAGACATATGCACACGAATTTTAAAGTATACAGGTATAAAGTGTTTTCCATGTATTTTCTGGTATATTACTACCATAACTTTATCATAAAAAAAAAAAAAAAAAAAAAAAAAAAAAACATAAAAAGTGAATCAATATTTTGTGTTTCTTATAACTTATACTGTTGCTTTTTAGTATACCTCTGTATAATTTGTCCTCTATTCTTCCCATTTTAAGCATTAATTATTTTAAAATCATATTTTAACACAGCTAATATGCGATCTGTGTTTTATTTGTACCAAGTATATCAAAATTCATAATTCTACTAAAAATAAAGCTTAAGAAAAATTAAATAAAAAGGAAAATCATTCTAAATAGTTAAGAATTGCCATTGGATACACCTTTTTTGGTCGTAGAGAGTAATATTTTTTACTTAAAACTCTTATATGCATCCTAAATGTCAGTTACTTGTCATTTTTATTTTTGTATCTGCTTACCAAATCATTACAATATTTTTTAAATGTATATGTGTTCAATTCACATTCGTAATAGTTTCATATATTCGTAATAGTTTCATTATATATATATACATTGTCAGTATAAAAATTATATTATTTAAACAAAATTATGTTAAAGTTTCATTTTGTTACTTAAAGTAACTCATTTTGCAATTACATGTACGGCTTAAAAAAAAAAAAAAAAAAAGAAAGAAAGAAAGAAAGAAAGAAAAGGAAAGAGAAAAAATAAATGCTACATAAAAAAAAGTAATAAACTATCCAATATTATATAATTTAATAAACTGTCACTGTAAAATTACTGAAGATAAAACTTTATTTTACATCAGTCAGATAGCACCCTTTCTCCCTTCCCATGTTTTCCAATGGGATTTTTGTCGCGTCGTTTTATAAAAATATTTTATTAAAAAATGAACTTTTTCGAATTCTGTTTTTTTTTTAATATTACTCTTTGAACAGGTCGTCTTTTAGCTTAAATTCTGTTTTTTGAATATTACTCTTTGAATAGGTCGTCTTTTAGCTTAGTGAACAATTTTTCGAAAAAATAAATTTAAATATTTTACTTAGAGATCCATACTTGGAGTCCATAATTTACTTATTGAAATAAAATATTTAAATAAATTTTTTTCGAAAAATTGTTCACCAAGCTAAAAGGCGACCCGTTCAAAGAGTAATATTCAAAAAACAGAATTCGAAAAACTTCATTTTTGAATGAGATATTTTTATAAAACGAAGCAACGAAAATCCCATTCGATAACATGGGAAAGGAGAAAGGGACTGATGTACAACCCAAACAGTGATGCCAGATGGTCGAAAATTATTTCCCCAAACAGGTCTTCAAATTTCCCCAATTCAGGAGGTTCTTTTCGAAAAATCCCCAATTTGATTTCTACTAAAATGGGGAAATAAAAATTTTTTCAAAAAAAATATCAAGCAGATTTTTCTGTGATAAAAATTCCGATTTTTCCCCAAAAGAAGGCAATTTAAAAAAAAATCCCCAAATACCAATAAAGATATCGAAAGTCTCTAGTCGTAGGGATAAATCATTACGTTATCAACATTGACAGAGAGTTGAAGAACTCCCCAGATTTGTCCCCAAAAATTTTAGAATTCCCCAAAAAAGTCCCCACAAACATTTGGTCCAAAAGCCTCAAAAATCCCCAAAATGGGGACAAAATCCCCAATCTGGCATCACTGAGCCCAAAGCGAGTTAAACACATGTCGCATCTTATTGGCCAGAAGATATGGATACTTTGAAATAAACCAATATCAATGAACCAATAGCAGGAAATGAGCTAAAACAAAGGATATTGTTTTCATTCATAATAAGCGTTTGATTTTATATCGCCTGTCTGTGGTATTACACGTACGATCCACGAGCGATAATGTGCAATATTATCAAAGAACTTATACTAACGGTAGTATAAATTCTTTCATATTAGCGTTTAGAGCCAGGGAAATTCATGAATGTAGAATGAGAAGTCAGTAAGTCAGTATACTGTAAGAAGTCGATATACTATGGGAAGTCGATATAGGGCAGTTGCAAACAGCTGATAACAGCATAGCAACGCGGACAGCGTGCCCTCCATCACTGGTTGCTATGCGCGGTTGCCATGGTGCTGTGAGCTGTTTTCAACTGCCATTTGCTTACTGTTCTAAAAATGGCGTCTATTTATTTTCACGTGGAGTTGATAGCCCTCCATCTACGTCACTATGACGTCATATGAAACTGCTCTATACTGTGATAGTTTAATTTTCCTGATGAATATCATTGACTTTTTGGACAGTGATATTTTCAAGAAAGTAGATATATTGCGGTATAGAGAGGATTGGAGAGGAAGGATTGTTTGGGGTTGGGAGGGGAAAAAGGGGGTTGCATTAGTATAAGCTATTCAGGTCTCTTTTTTTTTCGGGCTTTGCTTGGCGCGCGGTGATGCAGGTTTGTGGCGCGCACAAGGGGTTGCGTCACTTCCGCTAGCCAAACGGTTTGTTTGTTTTTTTAGAAAACACGGTGAATAAGCTATTCGGCGTTCTCTTTATTCCGAGCGTGGCGACTGGTGGTAGGTGCTAGTGAGAAACATTATTTATCGGCGTTTCGATCGATCGCTCAGTGTGCGCTAAAGAAATATCGTTAGAGGGATATATCAGCAAAGCTAGATCTTTAATATCGTTATTGCGATACTTAAAAAATATTGATACTTGGGGATATATTGATAAATACTCCAGCCCTAACTGTCAGGATTGTGTGTGATATGAAGAGAAACCCAACGGGATATAGAATGTAGTTGACGTACCAATGCGCTGTAAAGATGCCACGGATGACAACCAAAGGGGTCCTGCTATAAAATGAAATTACATTCCAGACAATCACTGCTGGTTGTCGGGCCGTATAGTTTTCGACAATCGGGTTAGAATCCCCCCCTTTTTTCGAGGCGTCTCCAGAAGCGTCTTCGCTGGTCCTCGGGGCTCAAATCGGAGTGGTACTCATCACTGAAGACAATTCTACTCCATTCAGTGATATTCCAGTTCGAACGATCCTGATATCACTTCAAACGTTCTTGTCGGTATGCAAAGTTTAATAATAGTCCGCACAAGGGGCTCAATGAGCTCAACCCCATTTCTCTGAACCGCCTATGAATGGTTTTTGAAGTTACTGAACTACCAGTTGCACGTAGGACCGATGATAATGATGAACTGGGGCTTTGAGTACAGCTCTGACGATTGATCGGTTCTCACGTTCTGTCCTCTCTCTAAGCCAAGCGCTTCCTCCCTGACGCTGTGTTCAACCATTGTTCACTCATTTCTGTCAATATTATCTAATAGTGTCATCGCTTCTATCCAATTATCAAACAATTCACAGATTAAACCTACTGGCTTCTTTGAGCACAACCACACACCTCTCTCAAATGCTGTCATCTGTACATATTGTTTGCGCACCTGTATGCGAGGCATAGTTACAGTATATCTGAGTAGTCGGAATGAAATTTTCGAAGAATTTATGATTTGGAATCAATATTTCTCATTTTTAATAGTCTGCCAATTGCGTAGTTAAGATGCGCTGCAGGCGTCACATGATCATTCGATAGCAGCCAAACTTTAAAATTTTGCATTTTCCATGGAAACTTGCATGCATGTGAATTTGTGTCCAGTTTGCATTACTACTTCTTGGTGCGTCGCTTTTTTTGTTATAGAGTGTAGTAAGTGTTTTTAAAATGTCGTTTACCATCTCGTAGAGCCAGGAGGAATATGTTTTCAGAATAGTGGTTGATTTCCCACGCTGAAACCGATTACGTTATTATTCGGATTAATGTTATACCAGGTACGCAGGTAAAAAAATTCGATTAGTCCTACTTCCCATTCTCCTTTCAACTCGACGGGGGTAGGTAATCTCGTAATAAAATGAATATTTCATTTTCTGGGTAATAGGTTTAAAGAACTGTTTGAGGATAACGTCACGTAGAAAGACATATTGACAAATGATTCTCAAAATCAATGTCGTCGCAATTTATAAATGAAATAAATTAGAAGCCGGTATCCATTGGTCGAATTTAGATGGGTAGCCTTTATATTCTAATTGTCATTTTCTCATTCGCTTTTTTAATATTTTTTCGATAGCGTAGTTCTTTTTAGGTTGTACTTTTTGAAATTCTTGCGCATAAAACGTTGCCTGAATGGGTTCATCCATCAGATGCTTGATCCGGTAGACGGGAGGGTCTCACGGCACGCACTCGGTCACTACGAACAGTTCTTCTGTTCATTTTGTTTCACATTCTTTTTAAAAATTTAATTTATATTTGGATACCCGAACAATATCCTCTGGTTTAAACACACGAGGCTTTCTCTTTTCATTTCCCATATCTCCACACAAAGTAAACCACACGTCGCTTTCGTTTTCTGAAGTTACTTAGACCGGCGCTCTTTTAATACTCGAATGATAAGTATGGTTGTAACTATACAAAATTTAATCTAACACATCTACGCATCGGTAAGTATGACGACTGGTAAAATATTTCCACATTTTGGTTTCTAAAGTGCGATTAAACCGTTCTACTACGGACGCTTTCGTGTTGTTGAAAGTTCTGAAAAATCTCACACCTTCCTCTTTTAGAAATTTTTTAAACTTGTTATTCGTAAATTCCGTTCCTGCATCCGTATTCAAGTAGTTGGGCTTTCGCTCAGGGAAAATTATTTTAAAAGCTTTGACAATCTCGTCAATTTTTTGGATTTCAGAGGGATCGCCCACGCATATTTCGAAAGAATTCCGATACAGGTTAAAATGTAAAGAAATCCATCGTTAAACTTTTGAAATGAAGTCATATCCGCTAAATCTGCTTGCCATTGTTGATCAGTGTTGTAAACTATGATGCGGTTCGTTGGGAATCTTCTTCGAATCGTTTTGTGAAGTGAATATGCATCTATTTCCTTCTAACCATTTTCGAATTTCTTTCCTGGATAGTTTGCCGCGAACAGCACGGTGTAATGCATCTATACCGCCAAAACTTTCAATCGCTTTCGGGTCCCGAGAATTTTCCTCCATGCCAACACGCGTGGGAAGACATTAGATTGAAAATGATAAATTTCTAGTATCGTTTAAATTTAAAATAAAATCAACATTAAACTTTCTACCTTCGGAAAATATATAAAAGATCGAAAACACAACGCATATAACAAAGAATAAGCAGAACACAAAAATTTCCTCCTTTCTGGTCGGTAAGACGTCGAAAACTAAATGAAATTCATTCAAAAAACTCATATTTATATTTTAATTCGGTTCATTAGGTCATATTTCTACAGGTCAGTGGTTAGAGCACTCGAAAAACACTTTCTTAAGAAAATATTTTGTCTCAAGTTCAAATGGAAGGTGCGTGGTTCGAAACCAGGTCATACTGATGAAATTTTTAATGACCATTTTTCGTTACTTAATTTTCTCTATCTACACTCTCATTTCTATTTCATATTCGTTTTCTGTTTAATATTTTTAATTAATATTTTTTAATTAATATTTTTTAATTCCTGAATCATTCTCTTTACACTCTCATTAAATTAAGTCATTAACATTCATTTTCATAATACCTCGTGAAAAATAATCTTTTAAATTCTCTCATCATCTTTTACAAAATACACCTAATTAACGAATCATTAACGAATAACTAAAACCATCCTCTTGTTTCATGGCTAAGGAATCACAATATGACCAAGAATCACCCTCTCACTTCCCTTTTTACCCCAAGGTCTATGCCCAAAGCTCTCTCACTACGACTCTCCCTTTCACGCTCTAATTAGAGCTCTAATCTCTTCCACTTCACAGCACGTACGTTCCAGAACCGAAAATTCGCGGTATAATTTAGATGAGGGATACAGCACACTAGCATTTGGTCACAAAAAATAACAGATGGTGATTAAAATGAAAATAATAATAATAATAATAATAAAGAAAAAAAAAAAAAGATTTGAGGTGTCACAATGTCCTATAAAATGTGGGGGCGGTGGTGGGACCCCTTTTAAAAATAATTAAAAATATCATTTTATATGACCACATATGCACTCGAGAGGTTTAGCGCAAAAGAATGGAAGGTGTAAGATGCCTGGTTTTGAAACCAGGTCATACTGATGAAATTTTTAATGATAATTTTTTTCTTAATTTTCTCTATATGCACTCTCATCTTATTAATATTTTTTAATTCATGAATCATTCTCTTTACACTCTCATTAAATTAGGTCATTCAAATTCATTTTCGTAATATATCAAGTGAAAAATATATCTTTCAAATTCTCTCATCATTTTTTACAAAAAACACCTAATTAACGAATCGTTAACGAATAATTAAAACCATCCTCTTCTTTCATGACTAAGGAAGCGCAATACGACCAAGAATCTCCCTCTCACTCCTCCCTTTACCCCAAGGCTCTCTCACTACGACTTACCCTCACGTTCTAATCTCTTGCACCTTACATCACATACTTCCATCTCACCACCTCACAGCACGTGCGATCCAGAACCGTCACTTCTATTCTACTAACTGGTTTATGTATAGGGACACTCAGAAGATGCTAGTGCATTGCATTTTAGGACAGACAGTTTTAAAAATCACATTTACCTAACTTTCTACTGTAAAAAATCATAAAGAAATTAACCTTTATTGTTAATATGCTAAAATAATGTTTTGTATAGAATACGATGTGGTTAGCCTTCAGATTTGCAGGGTATAATGTGTCTGAATTTTTACACTAAAATAATCAGATACATTAGAGGCTGAAGTTAGATTCTGAGGGCGGCGTTTTCTTTTGCGTTAAGCATCTTTAATGCTTTCCAACAATGTTTAAGAGTGATTAGGAATTCAGTTAGTCTATCTGTGTGCATTTTAGTCGTTCTGTCTCTCTATTGTGTGATAACGTAGGAAAGAACATTGAAAGTTATACGTTACAAAAGTGCATACAATTGGAAAGTGCTAATAATTAATGCGTACTGCCTGACTTTTCGTTCTTGTTTTATACACCTACCACTACACTAATTTAACATACAGATAAATGGGCTGCTATCTGTAAATAGGAGGTATCTATATACACTTGCACGCTGTCGGGCACAAATATTTGATTAATTCGAATTAATATTTAAATAAATAAATAAAAATAAAAATATGTTTAATGGGTATCTATATATATATACATATATAACAACAAAAATACTTGTCTAAAATCCGGTTGAAATAGGTCTAATAGCATATTGTATTACCGAGCATATTGGTGTGAAATTGCTGTCATTTTATGGTCGACAGGATACATCAAATAAAGTGTAGGAAATAACGTGATAATGATATAGTTCATAAAGTGTTGTTTATATGTTAATGCGATTTAAATATAAATAATCGGGTGTGTCACTCACACGACTTTCTCTTACCCTGAAATTTAACACTAAAAGTACAGATTGTATATTAAGGGTTAAGATACTATTATGTAAACCAACGGTAAAACAATTGAAATTAGGCTTCGAAACAGCGTTATTTGGCAAATAATTCTATGTGAGGGGGGGGGGGGGGCTACCGCCCCCTTAACCCCCCGTTTCATTATTACATCTACATATATATAGAATTCAAATCTGTTATTATGTTCAAAAGTTTATTTAAAAATTTTCAGACAACTTTCATTCCTTGAAACTTATCAATCTTGAACAAACTTTTCTAGTAACAAACGCATTAAATTCAAAATACATCATCTGGATCGCCTGAAATTATTTGTTTTTAATTTACTCTAACATACGCAGTCAAAGATCAAACTATAAAACTTTACTTCGCTATTCAGGAAGCTTCAAAACGTGTAAATATACAAAAATACCAAGTGATGAATATTTATCTTAAAAAAATACATTATTTATCATATGGCTATGAGAATTTAATTTCAATTCTTTAGCAGCTTTCCTGGACATGGTAAAATATCATATGATATTGTATATTATAGTATATTATAGTAAAGTATATGTATATTATATCATATGGTATTGTATATTATAGTGGAAGTAAAGCACTTCCACTAACAAATAAAAAAGAATGTTATGGCTTAAATATTGGCAGCCCTGTATATATTCAGAAAGTTATGTATACGTCACATGGTGCTCGTAAATATAATCCTATATTAATAACACATAGCATAACCTAAAGTAAACTTACATCAATTTTCAAGTATTGTCGCATTATAATCTAGTTCTTTTGTGTAGCCCTGTAAACGAACAGTGGATGATTTCTATACCATATTCTACATGAAACATGTTTTTACGCATATAAAAAAATATATATTCGTTTCATTTGGTGTAGTGCAGTCTATAGATTTTAAACTCTACTTACCCGCAATTTCCCCCATAGACGTAATGTATTTCAATTCTGTTGTGTCCCTGTACAGGAACCATTTGCTTGATCTGAACGAAAAGTTTAGTGTAACATCCTTATTTTGTAACATCCTTATTCACATTTAGAATACCAAGTTTGAACTTTCTGCTATAATTTGTTATTGAGATATGCTGATAACACACACAGACCATTCCCTAAAAACATTATTTTCAGATTCAGGGGACCTCAAAACGTGTAAATATAACAAAAACTCACGTTCGAACATTTGACCCTGAAACAATACTTTTTCTACCTTATGGGCAAGAGAAACTAAAATTCCCTTTTCGGCAAGTTTAAAGGCAAAGGTAGATTCCTTTACGTTAATGTTACAAAAGTAAAGAAATATCACATATGCATTAACACATACTTAGCCAATGGCTTTGTTTCCACACATTGCATTATTTAAGTCGTTATTCTGTTTTCGAGAAATTTAATTTTCAACTACAAAAGGGTTTTATTCATTCTACTTAAAATTTTAGGCTAGATTTATTGATCAGAAAATGTTTCAATTTTTTAAAATCCAAGCTCATAATCATTCGACAAATAGAAGCCATAAAGATATACAATCCCGGCAATGGTGAACCCGGAAGGGGGCTATTGGGCTACAGCCCCCATCCACATCCAAGCTAAATCAAAATTACAAATTTTATTTAAAAAAAATTATGATTGTATGATTAATTTTATAAAATTCATTATAATAAATTGTATGATTTGGCGAGATTTTGGTGACAAAATTTGCGACTTAGCAATGAAATTTGTGATTTCGCGGCAAAATTTGATAGTTGACGACGAAATCTTTCACTTAGCGATGAAATTCGTTATTTAACGGCAAAATTTGGCCAGCTTGGCGATGGAGAATGGCAGCTTTGGAGTCATTATATTTTCTTCCCACGGAAAAAACCTCATATCTCTTCACAGACCAATATCTTTCCACAAGACAAAAAGTCAAAGGAATCTGTAACGTATTACTCTCAATTTTAATCGTAAATTTTAAATTCTTGCCTAAACCAGCGTTCTAACTAAACTATTCACCACAAACGATATTTTTTATTAAGACTAACGTATTATTTTAATTTTATATTTTTAAATGATTAATTAAAGCGGTTACCATGGTTTTTATATTTTTAGTGACCTTTTTTATTATCGTCTGCACGTGACGTAAGCATCAGATTATAAATTTAAGCAATTAAAGCTATCCGCGATTGTAATGAAACGCTCGCCTTCTGGTGGGCTATGGTGAAATTACAATTAACAGGAATAGCTTTCGGCTTTCGTCGAGACGCCATTGCTTGCTGAATATTCGATGTTTAGTTTCACATTTATTTACTGAATAAAAGTGAATAAATCCGGTAAAAAAGATAACACATACTGTTGTGTGCCACAGTGTAACTCCAAAGGATCAAGAAATCAAGAATTAAACTTCCATTTATTTCCATATGACAAATTTAAAATTTCAGTTGCTTCGGCTAATGGAAGTAAAAAATTAATCAGATGATTTTAAACTAATATTTGTTCAGCTTCAGTTAAACATCTACTTCCGATCGAACTTTGAATAAAGTGAAATATTTTTTCCAAAAGCAATCAATTTTCCATGATGTCATAGCGGAGAAATTATAGCACGAATATTAAGTAGTAACACAAACAGAACAATAATAAATACACGTGGCTATTATATTTACTAACAACAAAAGTTGGAAAAGCGCCATTTATCGATCATTACAAACGCGGATAGAATAAGCTATTTAAAAAAACTTTAAAAACCCAAATTCTTAATGTATCGTAACCACGGAGTAGTCTTTTTACTCCGTGATCGTAACACAAAAATCTTTTCGAAGTTCTGATTTTGCAAATTTTATTGCATTAACACGTCCGCTGCCGATCTCACGTGACTAATATTTCAAACGGCGTTTTTTTCCTTTAACCTGCCGATTATGTTTAGCGTATTTCACAAGAGCGGTACATCGCCACATGTTATAGGCCTTGTGTTTACCTTTGCTTGTTTGCGTAATGTGTTACATTAACACGCTGTATGACGTCAAACGTATGAAAATTCGTCTGCTCGGTAAAAGCAAACTCTGGAGTTAAGGGGCCGCTTCACTGACCGTCGCGTCGCCGGAAGCTCAAGCCAATGTTTTCCTATGGAGAATTTTGTTTAATTATAGCTCATTAATAAATTCATAATTTTAAATTCTGTTTTCACATTCAAAAAATTCACAATTGTTAAATTGGCCACCGTTTTATGAAAACAGATTTTTTTAATTTTTAATATTTTATTTTTATGCAGTAACATGCAAAATTTCACATATTAAAAATTCGTATTTTACAGCTTTAAAATAAAACATTTAAAATTTTAAAAATCCATTTTTAGAAAACGGCGGCCAATTTAACAACTGTGAATTTTCTGAATGTGGAAACATAATAAAAAAATATGAATTAGTTAATGAGTTATAATTGAACAAAATTCTCTATAGAATAACATTGGCTTGGGTTTACGGTGACGGTCAGTGAAGCGGCCCCTTAATGAGTAATAAGTTAAATTTCCGTAGCAAATAGTTTCGTTAGTACTAAGCAGATAAAATATTAAATCACTGACGGCATCACTTTGGTCGCATGTTGAGCATACGTGTTTTGTTAGAGAGAAAGCATTCTATTTTGAAATATTCTTCCGGGAGGATCAAAATTTCGATGGCATGCTTCCGTACCACCTCTAGGGGTGAGCTTCAGACCGTCACCAATTGCCTATTGCTCAGCACTAGTGTGATGTAAAAGCTAACCAACCATCTATTCTGAAATATGAATATTTCTGATGTTTGCGTTAGTGTTGTTTGGCTGGTTGAATAGTGTTGGAATTTAAGGTTGGTTGAGTTTTACGTCGCACTAATGCAGCACAATGGGCAAATGGCGACTGTCTGAACTACCCCTCGAGGTGGTCTGGAAACATACCATCAAAATTTTGATCCTTCACGGAAGGGAAGTTGGAATTTAAGAGGTACTTTTGAATTTTAGAGGCATATTTTTGAATATCGGGCCAATACTGATTGCTACAGTACAAAACTTTGTATATTTTTTAATATCATGCATTTTTGGATAGAGGTATTGATCAGAGGGTAAACAAATCAGAGTACCATTATTATAGAGAACCGAAAAAATTTGCTATAATTATTCAGTTGCGGATGTATTTTTTCTTTTCTAACAAATGAGGACTATAAATAAAATATTAATGATAAATCATTTTCTTTATACAATTTTTGAAAACGTAGAAAAATGCCTTTAAATAAAGGTTGTCCCCAGAAATTGTATTGTCGCTTCGATCACATCGATTAATCGCATTTTGGTGTACAACTTCGTGTTAGCTTGGTGGTACTTTAACATTTGGTGTAACTGTATGATCTAGGTTTTATTTTTTTTATTTGTGATTAGTTATGAATTCGTAATTATTTCATAATTCTTTTTTATTCTATTTTATGATTTTTTTTTTGTACGATAGTTTTTCTCTCGATGTATTTCTTTGTTAGGTTATATCGCCGGTGTTCGATCGTACGCCGCCGGTGGAGGGTTGCTATTCGGAACACGATGCGAAACGGCGCCGTCTTGGCGATTTTCGAAATTTCACCAAGCGGCAGCCTAAAGTAAACTTTCACCTGTAAAGCAATACGTCACATCCCGCGCTAGGGCTTGATCGGCAGCGAACGTGTTAAGGCATACGCAAGCGAAGTGATGACGTCACTGGCCGTCCGTGGATTCAAGAAAAAGATTTCCTATAGTAATCGCCCATTGGATTTTTTGTAAAAAATTATTAAAAATCGAGGAAAATTATTTCCCGATTTTAATCCCCTTATTTGGGTATAGATATGTATTAGTTATTGTGTGTATGCGTTAGATTAAGTTGTTTTTGCTGTAAAATTAATAAAATTTGAATTTTAAATTTCAAAACTCTAGAAAAAAATGGCAAACTTCCATATTCGATTTAAAATATAAACATTTCATTTCAAAGGATGATATTTACACAATAAATATCCAACTAATATACTAATTAAAAGGAAAATGATAAATATTCTATCATAATTTGAAGTCAAATTTGTTTTCAAATGTCTAAATAAAGTGTCTGATATAAGATACTCATATGTTGCAGATTTCATATCTATCATCCTTGACGGAAAAAAAATGTCGCCAAATTATCTGGCGAACATATTTAATTGCTTTCAAAAATCATGGTTATTTCAACAACTTATATTAAGAGAGTAATGAATAATATGAAACAATATTTCATACAATACATATTACGAAAATATATATCTGGAATGTATATTTTCGTATTACGTTTTTCATCGCCAGATACAAAAAACGCCAAAGATGACAGAGTTTTTAAATGTAAAATTAAAATTTTGTCAATTTGACAGCAAAATAACTCAATCTGACACATGCATACGATAACTAATACATAGCTATACCCAAATACGGGGATTAAAATAGGGAAATAATTTTTCTCGATTTTTAATAATTTTTTATAAAAAATCTAATGGGCGATTAGCATAGGAAATCTTTTTCTTGCATCCACGGACGGTCAGTGACGTCACACTTCGCTTGGTATTAAAGTATTAAAGTTTAAGGTATTAAGGTGATATGAATATATATATATATATATATATATATATATATTAATATTTTAAAATACTTCGAATATATTTTGGCATAAAAAAAATATAGTCAAATTCAAACTCATTTATAAATGACTTATACAGCTCATTATAGCTCGCATATAAACTCATCTTCTAATTTCGCATCGATAGTTATTTAACATTAGAAAATCTCGCCAAGCAAACTTCGTTGGCGACAACAATAGATTAATGGATTAAAAGTTAATTTGTAACTGAGATTTATTTATTTACGTCACGTGAAAATTTTTACACCAAAGGATTTTGTATAATTTATTATACTAGACATTTGTCCGGTATGATGATGATACATTGAGAAATCAGTTGTTGCCATTAGAAATATTAGTTTACATAGTTAAAAAAAAAAAATTCTAATTATCTCATGGATTAGCGAACTGTATTCCTGGATTCAGAAAAAATTCCCCTATCTAATGGTACCGATTCTGAAAAAAATCGGACCGTTACTTCTATTTTATTTGGCCCTTTTAACGGTCTTGCGGCTGTTATCGCTTTTAAACGAAATTTCAAACTATGAAATTCACAAACTTACCGTTCCAGATGAGAACAAGTACATAAGAATTTGTCGGAAAAGTCGGCTTCATCACAATTGACGAAAAATTACTTTTTAACTTGTAACTTTTAAACAACTGAAGCCATCGAAAAAGTTTAAATATGTACAAAAATTGTTCCTTAGGGTATGGCGGTAATTCGCCTGATTTGAAGTTTTTCCCTAATTACAATATTAAAGAAATTATGGGCAAATGAAAATTTCCACCCCCTTTGAGCTGGATACCTCATCTACGAACTCGACCAAGATATAAACTTTTGAACGGAGGGTGGTTTTGGGTTCTAGGGGTCATGATCGGTGAAGATATGAAGAAATTTTCCTTCCAGAAGTCGTGCCATGAGGACCATTGCAATAGGTAGATTTCCAATAAGGAATCTACGTAAAATGCTACTATGATATTTTTCGTTTCAAAGTTGTCATCCGATGATCACCCAAGCTGAAATTCACGAGTAAGGCATTGTCGCAGGCAGTAGAAACACAGAACATAGACGTTACTGCGTGAAAGTCTCTGCCGAAGGCAGTGAAGACCCGAGGTGAAATTTGTGAGCAATTTAAATCTATTTTCTTTTTAGTTTTTATTCTCAAAACAGTATTAAAAAAATATATATATATACAGACACGACATTATTTCATTATTTAAAACATGAAAATCTGACATTGACAGATTTTAATTTAGTGCCAGAGGCCTACTGCTAAACTTGTTAATATCGACAAATTCTTCTTTAGTTAATTCGTGACGATCTAAATTCCATGATAAAGTTTTCATTAAATCAAACCAATGTGTTTCAGCTGCAGATATTGTAACAAATAACGTTGGAAGTCCGAACTGTCTTATAGCCGCAAAACAACGTTTTTTCTCTTTTTCCCAATGAGGGGGAGGTGTGCCTTGGGGAGGACTCATGTCAAAGGTGTGCCTTGGGGTGGACTCATGTCAAAGTTGTACCTTGGGGGGGACTCATGTCAAACTTGGGCCTTGGGGGGGACTCATGTCAAAGTTGGGCCTGGGGGGGGGGACTCATGTCAAAGTTGGGCCTTGAGGGGACTCATGTCAAAGTTGTACCTTGGGGGGGGACTCATGTCAAAGTTGGGCCTGGGGGGGGACTCATGTCAAAGTTGTGCCTTGGGGGGACTTCATTCAATAAATCCCCATTCAATAAACCGATTGAAATAGGCCCTTAGCACTATTAAGAGTGTATTATAAAAATTCGACAACGCTGTACCGACTGAAATAGGGGTACCTTGGGGGGGACTCATGTCAAAGTTGGGCCTGGGGTGGGGACTCATGTCAAAGTTGTGCCTTGGGGGGACTTCATTCAATAAACCGACTGAAATAGGCCTCTAGCACTAATTAAGAGTGACCTATAAAAATTCGACAACTGTTCCGACTGAAATAGGCCTCTAGCACTAAAAAAAAAAAAAAAAAAAAAGAAATCTGGTGTGAATCAACCACTACTTACTTATTACATGTATTATTACTTATGTATACTTACTTATTACATGTACTATACTAATAGGCCTCTAGCACTAAAATAGTGATTTTTATTAGTGCTAGAGGCCTATTTCAGTCGGTACAGTTGTCGAATTTTTATAGGTCACTCTTAATTAGTGCTAGAGGCCTATTTCAGTCGGTTTATTGAATGGGGATTTATTGAATGAAGTCCCCCCAAGGCCCAACTTTGACATGAGCCTCCCCCCCCCCCCCAAGGTACCCCTATTTCAGTCGGTATAGCGTTGTCGAATTTTTATAATACACTCTTAATAGTGCTAAGGGCCTATTTCAGTCGGTTTATTGAATGTTGATTTATTAAATGAAGTCCCCCCAAGGCACAACTTTGACATGAGTCCCCCCCCCCCAAGGTACCCCTATTTCAGTCGGTACAGCGTTGTAGAATTTTTATAATACACTCTTAATAGTGCTAAGGGCCTATTTCAGTCGGTTTATTGAATGGGGATTTATTGAATGAAGTCCCCCCAAGGCCCAACTTTGACATGAGCCCCCTCCCAGGCCCAACTTTGATATGAGTCCCCCCCAGGCCCAACTTTGACATGAGTCCCCCCCAGGCCCAACTTTGACATGAGTCCCCCCCCAGGCCCAACTTTGAGATGAGTCCCCCCCCCCCCCCAAGGTACCCCTATTTCAGTCGGTACAGCGTTGTCGAATTTTTATAATACACTCTTAATAGTGCTAAGGGCCTATTTCAGTCGGTTTATTGAATGGGGATTTATTGAATGACGTCCCCCAAGGTACAACTTTGACATGAGTCCCCCCAAGGCCCAACTTTGACATGAGTCCCCCTAAGGCACACCTCCCCCTCATTGGGAAAAAGAGAAAAAACGTTGTTTTGCGGCTATAAGACAGTTTGGACTTCCAACGTTATTTGTTACAATATCTGCAGCTGAAACACATTGGTTTGATTTAATGAAAACTTTATCATGGAATTTAGATCGTCACGAATTAACTAAAGAAGAATTTGTCGGTATTAACAAGTTTAGCAGTAGGCCTCTGGCACTAAATTAAAATCTGTCAATGTCAGATTTTCATGTTTTAAATAATGAAATAATGTCGTGTCTATATATACACTAAGCGACAAAAAAAAAGCCGCACTGCAGAAAAAATGACTTATACCTTTTTTATTTGTAATAACTTTAAAATTAATGCTTGAAACAAATAAAACTGTCTTGTTTGCATAATATCAAAGGTATGAAATCATACCTGTGTATATTTTCGATTTAATAATTCGCTTTATTGCACTTTACGAAGTACTTTTTAAAAATCTGCATAAAACTTTCTTTTTGAACATAATGCAATAACTATACACTTTGCATTCTATTATGATTTATTATATGAAATAAACAAATTATATTTTCATATATGAAATAAAACTATTTATTTGTTAGATCTAAGCAATTTTTTGTTAAAAATATGTATTCTGCATTGGGTTAATTCCACCTTTATATGGAATTGCTGCATTAATGCGCAATGGCATAGTTTTATACAGTGTTTTAATATAAATCTCAGAAATTTCAATGTGCCAAATATCACAAAAAAAAAAATTCTAGTTCCGGCAGAGTTATAGGCTACAAATATCGAATTCTCTCCCCTCTCCCCCGCCTTTTTATAGACGAAACATTTCGAGCGGATCGCGATTTTGACCATTTCCATGTCTGGTACAGAAGAAATTCTACTATATCCTTTGTGGTATTTAACTTAAAGCGAAAAAAAGTATGATTACTTACAGAATTATAGGTTCTCATGGGAATGTATAAGAAATTTTGGCAATTTGAACTGAATAAACTTACCACAGAGGCTGTGTAGTAAGGTGCCTTATTATCTTCAAATGCTGTTTACGGAAATGTCTAAGATACCTCCAAAATAGTCGGTCAGGCACCACTTTTATGCAGATTGTGTTTTATTTCGAGTTAATTGATCCCTTGAGCATAAAAATTTCCCCGAGTGTTTGAAAAGTTATGCACCTCCGTACCATAATGTACGGAGAATGTGTCACTGTTTTAAAAGTGCGATTTTCATTAAGTCGGTCACATTTTCGTCTTCATTCTAGCTTTTTTTAACTGCACTAAATAAAGAAAACTTGATTCATCAGAGAAAACCAGTTCAGCCTAATAATTAACTGATAATGTTTTTAAATTTTGGTCAACTAAAGTATTGTTTTTTCTAATTCTTTTCCATAATAATGGCTTTTTTCGCAGATCTTCCGTTCTTTAACCCGCTTTGTTTAATTGTTCCCGCATTGTTTTTGAAGAAAGTAATTTACTATACACTTTTTTAATATCTTTTTTAAGTTCTGAACATGATACAAATCGATTTTTTAAACATTCGCATTTTAACTTGCGGTTATCTTGCTTGGATAAGCAACATGCCGCCTAAAGCCAAATTCCCAGTTTAAACGGCCAAAAATATTTATATTTTGCTAAAATTCATTTTACCAATATTTCGTTAGAATTTAATTATTTTGCCATCGCACGTATTAAAATATTTTTTTATTTTCATTTAAAAATTAATACTTTTTGTGGCATCGTTAATTGCCTTATTCTTACCATTTTTGAAATATATTCAAAAATTACAATTTTCCTGACAATTGCATTTTGTTTTTAACACTAGACTCAAAGCTAAAGTGTATGTGGAGGACAACATAGTAAAATCTGTTCGAAAATTTGCTTTTTAAACGATAAAATTGGCGGTTGTAGAAGGCGAAAAGGAAAACATCCAAGTGCGGCTTTTTTTTGTCGCTTAGTGTATATATTTTTTATTTATTTTTTTAATTAGTTTAAATATACTACCGTGAAGCGGGTAAAGCCTGCTAGTTAATTATAGTTTCAGATATGGCAATTTTCTTTTTTGTCTTTTAGGTTTAAAGCTTATGATTTTTGTAAAGCTTTAGAAAATAATGATTCGGAAGTCCAAAGTTTAAGACAGAAATTTGAGATAATGTGCATACCTGTTTCAAAATTACAGAAAAAGCTAACCCGTAGCATTTGTGGTTGTGTGCCACGCTATTGCAATCCATTCGGGAAACTCAGGGATATGTGGGTAAGTATATTATTACCATGTTTTTATTAACTTCGATTCTTATTTGTTTGTTTATCCGGTACAAATCTTGCAATCTATTTTTAACAAACTTCCCTACTATACAGACATTTGAAACTTATGTAAAAGCTCACAACCCGATGACAACACAATACTTCGAAGCCCGATTTTCGAAAAGTTTTCTTTTAATTAATTAAAATAGGAAAATAATCTCCTAATACCTTATAAATAGCTATCAAAATATTAGCTATAATTTAATTGTTGCCAAAAAAAGTTTACGAGTTCATTTTCTTTCGACATAAAAATAAATACATTTAATTAAACGTGAGCGTTAAAAAATTGTAAAAAGTTAAATTATGCATCTCACAAAAATTGACGTCATTATCACTTTAAAGATTTTCTCACATTGATAAAGTGCTAATGTAGTTCATGATGGTAATATATGTTGTTCTGAATGGATTAATATTTTATTTTTAAAACCAACTTTTTATTATTATTATTAGTTCACTGAACTGAGTCCGCGTGGTTAAACATTGCTTATATATTATTTTTTATCCTCGTGTATTTTATTTCTTTTATTGGTCCACGTTAGAGAAATATTTGATAGATTTTGTTTTGAATGGAAAGTTGTTTCAAGATAATACACAATTGCCTTATTTGTCCAAATAAGTTTTTTTTTTTTTTTTTGTTATATTGAATGGCCAACGAAACCGCAACGCAGAGCAAACGCAGATTAGAAAAGGAGGCGAAGCGACAGGAAAAGCAACAACAAGAGGATAAGGTCAGTAACTCTTTATGTTTTAAGCGGCGAAAGCGCCAAAATGCCGCGCCAGAAGAGTAGCGTATGGCTAAGCGCGCAATTGATAAAGAGCGAAAAAAAAATGAAAGAGTGATTGAGACAGTTTCCGAGCGGGACTCTCGACTCGATAACCAAAGAGCTAGAACAGATGAAGCAAGAGCAACTGAAACAGCTACCGAGCGTGACTATCGACTCGATAACCAAAGAGCTAGAAGAAGCTGAAGAAAGAGCGACTGAGACAGCTTCCGAGTGTGACTCTCGACTCGATAGCCAAACAGCTAGAACAGCTGAAGCAAGAGCGATTGAGGCAACTTCCGAGTGTGACAGCTACCGAGTGTGGCTCTCGACTCGATAGCCAAAGAGCTAGAACAGCTGAAGCAAGAGCGATTGAGACAGCTTCCGAGCGGGACTCTGGACTCGATAACCAAAGAGCTAGAACCGATGAAGCAAGAGTGACTGAGACAGCTACCGAGCGTGACTCTCGACTCGATAACCAAAGAGCTAGAACAGCTGAAGCAAGAGCGATTGAGACAGCTTCCGAGTGTGACTCTCGACTCGATAGCCAAAGAGCTAGAACAGCTGAAGCAAGAGCGATTGAGATAGTTTCCCAGCGTGACTCTCGACTCGATAACCAAAGAGCTAGAACAGCTTAAGCAAGAGCGACTGAGACAGCTACCGAATGTGACTCTCAACTCGATAGCCAAAGAGCTAGAACAGCTGAAGCAAGAGCGACTAAGACAGCTTCCGAGCGTAAATCTCGACTCGATAACCAAAGCGCTAGAACAGCTGAAGCAAGAGCGACTGAGACAGCTACCGAGCGTGACTCTCGACTCGATAGCCAAAGAGCTAGAACAGCCGAAGCAAGAGCGATTGAGACAGTTTCCAAGTGGGACTCTCGACTCGATAGCCAAAGAGCTAGAACAGCTCAAGCAAGATTTATTGAGACAGCTTCCGAGCATGACTGTCGACTCGATAGCCAACGCCAGTAGCGCATCACGTGTTTTTAACGTTGTTATAACTAATTTTTCACTGTTCAGACTTTTTTTCTACTCTATAACAACGTTATGTGCTACCTGGGAAAGAGCTAGAACAGCTGAAGCAAGACCGATTGAGACAGATTCCGAGCGTGACTCTCGACTCAATAGCCAAAGAGCTAGAACAGCTGAAGCAAGGGCGATTGAGAAAGCTACCGAGCGTGACTCTCGACTCGATAACCAAAGAGCTAGAACACCTGAAGCAAGAGCGACTGAGACAGCTTCCGAGCGTGACTCTTGACTTCATAGCCAAAGAGCTAGAACAGCTGAAGCTAGAGCGATTGAGACAGCTTCCAAGTGTAACTCTCGACTCGATAGCCAGACAGCAAGAACAACTCAGTCACGGGCCAATGAGACTCGAGATGAGCATGAAGCTAGACTTCAACGTCTTCGCGATGCATATACTCGACGTTCAGTGCAGGCAGCAGATTTTCACACCTTCTGTTATAAGATGAAGCAAGAGCGACTGAGACAGCTACCGAGCGTGACTCTCGACTCGATAGCCAAAGAGCTAGAACAGCTGAAGCAAGAGCGATGATACCTGTCAAAAGATGTGCTACCCTAGCCAGGTAGCAAAGTATAAGCTGTTGACTGAAAAGTCATAACTGTATCCCGAACGAGCCAACAAAACTGAATTGCTCGTTTGCCATCGCTGTCATACGCACTTGAAGAGTAAGAAAACTCATTGTCCATCCAAGGCGTATTGGAATAAGCTATTTCCAGGTGAAATTCCCGATGAAATTAAAGTCCTTACTGAGCCAGAACAGTGATTTTTACAGCACGTGATCCCCTATGTGAAGGTGATCAAGTTTCCTGGCCGATTTGGTCAGTTCGGCTTTAAAGGCATGTCACTCTGTTTGCTCTCGACATTCTCGAAGTTAGCGAAAAGCTACCCGAAATGCTTAATCGATCGAGCACTGATGCAGGTATTGTTGTAGTCACGGAGACTCTTGGGAACTTGAACATTTCTCTGAACTACAGTATTTCGCCTGAGCGTATTTATAAGGCACTCGATTGGCTCATTGCTAATAATCCACTGTACAAAGTCGTAAGAGTGGATCATAATGCACGACTAGAAACGCTGGATGTTATTCGCGCTATTCCTGCAGAGCTACAGCAGCAGACAGTTAATGATGACAATGCTACTCATACTCATGGCTCCTACGTGCCAATGAACGATTTGTCTAGAATTGTGCGCGTTTCCTGGCAACAAGGCAATATAAGTGTCTTTTATGAATTGTCTGTTAGTCATCAATGCTTTGCCATGGTTGTAGGAATTTGATTCGAGCTTCAATCCTCCCGCCTAGCCAATGGGATACTAACGTTCTAATTAAGAACATGACTAAATGAGATGGCCTATAGCTACAAATTTTCTTTGAAACTGAAAATCGACCTGGCGCATTTCCTATTGAAGATCGTGGCTACATGGTAAACAAAAATCTCGACGTTGTCAAGACTGACATTTTGATGTACGACAATCCCTTTTTTCTCGAATACGAGGATCAGGCATATCATGGTAGTCTATGCGATCAGCAAAATAATGGAGAAAGCACTTTTACTCTCCGAGCTGTCATCAACATGCTGTTTGTAAATTTTTATACCGGTGTTCTCGTAACCGATGGCAAATCCCTTAGTCTTATGTACTTTGATGGCAAGTACTATTTTACCGATTCACACTCATGCGATAAAAAAAGAGCTTCTACTGTTACTAATGGAAAGGCTTGCATTATTGAGTGCGATATTTTTGAAGAGTTTCTTCGCATTGTACGTCGCACAGTAAAATCAAAGCGCGACATGCAATTCTCGATTCATGGCATTCATGGTGTTGTCAAGGATAATGCTCTTCCACTTCAAGAGTATTCGAGACAACTTCCTACAATGCAAATAGAAGAAATGGATACTCAAATTGAGCCAGAGTCAGAAACCGCCACCGGTCCGCTGCAATATGTTCCTGTACAAACATTTGTCACGGCTCCAATTGATCATGAGCAGCCTGATGTTGATGATGAATTGGTTGAAGCAGCTAATGTTAATGAGATTTTTCAAAAGACCAAGGACAATATCGTTAATGTGAATTACGAGAAGAAAGCAAAAGAATATGCATGGTTCCATCTGTTTCCATTTGGCGTTAATGGTTTAAATGAGAATCGAGAAGTCAAAATCACGCCATTGGATTATTATCAGCAGAGAATTCTTGGCAAAGACCCTCGATGTCAGCAGAAAAGCTTCTTGTTTTACTCACTATCGATATTTGAATTCTCGAGAGTTCAACCAACGATTAATGCGTTTGACAATAAAATGCAAGGACAAGATGATGCTGTAGAGGATCTTCATCTACATTCGCGAAACCTCCGAAGATCAGCATCATATTGGCCCCAAGCACATAATGAATTGATTGCTTTCATCCGTTGCTTTTCTCCTCCTACTTGGTTCATCACATTAAACTGCAATGACATTAACTGGTTCGATATGCGAAAAGCATTACTCATTGCAGATGGACGACCAGACGTAGATCCTAGTTCAATTAGTGTTGATGAAGCACAACGGCTGATCGAACTTTATCCCGTTGTCCTTAGCCGCAACTTTCAACGACGAGTCAATGCCTTCATGAAGCAAATAAAAAATAACGCTTGGCTTCTAGGAGGAAAAGTCATGACGTTTGGTATCGAATCGAGTTCCAGAACAGAGGCCCACATTTGCATCTTGTAGTTTGGATAGAAAACACTCCACCTTTTGAGACGCCAGAAGGTATTGAGATCATTAACAAATCGTCTCCAGTTGCTTGCCATCTGAAGAAGATGATCTTGAGTTGTGAAAGCTTGTAAAGCGAAACCAAATACATCGCCACACACATACATGTCACAAAAATAACTCTGAGACATGTCGTTTCGCTTTCCCTCGTCAACCATGCCAACAAACTCGTGTTGTTTCATCGACTTCGGACGAGTTTATTCGAAATGGCGGACGATTTTGTACTCTTAAGCGATTCTCAAACGAGAAGTTTGTAAACAATTACAATCAGGAGATTCTCGAGTTTTGGGATGGAAACATGGATGTTCAACCATGTGGCTCAAATGAGGCCATCGCACACTACATCGCGAAGTACATCTCAAAAACTGAGCCAACAGATGTAAACGAAAGTGTAGCTCAAGCCATTCGTCAAATCAGAAGCGAAGAAATAGATAACAGCTCGAAAAATATTCAAATCATGCATGAGAATTCTCTTAATAGCGACAAGTTTCTGCATCCGAATGTGATTATCGGCTTTGCCACTTACCCCTTCGATCAAGTTCGAGAAAGTGTGTTTTCTTGAACATACGAAAACCTGAGTAACGTTATCAAATGCTTAGATTCGAAGGAAGACAGGCAGTCGGATTTTGCTCGAACATCTTTGAGCGATATGCTAAGCGTCCTCGTCAACAAGAAAAAGGCTATGACTCTCCCAACATGACGTTGTTTCAATTTGCAGAACGATTAGAACCCCATTATTCAAAAAAGACTGGCGATAAGGAGGAAAGTGTTGATGCCGAAGTAGAAGATGAGCTGCCAACGAGACGACATCTCATCAAGCTTACCGATAACACAAAAATGGTTATCAGAAATGTTCTCGCTGTTGTGCGAGTACCATACTTTATGATGCACACGGATGAGGAAAACTATTTTTCGAGTCTTCTTCTTCAATATGTACCCTATTACTCAGAAAATGAGTTAATAGATGAGTACAATAGTGCTCACGAAGCATTTCTTGCTCGAGAAGAGCAACTGAGGCAAACTAATGTGAACTTGGATGTTCATCGTGCTCGTGACCAGCAGCTTGAACTGGCATTCAATCAAGCTCACGCATTCAATCGCCTCCAGAATCCCGAGGCATTCGTTGAACCGGAACTTGACGGCGAAGAAGTTATTGAGCAAGGAATGACAAATGAGCAATTCCAAAATGTATGTGCACGAATGAATAAACGACATAACGGAGCTCTTCAATATGATAACAAATAGTATTCGTTCGCAGCTGATTGGCAGTAAAATACACATAAGAATGCTTGTCACTGGTGGTGCTGGAGTTGGCAAAACATTCACCTTCAACGCACTGAAGGAGCAAGTCAATCGCTGCTATGGAAAAAATGCAGGGAAAGTAGGTGCACTAACTGGTGTTGCTGCTTTACTATTTCGCTTCCAAGTCCAGCAAGATGGATGAATCCATTCACGATTACCTCCACTTACTAGTAATTACTTAAGAGTCATGCGAAATCAGTGGAAGGATATCGAGTTTTTGTTTATAGACGAGATATCAATGGTTCCGTACGAGATGCTGTGCATGATCGACTCTCGACTGCGACAACTCAAGAAGAATGAGCATGAACCATTTGGCGGCATCAACGTTGTTGTATTTGGAGACTTGATGCAATTCTACGCGCCAATTCCACCTAGTTCTCCCATTTACCGGCAACCAGCACGATTTTTCCCAGCAACTCACTTGTGGAGACTTTTCAGTCTTATTGAGTTGAATGAGAATATGAGACAGAGAGGAGTACTATATTTTCCGATCTTCTAAATGCCCTACGAGTTAGAGAAATACAAGCATCACATTTTAGCCTACTGATTTCAAAGCAGTTGACTGAAGAAATTGGCGAATTTGCTCGCAACAAGGCACTTCGTATCTATCCTACTCGCAACCAAGTTGACGAGCACAATACTGCTGTGCTTGAACAATATCGAGTCGAAGGAGAGCGCATTTTCAAGATTCGAGCTCAAGATGTTCTAACAGATGTAACAAGAAATGCTGAGAATGTGAATATGGGGAACATTGTTTCAACAGATGTCAATAAAACTGGAGGCCTACAAAGAGAGTTGGAGATATTTGTCGGAGTAAAAGTGATGTATCGAACTAATATTAATGTCCAACAAGGCCTTGTCAATGGTGCTATGGGCAATATTACAGAAATTGTCTGGCCACTCTTCCGCTGCGATCAGATGTATGACACAGACATCCCATCTGTTCGAATTGACTTTGGCAACAATAACATTACACTGATTTAGCCAAAATCAGTTCAGTTCCCTGCGCTCCGGAACTATGGAATGATTGAGAGACGAATGCTGCCATTAATTTTGTGCTGGGCCTGTACTGAGCTCAAAATGCAAGGATGTACTGTGAATCACGCAGTTGTGTACCTCGAAAAAAAAAAAAAATCTTCGCCAAGGGACAGGCTTATGTCGCATTAAGCCGAGTCAGTACCTTGGAAGGATTGCGCATCGAAAAGTTTGACTGCTCCAAACTTTCTGGAAAGACGCCTTGTAATGAAGAAGCCATGAAGGAAATGGAAAGAATGCGTCAATATTCTCCAGCACCATAAGAAGGTTGATATATATATTTTTAGTGATTGCACTGTAAATACAAGTGTCTGAAATTCAGACACAATTGTGTCTGAAACGGGTGATTAATTTTAAGATGCTAAAAAGTGTCTTAAAAGGCACATCGTTTCACAATCGAAACGTCTGAAATTCCGCCATCTTTGATCCTGTCTGAAGTGAATATTTTTCATAAATAAATGATGCGTTTTATACTGTTTACCTGTGAGAAATAGATTTTAGAATCTCCTAGAGCATAGAATAGAGCATATAATCAATTTTTACAATAATAGTCCCCGTTGCCCCCGGCGGGAATCGAACTGACAACCTATGGATTCATAGTCGAGTGTCTTCCCAATCAAGCCATCGGTGCTCACGTTGTACTCTGCTTGTATAACGAAATATACTCTAGTATCCGTAAAACAAACTGAAGTTTTATGTCTTTGCAATAAAACTGTTCATAAGAAGTAAAGCTTAATACATATTATCTCAAATTTCATGTGCAAAGGTTTAGAGTTTTTTTTTTTTTTTTTGTAAAATGCGTAATAAATATGAAAAAATAGTAGCCTATGGATTTTAAACGATTTTTTTTTTTTTATATTTTTAACCGGTATTTGCAAGAAAAAACTATATACATGAAAAAAAAAAATGCTCTTTTACATTTTGCAGTGTAGGGAAAAATAAAATAATTTTTAAAACGCGAAAAAAAAAAAAAAATCAATTATGCACAAATTGTTTAAGATTGTTTAGCTACGAATTCGCTTTCTTAGCTACAAGTTACATGCTTCGTTTATCTTAATATTTTTTTGATTTATTACATGTGAGAATTTTAAATAAAAATTAACTTTGTTTTTTAATTTTTAACAGAATAAGATCCGTGTCTAAGTATTTTAAATAAGTTAACTACTTATATTACATAAAATAATGTCAAATTTATTTGCTTAAAAAAACGTTAAAACAGGATATGCATGCTGCTTAAAGTAGATTCCATACGGAAAATTTAAGTAATACAAATGTCTGAATTTCTAAGTGTCTGAAATTTGTAATGTCTGAATTTTTAAGTGCATAAATTGTAAAATGTCTGAAATTTTCTGTGTCTGAAAATGTTATATGTCTTAATTTCAGACATATCGACCTTATTCAGACACTTATCTGAGCTCATTTATAAAAAAGACACTTACGTGTCTTAATTTAAGACAGCACATGCGTCTGAAATTTTGCATGCGTAAGTGTTTCAGACATTTATGTGTCTGAATTGACATTTCAGACACACTTCTGTCTGAATTTAAGACGCTTCTATTTACAGTGTGATAATTTGTTTTCATTTCAACAATCCATTTTTGTAAAAATCTGTAGGCTATATAGCACGCTCTAAATTAAATAACTATTTCTACTTTCACTTCTAGCCGTAGCTTGTAAACAAATCTAAATTCAGTTCTGTTCTGAAAAGTGAAACTGCACGCAACCAAAATAAAGATGGTATGAAAGGAAGTTGATTCTCGTCTTTTTTTCTGTCGTTTGAATTTTAAGTTATAAAAGGACATTGCAAGCGTACACATTCTTAGTGACGCTATTTATTTATAAAGATGTCAGAAACTGAAGAATTGGCGACAAAAGATGAAATAGCACGGGTGAGTGTACAAATACCTCCGTTTTGGGCTGAAAAACCAGAGATATGGTTTTTTCAAGTGGAAACTCAGTTTTCTATTTGTGGAATAACTGCCGAGGAATAAATTCGGCAGATGTTACGAATAGAGGTTCACTGGCGTTTGTTTACATTTTGGCGATATTATCCGTGCGCCAACGAACCATGGTAATGAATTTATCTTATGGCAACCTGAAAAAACGTTTGTTTACGTTCGAAATGAAATAAATATTAATGCAGACGACTATTTAACGAAAACAAATGAAATTATCGAAGAAATTTCATAAAATGGCGAAGGTTAATTTACTTTTTAACTTACAAAACGTTTGTTTACGTTCGAAATGAAATAAATTTTAATGCAGACGACCATTTAACGTAATTAAATAAAATTATCGAAGAAATTTCATAAAATGGCGATGGTTAATTAACTTTTTAACTACAATATTTTAATAAATAAGCAAATACTTAACAAAATACACGTTTTGTCATCGAACTTTTAACAAATTAATTTCAACAACACAATAAATGTAATTAAATAAATGAAAATTCAGAATAAAAATATAACTTTAAAAGTAATTAAAAAAGCATGAAAACTTACAATATATGCAACATGAATTTTATTTATTTATTTATTTTTTTCCCATTTTGAAATTTCTGTTGACTCCATAATACGTAAATCACATATCAAATATTTCACTTCGCGCTCAGTTAATTCGTAACATTCGAGGATTCTAAAACCGCATTCAAATGAATCGAAACACATCGGTATAAAAATTATGAGAATATACAAATAAAATAAAAAACATATTTTCAAGTTATCAAATGATGCGCTTTCGTTTCGAATTTTTCATTAACATTTACATTTCAGCGGAGCGGAAAATTCCCTAGTTTTCATAAACTTGACCAAAAAGTGATTGAGTGAGTGAGTTTTACGTCGAACTAGTGCTACGTTATGGGCAATAAGTACGGTAAACAAATATCCCCATTTTCTATAGACAACGTTTACTTTATTCCCATTATTATAATTTTTTAAAAAATTATAGAAAGTAAACTATTTAATATTCAAATTTTATTTTTAGTGCTTATTAATTAAATTTGAAAAAAAAAAAAAAACATGCATAATTAGTTAATTGTAGCAATTTAAAGCTTCTCTGTTTTAAAAGTTCACGGATCCGGCCCCTGTAACGACGGAGGTTGAATTGGGACATACCCCTAAGGTATATGAACTAACAAACAAACATAGCTGTATAAAGCTATGAATCCGAAAACGCACGTAACTCGGCTCCGCGGCAATCACTGTCGCGCATGTTAAAACCAAAAAAACATCACTGGACACCCCTACCTCGCTGTGCATGAATCCGAAAACGCACGTAACTCGGCTCCGCGGCAATCACTGTCGCGCATGTTAAAAAAAAAAAAAAAAAAATCACTGGACACCCCTACCTCGCTGTGCATGAATCCGAAAACGCACGTAACTCGGCTCCGCGGCGATCACTGTCGCGCATGTTAAAACCAAAAAAACATCACTGGACACCCCTACCTCGCTGTGCATGAATCCGAAAACGCACGTAACTCGGCTCCGCGGCAATCACTATCGCGCATGTTAAAAAAAAAAAAAACATCACTGGACACCCCTACCTCGCTGTGCATGAAACCGAAAACGCACGTAACTCGGCTCCGCGGCAATCACTGTCGCGCATGTTAAAACCAAAAAAACATCACTGGACACCCCTACCTCGCTGTGCATGAATCCGAAAACGCACGTAACTCGGTTCCGCGGCAATCCCTTTCGCGCATGTTAAAACCAAAAAAACATCACTGGACACCCCTACCTCGCTGTGCAGGAATCCGAAAACGCACGTAACTTGGTTCCGCGGCAATCACTATCGCGCAGGTTAAAACCAAAAAAACATCACTGGACACCCCTACCTCGCTGTGCATGAATCCAAAAACGCACGTAACTCGGTTCCGCGGCGGTCACTATCGCGCATGTTAAAACCAAAAAAACATCACTGGACACCCCTACCTTGCTGTGCATGAATCCGAAAACGCACGTAACTCCGATCCGCGGCAATCATTGTCGCGCATGTTAAAATAAAAAAAAAACATCACTGGACACCCCTACCTCGCTGTGCATGAATCCGAAAACTCACGTAACTCGGCTCCGCGGCGATCACTATCGCGCATGTTAAAACCAAAAAAACATCACTGGACACCCCTACCTCGCTGTGCATGAATCCGAAAACGCACGTAACTCGGCTCCGCGGCAATCACTGTCGCGCATGTCAAGACCAAAATTTCCCATAATGTAGCTCTAGTGTAACGTAAAATACGCTCAAAACAAATGAAACAATCAAATATTGCCTAATCTCCCGTAATGTAGCTCTAGTGCAACGTAAAATGCGCTCTAAAGAAATGAACCAATCAAATATCGCCTAATTTCCCATAATGTAGCTCTAGTGCAACGTAAAATGCGCTCTAAAGAAATGAACCAATCAAATATAGCCTAATTTCCCATAATGTAGCTCTAGCGTAACGTAAAATGCGCTGAAAACAAATGAACCAATCAAATATTGCCTAATTTCCCGTAATGTAGCTCTAGTGCAACGTAAAATGCACTCAAAACAAATGAACCAATCAAATATTGCCTAATTTACCGTAATGTAGCTCTAGTGCAACGTAAAATGCGCTCTAAAGAAATGAACCAATCAAATATCGCCTAATTTCCCATAATGCAGCTCTAGCGCAACGTAAAATGCGCTGAAAACAAATGAACCAATCAAATATTGCCTAATTTCCCGTAATGTAGCTCTAGTGCAACGTAAAATGCGCTGAAAACAAATGAACCAATTAAATATCGCCTAATTTCCCTTAATGTAGCTCTAGTGCAATGTAAAATACACTCAAAACAAATGAACCAATGAAATATCACCTAATTTCCTGTAATGTAGCTCTAGTGCAACGTAAAATATACTCAAAACAAATGAACCAATGAAATATCGCCTAATTTCCTGTAATGTAGCTCTAGTGCAACGTAAAATATAGTCAAAACAAATGAACCAATGAAATATCGCCTAATTTCCTGTAATGTAGCTCTAGTGCAATATAAAATATACTCAAAACAAATGAATCAATGAAATATCGCCTAATTTCCTGTAATGTAGCTCTAGTGCAACGTAAAATATACTCAAAACAAATGAACCAATGAAATATCGTTTAATTCCCCATAATGTAGCTCTAGTGCAATGTAAAATACACTCAAAACAAATGAACCAATGAAATATCGCCTAATTTCTTGTAATGTAGCTCTAGTGCAATATAAAATATACTCAAAACAAATGAACCAATGAAATATCGCCTAATTTCCTGTAATGTAGCTCTAGTGCAACGTAAAATATACTCAAAACAAATGAACCAATGAAATATCGCCTAATTCCCCATAATGTAGCTCTAGTGCAATGTAAAATACACTCAAATCAATAAAAAACAAAAGAACCAATCAAATCTCTCCATACTGCGTCATAATAGAATTGTTAAGTTATGTTTACAAGGATTGGCAGTTTCTCGCTACGGAAGTTCGCCAAGCAGAAAGTGAACCTCTAATCTACCCATCAATCCTAAATTCAATTACTTAGTTTCACAATTAGAACCAAAAATTGTAGAAAGTTTGTGAACATTATAAGTGACAATAGTAAAACTAAATATACTGCTTCTAAAGAACATCTTCTGAACACTTTCAAAGAAAGCGAAAATAAGCTTTTACAGAGACTGCTTACAGGTATAGATTTGGGAGATAGTAAACCTAGTCAGCTTCTACAAAACATGCGAAATCTTGCTACTGATGGCATTTCGGATAAAGTTCTTAAAACACTATTTCTGCAGAAAATGCTGGAATCTGTGCGCGATATTATAATTGTTAGATATTGAAAAACTGGCACTAATGGCCGATAGTATCGTCGAAATGCAACCAAAACAAGAGCTATACTGTGCCAGCAGTATTGTTTCTCCAGGAGCAGATGCCATAACTGAGTTACGACAACACATTGCAGATTTGAATAATAAACTCGAAAAACTGAGTGCCACAAGGAATCATCGTCCTCGATTAAGAAATAGGGGTCGATCGAAGCAAGTCTCGCACTTGTTATAACCCTAATGGCAAGTACTGTTACTTTCATTTTCGTTTCGGGGAAATTTTTTTTCCTGATAAATGCAAAGCTCTCTATGCATGGAAAGGCAACCAATCGGGAAACCAAAATCAGCAGTAGAATTAGCGCAGGCTCTGCTGCTGTAAATAAAGAAAAATGCCGTAGATTTCGTCTATTTGTCACGGACAATAAAACGGGTTTACGTTTTCTGGTTTACAGATCAGGCCCCGACTTACGGCAGGGCATACGGGGCAAATGCCCTGGGCCCCCCTTCTGGAAGGGGCCCCCCTACAGGCGAATACAGAAATTCTGCAACCTAAAGACCTCTTATGCCACTGCAAGGGGGCCCCCCAGAATAGGCTTGCCCCGGGGCTGCAGGTAGTCTAAGTCGGGCCTTGTTTACAGTGGAGCAGACATAAGCCTTATTCCTCAAACTTCGAAACACAAGCTTATTAGTGACTATAAATTATATGCTGCAAATAATACCAAAATCGATACTTTTGGTACAAAAGTATTAAATCTTGATCTTGGATTGCGCCGAGAATTTCAATTCCCATTTATTGTCGCCAAAATTAGTAAACCCATATTAGGAGCAGATTTTTTGAATAAGTTCAATTTATTGATTGATATAAAATAAAAGGTTGATTGATGGTGTAACGAAACTTGCAGTTTATGGTGACATTGCACCCATCTTTATTAATGAAAGTGTAAATACAACAAGTAGCTTATTTAAATATTCTATTTATTTTCTATGTATCTCAGTATAACAAAACCGAATTTTCTTATTTCTACTGTGAAAGATCATATTGCAACTAAAGGACAACCCGCAAATTGTAAAGCAAGACAATTAGATCCCAAACGGTTGGAAAGAGCTAAAAGAAAATTCAAATATATGCTAGACAATAACTTTAATAGTCCGTCTAGTTCAGAATGGGCAAGTCCAATACATATAGTGACAAAGAAAGATGACACTTTCCGCCCTTGTGGCGATTATAGGAGGCTAAATGATTTAACTATACCTGATCGTTATCCTATTCCTCGAATTCAAGATTGTATTTTAACTCATAAAACTATATTTTAACTCATAACTCAACATATTTTAACTCATAAAACTATATTTTCTAAAACTGACCTTTTTAAAGTACATTTCCAAATTCCATTAGCAGATGAAGATAAAGAAAAAACTGCCATCATCACACCGTTTGGTCTTTACCAATTCAATGTATTGAGTGTTGGTCTAAAAAATGCCCCAGCAACCTATCAGAAGTTCATGTATGATATATTTTATGGCCTAGACTTTGTGTTTCCATATTTAGATTATGTATTGATTGCCTCTTCTTGCGAAGAAGAACATCGTTCACATCTTTAAACAGTTTTCCAGCGGTTAGATGAAAATGGTCTTCGACTTAATATTAGCAAATCAGTTTTCGGAGTACTTGTAATAGACTTTTTAGGCTATCAAATATCTGCAGAAGGTTCAAAACCTCTTCCTCAAACAGTTAAAGCTATCATGGAATATCCATTGCCAGAATCTATACATGAACTTCATTCCTTCTTAGGGATGATCAATTTCTATCGTAATTACATAAAGAATGCCGTACAAGCTCAAGCTCCGTTTCATGAACTTTTGAAAAGATCTACAAAACAAGTCCTTCCGGCTTTATTCGGAAGGGTAGGTTGATTTCTTTTTCCTTATCAAGTAGCCGTCATTTTGTTTCGAAATGGCGGCTACAAATTATTAATGCACCTGGTAGAAATATTTATGTAGGCTATGCACATATGGAGATTTAAGCAAATCGGTTCATAAATACCTTTTAGTGTGAATTTAAAATTTTGAAGTGGCCGGCGCTTTGGACACAAAATGGTGGGGTAAGTTGACAAATATATGAAATGTATTTGTGAGATAAGTCTACTGTACACATATAGTTCAAATTAATTCAAAATCTCAAAAGTCCTCGTGTTGAAAAATTAAGTGGCTGCCACTTCGATCAAAATGGCAGAGAAAGTTGCTCATGTAAGATATCGTTGCAAATTTGAAAATATTTTTTTTTGTAGAAATTCTTTAAAGAGGCTTAGTAAGTTGATAAAATGTTAGTTTTCTGCACTTCTAGTTTAATTTAGCATTAAAATAGCCTAATTTTTCCTTAAAAACGCATTAAAAAGATCCAGTAACGCAGGTAATGGATTTGGCGCCAAATTTGGCGACTTTGTCCCTATGGCGACTTTTTTGGCTAGAAATTACTTATTATCGATATACCAAAGATGGACGCAATAACGTGATTGGTTCACGAGTTACGTGAATTTTCTAGATTTTTGTTGTTTGAATATATAAATCCAATTTTCAGTTTTGATTTGAATGGATTAAGTATTTCTAAAGTTACCGTGATAATAAATTTTCAAGTGGCCGCCGCTTGGAAACAATACAGTGGAACAAGTTGCCCGGCAAACACATCCAAGATATTTGAAGCATAGGTTCACTGTCCAACTGTGGTTTAAATCACTGCCGTGTTTGAAAAGTTATTATTATGGCAAATTTTCCAGCGGCAGTCTAAAAAACTGCGACTTGGAAACAAAATGGCAAAACAACTTGCCCAGCAAAATCATCCAGTATATTTGTATGATAAGTTCATTGTCCAGTTCTAGTTTAAATTAAATCAGTATTTCAAAAATTATCGTCATAAGAAATTTTCAGGTGGCACCGCTTGGGAAAAAAGCGGAGTGAGATGCCCAGCGAACTTATCTGAGATACTCGAATGATAAATCCACTACCCAAATTTGATGCGAATTGATTCTGTATTACTAAAAGTACCATAATAAAACATTTTCAAGTGGCCGCCACTTGGAAATAAAATTGCGGATCAAGTCACCAAGTGAACTTATCCTAGATATTTGTACCATAAGTTCACTATCCAACTTTTATTTGAATCAGTTTAGTATTTTAAAAGTTATCGCGATGGCATATTTTCAAGTGGCTGGAACTTAGAAACAAGATGTCGAGACAAGTTGCCCAGTGAAAACATTCAAGATAAGTATATGATAATATCACTGTCCAAATTTGGTCCGATTTGGAGTATTATTTTAGAAGATATCGTGATTTTAAATTTTCAAGTGGGAACCTGACTTCAAGTGGTCCCGCTTAACTTAAGATATCTGCCACTTTATTAAAAATGACGGATATAGTTTATTAATAAACTTCATTGAGATCCTTATGTGGTCTATATTTACATCAAAATTCAAACCAATTCGGAATACGCTTTTTACAATTTGAGTCAAAATTTTCAAGTGGTCTCCACTTGAAAACAAAATGACGGAGCAACTTGGTTAACAAATTCATCTAAGTTATTTATAAGATAAGTTAAGACACTGTCCAAATTTGGTTCGATTTGGACTATTATTTCAGAAGTTATTGTGATTTTAAATTTTCAAGTGGCAGCGTGAATTCAAGTGACCCCACTTAACTTAAGATATCTACCACTTTATTAAAAATGATGGATAAATTTCATTAATAAACTTCATTGAGACCCTTATGTGGTCTATATTTACATCAAATTTCAAACCAATTCGGAATACGCTTTTTACAATTTGAATTTGAAATTTTCAAATGGTCTCCACTTGAAAACAAAATGGCGGAGCAACTTGGTTAATAAATTCATCTAAGATATTTATAAGATAAGTTAAGACACTGTCTGAATTTGGTTCTATTTGGAGTATTATTTCCGAAGTTATAGTGATTTTAATTTTTCAAGTGGTAGCCTGATTTTAAGTTGTCCCGTTTAACTTAAAATATCTGCCACTTTATTAAAAATGGCGGATAAACTTCATTAATAAACTTCATTGAGACCCTTATGTGGCCTGTATTTACATCAAAATTCAAGCAAATCTTGCTTTAAATATGCTTTTTACAATGTCGGTTTGAAGTTTTCAAGTGGCTGCCACTTGAAAACAAAAAGTCGGAGCAGAGTGGTTAACAAACTCATCCGAGATATTTATAAGATCAGTTCACTGTCCAAATTTGGTTCGATTTGGAGTATTATTTCGGGAGTGATCGTGCTGACAAAATTTTCATTATAGATAGATAGCTAGATAGATAAACGAAGTGATTGCGATAGGTCGATTTCTAAAGAAATCAACCTAAAAAAATCGACGCGAAATACCATGGACCAACGTAACCAGAGAAAGTTTTGAAAAATGCAAACACGATATTGCACAAGTAGCGTTGATGGACTCCCAATTCGTATTACCCTCTAACACTTCTCACAGATGCATCTGATTGGGCTGTTGGATTAGTTATTCAACAAAAAGAACCAAATGGATGGAAACCAATTGCATTTTTTTCAAAAAAGCATAATGATGCCCAGAAAAATTATAGCGCTTACAACCACTAACTTTTGGGTATAATTTAGGTCATTGCAAAAGATCGTGCGGACGCGGATCATTTTATTGCCTCCAAAGACGAGAGCTTCTATCTCCATGGTATACATTTGTTACCCGAAAAATGGACAAAGGTTGTAGAAAGTAATGGAGAGTATTTTGATTAAAAATTGTCATTTAATTTGATGTATTTTTATGAAATGAAGCAAAAAAAAAAAAAAAAAAAAAAACTGCACGAACTCTTGCAACGACCTAATATTTATCAATTAAACATTTTAAACACTTACTTTTGAAGGCCGTGATTTCGTTATTTATACGGAACACAAGCCATTGACATTTGCTTTTAAACAAAACAATAACAAAGCCTCCCCCAGATAACTAAGGCAGCTACAATACAGTCGTGGACATAATTATAAGGCACCTATCTATTTTGACAAATAGTGAAAGAAAAGATTTAGAGCTTGAAAATGTTTTATCAAATACGTCAAAAACATAAATTTATCCTGTTATCACACGTAATTGTTTTACAGAAATGATATTTTTATAGAGTTTGATAAAAAAATTATAAATACCATGGACAAAATTATAAGACACCCTAACATTATAATTAAAACACCTGCTTTTTTCGAAAATAATGTGCAATATGCAAATTTTCTGCACGCTGTCATGACGTCAGCAGCTAACTAAAGCAGACTAAGGCTCCTATATATACGATCTGGCGCATCAGGTATTTTTTTGCCTTAGGGTTGCCACATGTACCCAGCGCGTTTCTCTGATAAATAAACCAAAAACGTTTTTACTTCCATTACCCTACTACCGTAGGTAATGGAAGTATTGTATTCGGTCTGAAAATTCGATATCGGGTTTTCACCTGATTTACACGTTTTAAGGTCCCCTGAGTCCAAAAAAGTGGTTTTTGGCAATTGGTCAGTGTGTATGTATGTGTGTGTGTGTATGTGAAGGATTTCAATGCATGTTTCCTCATATCATCTGTTAACCAGCTCACACCTGTCATGACGTCAGATGTGACGTAACTGTATTACGTAATCAACAGCGCATCTTCGCTTCTCTGAGAAAGAGAGTTTTATATGAGTCTGTACGAGAAAGCTTTGCTAAGCGTGCGGCGAGAAATGCCCGCATTATGTTATTCTACTTTTCTATATTATTAAATGTTGTGATTGTTTAAAAGACTCTGCTTTTCACTCTGTGGACCCATTTATACCAACAATGGTTATGGGCCCAGAGACACGCATCTTACTGCGGACTTTTTAAAAATTTAAATTAACATTCGCTAAAACGAAAGTGCGACTTACTGTTAAGCCTAAGGGCTGAAATCGAAAGTATTTTTGATTCTATTTTTATAAAGAAGCTACTATAGCTGATTAAATATGTCGCAAGTATTAAATATAGAAAAGTTATCCAAAAATAATTTTGACACCTGGAAGCTGCAGATAGAAGCTGTTTTAATCAAGAATGATCACTGGAGTTATGCTAACGGAACGAAAATTAAGCCCGATGAAGGCGCCGAAGGTGAAGAAAAATGGCTCGAAATTGACCGTAAAGCTAGAGCCGATTTAATCCTAGCAATTACCCCAAGTGAGTTGTATCATATTAAACATTGTACCACCTCAAATGTAGTATGGAATAAATTAAAAGAAGTTTACGAATCGAGAGGACCGGCAAAGAAAGCCACCCTGTTGAAGCAGCTACTCTTTAAGAAAATGACTGACAGTGAAAATGCGTATTTTACAACTCACAAGAAAAATCTTCCTGAAAAGAACAAAAGAGAAATCTTAAAGCCTGTGCAGAACAAGAACACGTATGGCGAAAGAAATTATGCAATCTTCAAATGCAATTACTGTTCAAAAGTAGGGCATAAAGCCTCAGAATGCAGAAAGAAGATCTCAGACAGAAAATTCACTTCATCGAATAAATACAAAGATAGATTTTTCATGGTTGAAGATAGTACAGAGTTCACGATGGCAGCCAGTAACTCTTTCCAAGAACATTCCGAGTGGTGTCTCGATAGCGGTACGACATCACATATGGCTCATGACAAGAATTTGTTTATAGATTTCGAACCTAGAATTGGATCATTTATAAAATTAGCTGTAGATGAAACAGCGGAGATCACAGGTGTTGGAACAGTCAAATTAAAAGTTCCCGGTAATCACGGTGTAACCAATTTAAAGTTAACAAATGTTTTGTGCGTTCCAAAATTGAAATGCAATTTAATGTCTATATCAAAAGCTACTGCAAACAACTGCCGAGTTGTATTTACCGAAAAATGTGCAAAAATTACGGAGCAGGACGGCTCTCTAATTATAAGTGCTACGAGAAAAGGTGATTTATATTTTTTCAGCCGCAGGTGGATATCGCTGCAACAACTCAGGTAAGCAACTTTCATAAATGGCATTTAAAATTAGGACATTTAAATGAAAAAGATTTAAAATTATTAAAATCTGAAAATATGTTAAGAGATTTAAATTTTAATGAAAAAGATTCTTTAAAAGATTGTAAAGTATGCATTCAGTCTAAACAAACTGTGAAACCATTTTGTAAAGAAAACAAATTTCATAGTAAGGAATTATTAGAAGTAGTTTATTCTGATTTATGTGGCCCTATAAATGTTAAATCCCATGGCGGATCACGTTACTTTATTACTTTTTTGGATGATAAATCTCGTTACATTGAAGTAAATTTTCTAAAAACAAAAGATGAAGCTAAGTACGCGTTCCGGAGATATAAAGCAGCAGTCGAAAATCGATTAGGAAAAAAAATTAAAATACTGCATACTGATAATGGATTGGAATATTGTGGCGAAGAATTCAATAAATATATTGAAGAATGCGGTATTAAACGCGAATTTTCATGTCCAATGACGCCTCAGCAAAATTCTAGAATTGAAAGACAAAATCGTACATTATGCGAAATGGCGAGGTGTTTATTAATGCAATCAAACCTTCCAAATACATTCTGGGCTGAAGCAGTAAATTGCGCTGCATATATTAGAAACAGGTGTCCCACTAAAGGAATTAAAGAAAATAAAACCCCTTTCGAATTGTTTTTCGGTTATAAACCAACTGTTAACTATTTTAAAATTTTCGGACAGAAATGTTTTGTTCTAAATAAAAAATCAAAAGGGAAGTTTGAAGCTAGGACACACGAACATATATTCGTTGGCTATTCAAATGAATCACGCGCTTACAGATTATGGAATAAGGATACCAGAAAAATTGTCATAAGTCGTGATGTTCGATTTATAGACGAATTTGAAACAAATGATTCAGCCACTACTGATCAATTAGAATTAATTTTTCCGTCTGAGAATAAATGCAATGATTGTAATATTAAAAATGAAACTCCTATCCCTACTCAAACCGCAGACATCCAAAAGGGGGAAAACAGCGGATCGATTTCCTATCCCCCTGAATTCAATGGAGAAAGTTTCTCTTTTTGGAAAGGGGGGGGAAGCGAGCCACTCGCTTTCTGAAGGGGGGAACGTAGAAGATGTGAGTGGAGGGGAGGAGAGTGCTCACGGTAAATGTAAACAAAAGGAAGGGATAAACAATCCTTCTTTTAAACGCGGTCCAGGCCGACCTAAAAAAATTGAAAGTTGGAACTTTCAAAAGTCTCATAAGGAGTGTATTACAGATACAAAATATAAAGATGAAACTTCTCAATTAGCTGATAACTCATTTAATGAAATTAATCCCAGCGTAATCGACGCGCTAAATGGAGATTATGCTAAAAATTGGGAGAACGCGATGAAATTAGAATATGATTCTTTAGTTAAGCAAAACGCTTGGGAAATTGTAGATAGACCAAAAGATAAAAAGGTAATTGGGTGTAAATGGGTTTTAAAAACAAAATTCAAACCAGATGGTCAAATTGAAAAATTTAAGGCCAGATTAGTTGCCAAAGGGTGTTCACAGAAACAAGGTATAGATTTTGAGGAAAATTTTTCACCAGTAGCCAGATTAAGTTCTATAAGAACTGCAATCGCGTATGCTATCCAGAATGGTTTCACAGCATACCAGTTAGATTTCATTATGGCATATGTTAATGGTGATATACATGAAGAAATTTATATGGAGCTTCCTGAATTTTTTGAAAATGATATACACGAAAAAAAAGTGTGTTTATTAAAAAAATCTTTGTATGGCCTTAAGCAGTCAGGAAGACAGTGGTTTAAGAAATTAGATGAGAAATTGAGAAAAATGAAATTTAACCCTTTGAATTCCGACAAATGTGTCTATTACTCAAAATATCCTTTTGATGCTATTATAATCGTCTATGTCGACGATTTAATTTGTCTCACTAAAAGTGAAGAGCACTATTTTGATATAAGAAATAAATTAGCAGAATCTTTCAAAATGAAAGATATTGGTCTTCTGCATTATTGCATAGGCATTGAATTTAATCAAGATAGGGACAGCATCACTATAACACAAAAGAAATACATTGAAGATTTACTAAATAAATTTAATATGGAAGATTCTAGAGTGGTGAATACACCTTTAGATAGCAGTGTAAAATTAACTAAACAAATGTGTCCAAATACAGAAGAAGAGAAATCATACATGTCAAAAATTCCTTATAGACAATTAATTGGTTCTCTTATGTATCTGTCGGTTGCTACCAGACCAGATATCACCCATGCTGTAAATTATTTAAGTCAGTTTAATAACAATCCAGGAAAACCTCACTGGATAGCTGCTAAAAGAATACTAAGGTATCTCAATGGCACTAGAAATTTAGGAATTGTGTATTACAGAGACGATAAACCATTGACAGCATTTGTTGATGCCGATTGGGCATCGGATATAAATGATAGAAAATCATATACAGGATACGTCTTTAAATATGCCGGTAGACCTATTTTTTGGGAATCTAGAAAGCAGCGAACCGTTGCTCTATCCACAACAGAATCTGAATATATGTCTCTGTCTGAATCCGCAAAAGAGACAATTCATGTTAGAAATTTCTTAAAAGAATTGGATCCTGAAATTGTATCAAGTCCGACTGAGATCATGTGCGACAATCAATCTGCACTGAGATTAGTAAAAAATCCTGTTTATCACAATCGCTCTAAGCACATTGACATTCGTCATCATTTTGTGCGAGAAGTTTACAATAATAAACTAATTGACATTAAATATATTTCATCAGATGAACAACCTGCAGATATTTTAACAAAAAGTTTAAATGCATATAAACATGAAAAATGTTGTGGTATGATAGGACTTAATACTCAGGACTGAAGAACTTAAAAAAATATATATATTTAAACTGTGTTTTCATTAAGAAATTAACTGCTTATATTTTACGTATTTTATTTTATTATATTAACCATAATTATTTGCTTATAATTCTATTTCTTTACTAACACTTTTCTTATTTTAAGTAACTCTTGCGTAAAAATAATTTTCTGTAATTTTTAATATGCTATTATAATGCATAAATATGTTTTATTTTCGAAACATTTATTGAATAAGGGGGAAATGAAGGATTTCAATGCATGTTTCCTCATATCATCTGTTAACCAGCTCACATCTGTCATGACGTCAGATGTGACGTAACTGTATTACGTAATCAACAGCGCATCTTCGCTTCTCTGAGAAAGAGAGTTTTATATGAGTCTGTACGAGAAAGCTTTGCTAAGCGTGCGGCGAGAAATGCCCGCATTATGTTATTCTACTTTTCTATATTATTAAATGTTGTGATTGTTTAAAAGACTCTGCCTTTCACTCTGTGGACCCATTTATACCAACAGTATGCATGTATGTATGTATGTGGAGAATCTTCTGGCTACTATAGCTCAGAAACTAATAAAGATAGATCTACGAAACTTTAGAATTGAAATAGGTCTGGTGTACAGATGAAATTTCCAAATTTTGGTGAAAATTGAAAAACCGGAAGTGAGACATCGGAAACCGGAAGTGGAACCGTAAGTCCGTATCTCAAAAACGGCTCTAACGATTTTCTTCAAATTTGCTATGTAAACACTCTATTAGATGTCCTTTCGAATGATATAGTTGGTTAGTTCAGGAAAATTGATAGGCGGTCTGTATAAATAGCTCAATTTCAGGCCTCGCAAAGGCGTTCCTTTAAAAACGGTTGTACGGATTTTTTTCAAACTCGCCATTTTAACTCACTTTTAAATATGCTTTTGTATGTAATTATTGTTTTCCTGTCAATAATTGAGTTTAACCGGAAGTGGGGCATCGGAAATCGGAAGTGGGACCGTAAGTCCGTAACTCAAAAACGGCTGTAACGATTTTCTTCAAACTTGCTATATAAACACTCTATTAGATGTCCTTTCGAATGATATAGTTGGCTAGTTCAGGAAAATTGATTGGCGTCCTGTATAAATAGCTCAAGTTCAGGCCTCGCAAAGGCATTCCTTTAAAAACGGTTGTACGGATTTTTTTCAAACTCACCATTTTAACTCACTTTTAAATATGCTTTTGTATGTAATTATTTTTTTCCGGTCAATAATTGATTTTTTGTAAAAGCAACGGCTCTAACGATTTTCTCTTTAGGTCACTTTTATGTTTTCTGATCACATTATCTCTCAAAAATGCATATAATACAGGTAATAGCGGGTAATGGAAGTCGTGTGGTTGTTTCACACCAGATTTTTTTTTATTATTGTCTTACGTTACTTTAGAGTAACTTGTTTTATTATATTTCATAATTTTAGCTAAGTAAACTATGATATGGAAGTTTGTTTAGCGATAAACTGCTATAATCATTCAAGAAGTGAATATAAAGTGTTTACAGACCTTCTATTACTCTGTATTTGAGTTTTGGCGACATTTTGTAAAAGAAATAGAAACCGCCCTAACAACACATCGTACATCCATAGGATATCCTCAGAATAAAATGACATCCTGAGAATGTACTGTGAAAAAAAACTGTGTTTTTAGGAATATTATTGTTGCTTATTGCTCTTATCTTGACCGGATTAGCTTCAGATCAAGATTTCTTAAAGTCATTAGGGAAGCGATAAGGACGCCAAGCGGGAATGCTGTCCTCTTCGGAGGCAAAAAAATGGCGGTGATGCGCCGGCCTATTATTTTATTTAGGGGCTCTAAAGCAGACGATAACCGACTTCACGCATTTACAAACATGCCAGGAGGTACAGAATTAAAAGAAAATGAAATTCGCGAAATTTGGAGATTGAATTCGCGAAATTGAAGCACCAGTTCCATTTAGGAACTGGTGCTTCAATTAATAATATTTCAAAAGTTATTAAACGCTCTAGATGTGCAATTAGAAATACTTTGAAAAGAGGAATTAATGGATCGGCGATTAAAAGATCTGGAAGTACTCCTTGCTTGTCCTCCAGAGACAGACGCCATGTGCTTTCGCTTGCTACACAGAATAAGATGACCACTACAGACATTAAAAATGGTTTGAAATTGAATTGTTCGAGGAGAACCATTCGCAGGGTGTTGCATAATGCTTCCTATGTGAAGTATAAAAAATTGAAGAAAAAACCACCGCTTCTATGCCGGCACAAAATGGAGCGTCTAAACCTCGCTAAACAAACTATGGCTTGGACCTCCAAATGGTACTCTGTGTTATTTTCTGATGAAAAAAAGTTTAACCTGGATGGTCCTGACGGGTTATTATTGGTTATTATATTATTGGCCTGATTTACGGAAGTCTCCTTATGTACTAATGAGCCGCCAAATGGGTGGAGGCTCAGTAATGGTTTGGGCTGGTTTTTCGGTTCAATGGAAAACGGATATTGTTTTTGTGCATTTAAGAATAAATTCCGAAAAGTATAAGAATCTTCTTAAAGATCAACTAGCCATATACGGTGAACTTCTTTGTGGCGAAAACTACTCTTTCCAGCACGATAACGCGCCGATTCATGCATCACTCGAAACAAAAAAGTGCCTTTCAGAGCAAAGTATCGATGTTCTCCCGTGGCCTTCTCGCTCTCCAGATTTAAATCCCATCGAAAAGTTGTGGGAGATTCTTAGCTCGTGCGGTTTACCGAAATGGGAGGTAGTTTAAATGTCTCGAAGACCTAAAGAATGCTATAAAATGTGCTTGGGAAGAAATGTCTTGCGATATTTTGTTAGAATTGATAGATTCGATGCCGAATCGCATCTTTCATGTTATAAAAAAAACAGGCGTCTCCACCAAATATTGAATAACCATGTTAGGGGATTTTCTTTTAGACCATTAGTGTCTGCTAATTATGTGGAAAAAACGATTGGTGTCTTATAATTTTGTCCATCATGTTTTTAGCTCCCCATCGTACTATAGGTATGGGGAACTTAGGTAATCGTGAAAATTTTCGACCTCGGTTTTTTGACGTTTTTACACGTTTTCAGGTGTGAGGAATCCAAAGATGACAAAATTTGTATGGTGTCTGCCTGTAGGGTGTCTGTTAGTGTGTTAGTTTGTTAGACTGTGTACACGATATCTCAAGAATAAATTGTCGCAGAGAGATCAGATCAGTTTTAAAATATTACTTTCGACACTGGCAAGAACCCTATTCATTTTCAACATTCGAAATAAAAATCTTCGTAAGTTATTAGAAATTTACGATTTTCTTAACATGGGAGAATAGGACAAAAATTCACTTAAACATGCATTAAGTGGAAACTTTTTACTGTAAAAATGTCAGACCAGTTTTAAAATATCAGTTTTTATGCCGGAATGAAATCCAGTAACTATAAATATGCTACTTTGAAAATTTCGTAAGTTATTGGAAATTTACTAATTTCTTAACATGGCAGCATAGGGCAAAATTTCCCATAAACGTCAATTTTGAGAGATATTTTCATCGTAAAGATGTCAGACTGCTTTTGAAATATTATTTAGGACACTGGCATGGATATTAATAACTATGAATTTTCCAATATAAAAATTTCGTAAGTTATTGGAAATTTACGAATTTCTTAACATGGCAGAATAAAGGAAAATTTCACATAAACGTCAATCTTGAGGGATATTTTCATCGTAAAGATGTCAAACCACTTTCGAAATATTATTTAGGATACTGGCATGAATATCATAGACTATGATTTTTCCAATTTAAAAAATTCGTAAATTATTTGGAATTCACAATTTACATAACATGTCAGAATAAGGCAAATTTGAGCATAACTTCCATTTTGAGGATCATAAATATATTAGACAACTTCAAAATTACATTTATGATATTTGTTTGAACATGATTGAATACAAACATTCTAATAGGAAAATTTCGTAAATTATTCGTAATTTACGATTTTACCAACATAGCGAAATTGTAAATTTTTCATATAAATATGAATTTTGAGGATTATTGCATTGGAAATAGTAGCATGAAAACTAAACAACGGAATTGACCCTGATAAAATAAATTATTAGATTAGAATAAGGTAAATATATTGAAGTGAACAGTGGATAGCCTATTAGGCGGGGATTTCATTCTGTCACTGTATCAAGCTTTGGTCAACTTAATTTCTTTTAACACGATTATAATATGTCTCGTTCTAGAAATTTATGAAAACATAAATATGATGGGGAACTGAGCAGATTCCACCTATGCCAACAAGTTTAAGTTTTTTCATTGAATTGTATGAAAATATCATTATTATAAAATAATTATATATGATAAGAGAATAAATTTATGTTTTTGACGTATTTAATAAAACATTTTTAAGCTCTGAGTCTTTTCTTTCACTATTTGTCAAATTAGATAGGTGTCTTATAATTATGTCCACCACCGTATATCTCCCAATTCTCTACTAACATATACCGTATAAGTGGCCCAGAAAATGTAGTTGCAGACACGCTATCTAGAATTGAGGACATCAATTCACTTGTTGTTGCGGGCAGGTGGATTCGTCCTTTTTTTTGACTTGATAATCTGAGAACGCCCGTAACTCTGTTACGCGGCAGTCACTACCATGGACGTAAAAAAACAACAACAACAACAAACAAACAAAAAAAAAAACTCTGGACACCCGTTACCTCGCTGAGCATGAATATGAGAGCGCACGAAACTCGGTTCCACGGCAATCACTACCACGTTCGTAAAAACAAAATATACATCACTGGACACCCTTACCTCGCTGTGCATGAATGGACGAGGGTCAATTGCACCCCTCTCTTAACCTGTCAATCAAATGACGGGCGAATTGCACCCGACCTCCTTCCTTTGTTCTTCTAATCTCGGGCGAGTTGCACCGCTTGGGATTTTTCGGACGAGGGTCAATTGCACCCTCTCTTTACCTGTCAATCAAACGACGGGCGAATTGTAACGATTTACTGATAAGTCATTAGGGGAAAAGGTTTCTAGAATGTCAACTTAATTCCATCATAAAAATCTTCCTTATAAAAGCGCCGCATTTAAATTTAGACGAAGAATATTAAAATTGTAGATTACAAAATAACTGATATATTTTATAGAGTTTATTTATATTGTAAAAGCGCCGCATTAGTGTGCAGCATATGTTGTTGTTAAAAAAGGAAGACACCATTGTACCGCCTTCCTTCCCCTTCCATCAGCCAATAAAGGTCCGAGGGTTGCCTGACAGGGTTTTGCATGTGCTGCGCGCGTCCATATAGTCATTAGTTCACGGAGTTCACGTAGTGTGCTGTCGTTAAGTCGTAAGGAGCGTTTAAGTTCGTTAGTAATAATGGAATTCATGTTGAGCGAAAAAGGACATGACAGTCCTAAGCCTGTGAAAAATGTGAAGGGAAAATTATGCGATTATGTATAAAAAAAATTATGTAATAATTTAGGAGGGTTTTAATCTTGGAGGGTGCAACTCGCTACTTTGTAGAAATGGCTAAGAGGTGCAACTCACCCCTTGGTTCGAGGTGGTAAACGGTGCAACTCACCCCTTGGTTCAGAGAGTAAGCGGTGCAACTCGCCCGTTTAGGTATTCTCCGGGTGCAACTAACCTACTCCCGCATGAATCTGAGAGCGCATGTAACTCGGTTCCGCGGCAATCCCTACCACGTACGTAAAAACCAAAAAAACATCACTGGACACACCTACCTCGCTCTGCATGAATCTGAGAACGCCCGTAACTTGGTTTCGCGGCAATCACTACCACGCACGTAAAAAAAAAAAAAAAAAAAAAAAAAGACATCACTGGACACCCCTACCTCGCGCCTGAATCTGAGAGCGTACGTAACTCGGTTCCGCGGCAATCACCTACCACGTACGTCAAAACCAAAAAATATTACTGGACATCCCTACCTCGCTGTGCATGAATCTGAGAACGCACGTAACTCGGTTCCGCGGCAATCACTACCACGTACGTAAAAACCAAAAAAACATCACTGGACACCCCTACCTCCCTGTGCATGAATCTGAAAACGTTGGTAACCCGATTCCGCAGCAATCACTACCACGGACGTAAAAAAAAAAAAAAAAAAACATTACTGGACACCCTAACTAACGAACAACAGCAACAACAACAACAACAACAACAAAATCTGGAGAGACTCCAATGAATTTTCCGAATATTAAATAGTGAACGGTAGTATAAATAAATTAAAGTAAGAGAAGTCGTTAAACAAAAGGGAAAATTATAATAGGATGTTAGAGTATTTTTCTCCATATAGTACATTGTTTATTTTTACGCTATTGAATTGCAAATTAATTGAGCTATATATCATGATGATAAAGAATTTTTCGTTGTATTCCATTAAAATTCTACAAGTGCTAGATTCACCAAAATCTATAAAGTTCTTTCGACGGTGATCTGTAATATGTGTGTAAATTTTCAGCTCAATCAAATAAGGTGTTTAGATGTGATTGCACTTTTAAAAATTTGGGTCCATAATACCGTAATGATAAAAAAATTTTCTTCGTCTCTCTATAAAATAAAACTATAAGTGCTTTTTGAAAACGGTTAAAAAAAAAAAAAAAATGTAAAATAGAAATATACAGACACGACATTATTTCATTATTTAAAACATGAAAATCTGACATTAAAAGATTTTAATTTAGTGCCAGAGGCCTACTGCTAAACTTGTTAATATCGACAAATTCTTCTTTAGTTAATTCGTGACGATCTAAATTCCATGATAAAGTTTTCATTAAATCAAACCAATGTGTTTCAGCTGCAGATATTGTAACAAATAACGTTGGAAGTCCAAATTGTCTTATAGCCGCAAAACAACGTTTTTCCTCTTTTTTCCCAATGAGGGGGAGGTGTGCCTTGGGGGGTCTCATGTCAAAGGTGTGTCTTGGGGGGGACTCATGTCAAAGTTGTACCTTGGGGGGGGACTCATGTCAAAGTTGGGCCTTGGGGGGGACTCATGTCAAAGTTGGGCCTGGGGGGGGGACTCATGTCAAAGTTGGGCCTTGGGGGGACTCATGTCAAAGTTGTACCTTGGGGGGGGGTCTCATGTCAAAGTTGTGCCTGGGGGGGACTCATGTCAAAGTTGTGCCTTGGGGGGGACTTCATTCAATAAATCCTCATTCAATAAACCGACTGAAATAGGCCCTTAGCACTATTAAGAGTGTATTATAAAAATTCGACAACGCTGTACCGACTGAAATACGGGTACCTTGGGGGGGACTCATGTCAAAGTTGTGCCTTGGGGGGACTTCATTCAATAAATCCCCATTCAATAAACCGACTGAAATAGGCCCTTAGCACTATTAAGATTGTATTATAAAAATTCGACAACGCTGTACCGACTGAAATAGGGGTACCTTGGGGGGGGACTCATGTCAAAGTTGTACCTTGGGGGGGGACTCATGTCAAAGTTGGGCCTTGGGGGGGACTCATGTCAAAGTTGGGCCTGGGGGGGGACTCATGTCAAAGTTGGGCCTTGGGGGGACTCATGTCAAAGTTGTACCTTGGGGGGGGGACTCATGTCAAAGTTGGGCCTGGGGGGGACTCATGTCAAAGTTGGGCCTGGGGGGGACTCATGTCAAAGTTGGGCCTTGGGGGGACTTCATTCAATAAATCCCCATTCAATAAACCGACTGAAATAGGCCCTTAGCACTATTAAGATTGTATTATAAAAATTCGACAACGCTGTACCGACTGAAATAGGGGTACCTTGGGGGGGGGGGGGCTCATGTCAAAGTTGGGCCTGGGGGGACTCGTGTCAAAGTTGGGCCTTGGGGGGACTTCATTCAATAAATCCCCATTCAATAAACCGACTGAAATAGGCCCTTAGCACTATTAAGAGTGTATTATAAAAATTCGACAACGCTGTACCGACTGAAATAGGGGTACCTTGGGGGGGACTCATGTCAAAGTTGGGCCTTGGGGGGACTTCATTCAATAAATCCCCATTCAATAAACCGACTGAAATAGGCCCTTAGCACTATTAAGATTGTATTATAAAAATTCGACAACGCTGTACCGACTGAAATAGGGGTACCTTGGGGGGGGGGGGACTCATGTCAAAGTTGGGCCTGGGGGGGACTCATGTCAAAGTTGGGCCTTGGGGGGACTTCATTCAATAAATCCCCATTCAATAAACCGACTGAAATAGGCCCTTAGCACTATTAAGAGTGTATTATAAAAATTCGACAACGCTGTACCGACTGAAATAGGGGTACCTTGGGGGGGACTCATGTCAAAGTTGGGCCTTGGGGGGACTTCATTCAATAAATCCCCATTCAATAAACCGACTGAAATAGGCCCTTAGCACTGTTAAGAGTGTATTATAAAAATTCGACAACGCTGTACCGACTGAAATAGGGGTACCTTGGGGGGGACTCATGTCAAAGTTGTGCCTTGGGGACACTTCATTCAATAAATCCCCATTCAATAAACCGACTGAAATAGGCCTCTAGCACTAATTAAGAGTGACCTATAAAAATTCGACAACTGTACCGACTGAAATAGGCCTCTAGCACTTAAAAAAAAAAAAAAAAAAGAAATCTGGTGTGAAATAACCACTACTTACTTATTACATGTATTATATGCATTTTTTGTAGATAATATGATTAGATGACATAAAATTGACCTAACAAATTAGATACTTAAAATTTTTTTGCGAAGAGAAAAGCTTATACACATATAAATATAGATAAAATAGATTTACATAGCGAATTTAAAAATAGGAAGAAGAAAAAAAAAAAATCAGTTAAGCCATTTTTCGAAACATTAATTTCCAACATCTAAAACTGATCTACCTGATCAGGATGACTGTTAATTTTCTTTTAATAACCACGAAATACATAAGAAAGGATATCTAAAGTAGATACATGTAACAATTTTCAAGAAAATCATTAGAGCCGTTTTTAAGATACCGACTTTTGACAAAACTTGGCAAATTTAATTATTGACCGGAAAGCAATAATTACATACAAAAGGATATTTAATAGGCAGTTAATATGGCAAGTTCGAAAAAAATCCGTGCTGCCGTTTTTAAAGGAAAGCACTTGCGAGGCCTGAAATTGAGCTATTTATACAGGACACCTATCAATTTTCCTGAACTAAAAACCAACTATATCATTCGAAAGGACATCTAATAGAGTGTTTACATAGCAACATAGAAAAAAAAAATCGTTAGAGCCGTTTTTGAGATACAGACTTACGATACTACTTCCGGTTTTCCAATATTCACCAAAATTTGGAACACCATCTGTACACCAGACCTATTTCAGTTCTAAAGTCTCTTAGTTCTATCTTTATTAGTTTCCGAGATATAATAGCCAAAAGATTCCCCACATACATACACACACACACACATACACACATACACATACACACTGACCAATTGCCAGAAACTACTTTTTTGGACTTAGGAGACGTTAAAACATGTACAGTCGGTAACAAAAGTGTCCGAACACTAGCAAAAATCCCTATGTAAAAAAAGTACACTTCATATGGTTTTGTTAAATAAATCTTTATAGAATCATGTTCTTACACTGACTAAGAACAGGATTCGACAAGGATTTATTTAACAAAACCTTATGAAGTGTATTTTTTTTTACATAGGAATTTTCTCTAATGTTCGGACACTTTTGTTACCGACTGTAAATCAAGTGAAAACGGACCGAATACAATACTTCCATTACCTACGTTAGTCGGGTAATGGAAGTAAAAAGAAAGTAAATATTTTTACTACATTTTCTTTTGAATTTATGTTTTAATGATTAAAAAAAATGCAATGGGCTCTTCCCACCTGACGTCAGAGGTCACATGATAGATGAAAAACAAATAGCGGACGAACTCTTGTATATCTATAGCGATTGCTGAAATAACACATTTTCTATTCTTATTTTTGATCAATCGTATTTATTCTGTGTTATTTTTTTTTATACATCATCATTTTTAATCCATTTTATATCATTATTCATCATCTTTTGTTAGCTGTATACGTTTACAATCATCATTTATTTTATATTTGTTATTGATGATCATGAAGAACATGTTAAATACTCTGATTTTTGTTATTTAAATCAGTGACAGTGCGATATCGTTCTGCGTAAATCTATTTAGACCAGTAACTAAGTTAATTAACTTGTTGTAACACCTTTATGCAATTAAATTAAATGAAAACATTTTAAAATTTCAAATTATAATCCATAAACATTCCACATGAACGAGCTATTAAGTATTGCTAGATCAGTTAATGTAACAGTTACACTAAAACATACAAAAATCCATTCTATAGTTGAAAATAAATAAACACATAAAGTGTTTAAAAAAATTATTAAATTTACAAATACAACTATTCTACTGTTTACAAATGCACAATATTACTTTTATTTTATTATATTTTATTTTAAATATTAACATTGAATTCGATTATTCGTTTTCCTCTATCACATGACTGAGCAGACGAAACTGGGAAGAGTCCATTGTAAATTATAGAAAAAATTAGGTTTTTCTGTTAATAAATAAAGATTATTGCTATTATTATTTTTTAAAGGATATTTTTCATTTTAAAACCCTCCTATTCCATCGAAAAGTTTGGAAGAATTGGACTACAACTGTTCATGACATGCTTTATGATTGTAGGGAAGGTCCAGAAGGTGATAAAATCTATACGTTTTGCAGGTAAATACTTTTTATTTCTATCCCTGGTGTAACAAAAAAATGGGAATAGTTACAGTCGGCTGCAAAATTATTCGAGCACTAGCAATAATCCTTGCCAAAAAAAGTACACTTAATATAGCTTTGTTAAATAAATCCTTGTCGAGTCATGTTCTTAATCAGTCTAAGAACATGATTCGAGACAAGGATTTTCTTAGCAAAACAGTCTTAAGTGTACGTTTTAAATATAGGAATTATTGGCTAGTGCACGAATAATTTTGCAGCCGACTGTAAATACAATAAGAATATACTACGGATCAATATCATTATAAACATAAAAGGTAATCTCTCTCTGTGTGTGTGCATAGCCTCCTAAACTAAATACCTTCTGTGTGGTTGGAAAATTTGGCAACAATACAGGAAAAACAAAGTCGGTAGATGGTGGCAGACACAGATCATAAACTTCTGTTTTTATTCCATTTTTTAATTGAGTTTTATTCCTAGAGTTATTATAATCATTATAAAAAAATCATTATATATCTATGGTTTTACTATTATTTTATAGTAAATAGTAAAATTTTTTTTTCCAGATGTGAGAATCGTTTTCATTTATTTATTTATTTAGTACTTTCTATATTCAATGGAAGAAATTATTGGATTCGTACAAATTTTCGACCTCGGGTTTTTGGTGGATTTACACGTTTTGAGAGCTGTAGAACACTATTTGACCATTTTTAGAAAATGTCAATCTGTCTGTGTTTGTGTGTGAGAGAGAGAGACAACATTTTGTGGCAACTGTATCTCAGGCACTACTGCACATAATTTCATACAAATTGGTATGCAGTTACACCTTGATATAAATTAGTGCCTATCAACTTTCCGTAAAAATTGTCTTACAGGTTGCGTTGCTATCCCGCTTTTTCTAAATTTTTAACATGGTGGTGTGATGTTGAAATCCATCATACATTAATAATTGTTTGAATCAAATCATATTATTGTTTCTTGAAGCATTGTGCCGCAATACAAAAATTACAAGTCTTGAAATTCAAATACAGTCTTTATTATTATATTTCTTAAAAAAAGTCACATCATGAAGAGTTAAAGGTTCATATTTAAACTAGTATGTTGTGGCCACCACAAGACTTTCTTCTATATTTCCCTGCTATACAAATTCACGCAGTAACAATTAAAAAAAAAAAAAAAAAATGAAAACGATTTTTTCATTTTTTTTTTTTTTTTTTTCGTTAAAAGTAAAAAAAATCGATAACTTTGTTTTAAATTACCACATATTTATAGTTCAACCATTCGTTTTAAAGGTATTCCTTTCGAAAGATACCGATCTTGAAAATTTACACCCCCCCGGGGAAGCGATGCCCCAAATTTTTTCCCTAATTAACTACTACTATTATCAATAATTCAGATTAATTTCACAATCACAGGTTAAGAATAACTCTCATTATGTACATTTATACGAAATTTTTTCCTATACTGCCATGTTAAAAATTTAGAAAAAATACGATCACAGCGTCACCTGTTGAGCGATTGATCCCCAAATCTAATCAGCCTCAGTTTATGTCAGGCGCCAACTAAATACCAAGTCTGGTTAGATTTCGTTTAAAAAAAAAAAAAAAAAAAAAGATTTTTTTTCTAAGTTTTTTTTCGTTAAAAGTAAAAAAAATCGATAACTTTGTTTTAAATTATCACAGATTTATAGTTCAACCATTCGTTTTAAAGGTATTGACGAGACCTTTCGAAAGATACCCATCTTGAAAATTTACTCCCCTCGAGGGGGGGACTTCCCCCCCACGGGGGGTGGCGAGGCTCCTACGCATACAAAATTTTTTTCCCAGTTGACTATCTCTATTTTAAATAATTCTTGTAAATTTGATAATGATTACTAAAAAATAATTCTCTTTATGCACATTTATACAAAATTTTGTCCTATATCACCATGTTAAAAATTTAGAAAAAGCGGGATGGCAACGCAACCTGTAAGACAATTTTTACCAAAAGTTGATAGGCACTAATTTATGTCAAGGTACAACTACATACCAATTTGTATGAAATTCTGTGCAGTAGTTCTTGAGATACAGTTGCCACAAAATTTTGTCACACACACACACACACACAGACAGACAGACAGACAGACAGACAGACAGACATTTTCTAAAAATGGTCAAATCGTGTTCTACAGCTCTCAAAACGTGTAAATTCATCAAAAACCCGAGGTCGAAAATTTTTACGAATCCAATACTTTCTCTATATTACATATAGAAGAAAGTAAAAATATTGTTCAGGAATAAAATTCCAGAAATTCTCGAGGAGCAAGGGAGAGAGAGAGAGGGCAGAGAAAAATCTTTCGTCTTAACTATCCGATAAAAAGAGCAAAACTGTGGGTCCGCATTTTCGATGACACGGGAAGATCAGCCCGGAAGGGAAGTCATCTGTTTGCATTATCATTATTTTCGCCAAAATGCATGCAAATTCCAATTCTTTGTTTTGAAGAATAAATCAATGTTAATTTTTGAATTATAAACGACGGTTATGAAATGTATTAACCCTAGCGTTCGTTAATATTATGCCAAGCGTCAGATTGACTAAAGAAATGACCGTTATGAACTGAAATCATTAATATTGCGTAATTTTCAAATAAATTACATCCGGTGTTGAAATATATTAATTCTGACAATGAGTTTTCTTGTTGAGGAATATTTGAGAACACTCTTTTTTTTTTTTTTTTTTTTTTTTTTTTTTTATATAATTATGTTTAATGTCAGAATTTCATTAGATATTATTTTTTATTTTCTTTTTTTATCCTATAAAATAAAGTACTTTTCTATTTAAAATAATACACATTCTATTTACGATCTAGATATAAAACCATATAAATTTAGATCACTGAATGATGTCTGCTATCATTTTATGTTAATATATAATGTAGGTCGTATGTATAATTAAAATTGCGTAATTTTTTGATGACATTTAAAAACAATTTTTTCTTCAAATGCCGGAGAACAAATTATGTGAATACAATATCTCACTTGAAATTTACTTATTTTTTTAATTGCAATAATGCATTATTTTATCATTAGATTTTGTTTTATTTAAAAATTCAATTAAAATTTAACCATATATATGTGAACACCTTCACAGGTGGTATAGGACAAAATTTTGCATAAATGTGCATAAAGAGAATTATTTTTTAATAATCATTATGAAATTTTCAAGAATTATTTATAATAGAGATAGTCAACTGGGAATTTTTTTTTTTTTATATAGGTAGAAGCATCGCCTCCCCCCCCCCGGGGGGAAATCCCCCTCAAGGGGTATAAATTTTCATGATGGGTATCTTTCAAAAGAGCTCGCCAATACCTTTAAAATGAATGGTTGAACCATTGATTTGCGATAATGTAAAATAAAGTTATCGATTTTTTTTTTTTTTTTAATGTAATTTTGAGAGTAAAATGAACTTTTTTTTTAATATTTAGTGTTATACTACTTCAGGGCTGCCACAAAGGCGACTATTGCATCTATTTGCTACTATTTTAGAGGCAAGGCGACTATGGAGACTTTTTTCAGCGAAAAACAGCCAAAAGGCAACTATTTTTTAATTTTAGGAGACTATTTTCCCCCCTTTAATTACATAGAAAAACGAATGTATTTCCTAAAAGTCCCAACAGAGGGCAGCACCAAACAATTGAATATTATTTTGAGTTTACATTTTCTGATTTCTGTGTTACATATCTGCCATTTAATTATTTGTTTCAATCACCTTTTTAGTTCCACATCATACTATAGGTATGGGGAACTTAGGAAATCGTGAAAATTTTCGACCTCGGTTTTTTGACTTTTCTACACGTTTTCAGGTGTGAGGAATCCGAAAATGACAAAATTTCTATGGTGTCTGCCTGTAAGGTGTCTGTTAGTGTGTCAGTGTGTCAGTCCGTTAGCGTGTTAGTCCGTTAGTTTGTTAGTCTGTTAACACGAAATCTCACGAACAAATGATCGCAGAGAGGTCAGATCAGTTTTAAAATATTACTTTCGATACTGGCAAGAACCCTATTCATTTACAACAGTCGAATTTAAAAACTTCGTAAGTTGTTAGAAATTTACGATTTTCTTAACATGGGAGAATAGGACAAAAATTCACTTAAACGTGCATTTAATGGAAACTTTTTACTGTAAAAATGTCATACCAGTTTTAAATTATTAGTTCTGATGCCGGAATGAACATCAGTAACTATAAATATGCTACTTTGGAAATTTCGCAAGTTATTGGAAATTTACGAATTTCTTAACATGGCAGTATAGGGCAAAATTTCACATAAACGTCAATTTTGAGAGATATTTTCATCGTAAAGATGTCAGACTACCTTTGAAATAATATTTAGAACACTGGCATAAATATTTATGACTATGAATTTTCCAATATAAAAATTTCGTAAGTTATTGAAAAATTACGAATTTCTTAACATGGCAGAATAGAGCAAATTTTCACATAAACGTCAATCTTGAGGGATATTTTCATCGTAAAGATGTCAAACCACTTTCGAAATATTATTTAGGATACTGGCATGAATATCATAGACTATGATTTTTCCAATTTAAAAAATTCGTAAGTTATTTGGAATTTACGATTTACTTAACATGTCAGAATAAGGCAAAATTGAGCATAAACTTCCATTTTGAGGATCCTAAATACATTAGACAACTTCAAAATTACATTTATGATATTTGTTTGAACATGATTGAATACAAATATTCTGATAGGAAAATTTCGTAAATTATACGTAATTTACGATTTTATCAACATAGCGAAATTGTAAATTTTTCATATAAATATGAATTTTGAGGATTATTGCATTGGAAATAGTAGTATGAAAACTAAACAACGGAATCGACCCCGATAAAATAAATTAATTGATTAGAATAAGATAAATATATCGAAGTGAACGGTGGATAGCGTATTAGGCGGGGATTTCATTCTGTCACTGTATCAAGCTTTGGTCAAATTCATTTCTTTTAACATGTTTATAATATGTCTCGCACTAGAAATTTCTGAGAACATAAATAGGATGGGGAACTGAGCAGAGTCCACCTATGCCAACTAGTTATTATTATTTTAGTTTATTATTATTTTTCATATTATGACTTAGTATTTTTATAATTTAATTACTGTTCATGTGTTTTTAATAATAATTTTTAGTTTGCACTTTTTATTTCTTAACATTCTCAGTGAAAATTCTGCCCAATAGAGGGCGCCTGTAGTCCATAAATGAGAATTGTTTTTGGTTCTGAGAGTGAGAAGAAAAATGTTCCAGATTCTAGATTAGTGGGAGGAAGTATGAAGCGTTAAAAAAGGTAAAGTACTGAATTGAATACCAGTTAAGAGTAATTCTAATCAGAAATAAAGGCCCAAAAATGGTCTAATAAACAGTGATCGTCAAGAAAGGACTTTTTATTAAGTTTGGACTGTGGGCATTATTTTATCTGGCTTCACATGGTTTGGTCAAGGTAAGAGTCACTTTTATTGATATTTCTTTTGTTACTGGGATAGCTCAAGAGTTTTGTTTTCATTTTAAGAACAGTGATATAATTAATATAAAATCATAATTTAATAAAATGATGTAATTAATGATTAATATAATTAATCTGTTGTTTACATTATTAAAAGCCAATATTAGCATTAAAGTTAATTAATTTTCATAGAATATGAAAGTGAAAAAAAAAATGGTTGCTCTTTCAGTCTTTTCTTTTGTAACATTTTACATTTTTATTTATTTATTAAGTCTGTTAAGTTATTTATAGGGCTGGAGTATTTATTAATATATCCCCAAGTATCAATATTTTTTTAATATCGCAATAACGATATTAAAGATCTTGCTCTGCCGATATATCCCTCTAACGATATTTCTTAGCGCGCACAGAGCGATCGATCGATGCGCCGATAAGTAATGTTTAATGCCAATCTTAAATACCTTCTTCAAATACTGCTTTCCCCACCACGCACCGAACAAAACGCGCGCCGTATAGCTTATACTAATGCAACCCCTTGTGCGCGCTCCAACAATGTGCCGATAAATAATAATGAACGCCAATCTTAAATACCTTCTTCTAATTCTGTTTTTCCCACTAAGCATGCATCACCACGCACCGAACAAAGCCCGAACAAAAAGAGAGCTGAATAATGCAACCCTTTTTCTTTTTCCCTCCTATTCTATTGCTCGCTGACTAAAACAGAGAAACATAATCCCAACCCCAAACGATATCTCTCCTTCATTAAGAAAACAAGAAAGAAAAATCATGCAGTACGCATTGAATAGTAACACTTTCCAACTGTACGTAATTGTTGTATCGAATAACTTTTATTATTCTTTGCCTACGTTATCACACAACAGACAGAAGGACTGAAAAATATACAGATAGACTAATTGATTTTAAAATTGCTCTTAGGCATTTTGGAAAGGGTTAAAAAGGCTTAACGCAAAAAAAAAAAAAAAAAAAAAAAAATGCAGCCATTAGATTATAATTACAGCTATTGATCTCTCTGAATATTTTAGTGTAGCCCTGTAAATCAGAAAATCAGAAAGTTAATCATATCATATTCTATACAAAAGATTATTTTAGAGTATTAACAATAAATTTCGATATTTTTATGATTTTTACAGTAGAAAGACTTTTAAATATAATTTTCAAAAAATTCTGTCCTAAAACGTAATGCATTGGCATATTTTTTTTTTTTTTTTTTTTTTTTTCCCTGTAAACAAACTAGTTGTACAGGACCTATTAATGTCATTCTAAATGGAGAAAATTCTATAGGGATAATGTTTATAAAAACAACACTCATAGAACACAATGCTTTTGAATGCTTTTGGGTGTCCCTGTACACAAACCAGAAGAGATATTCACTCCATTTTCAATATGGAACATCCGATAGTGAACTTTGGTAAAATATATCAGTTTCGAGAAATTCCATAGATAATTAATGGAGTTGGAGCGCGGGCTTACAGACAGACAGACAGATGGACAGATACGCAAACTGAAATCATATTCACACTTAAAAATGTTAGAAAGTGTTAAAAACATTCAATGTAAACGAAAGTAATATTTTAGCAATTTTTTATTAATAGCTCTTAATATAAATGGATATTATTCTGTCACCCTGTAAATTTAATGCTAATTATGCTATATTCTATGCAAAGCATTTTTTTGTGCAGATAAATAACATAATTCAATTTCCTAAAGCTTCGTGGAAAGTAATTAAAATTTGATTTATAGAAATATCTCTCATAGAACGCAATGCTTTGGAATACTTTTGAGTGTCCCTGTATATAAATCGGTGGTGATATTTCCTCCATTTTATACAGGAAACATCCAGTAGGGAATTGGAATAATATATTTCAATTTCATTAAGATATGTCTACAGTAAAGGTATGAAAATATGGTTTATAGAAATAGCTCTCATAGAACACATTGCTTTGAAATACTTTCTGGTGTTCCTGTACACAAACCAGTAGAGGTATAAATTCCATTTTCAATAGGGAACATCCGATAGTGAACTTGAACAACATATATCAGTTTTAAGAAATTCCATAAATATTTACGGGAGTTAGAGATCGGACAGACGGACAGGCAGATACACAAAACTGAAATCATATTCACACTTAAAAAATGCTAGAAAGTGTCAAAAACGCTTAACGTAAACGAAAGTACAATTCTAGCAATTTTTTATTAATACCTCTTAATATAACTGGATATTTTTGTGCCACCCTGTAAATCTAATGCTAATCATGCAACATTCTATGCAAAGAATTCTTTTGCGCGTGTAAATAACATATTTCAATTTCTTAAAACTTCGTGGATAGTAAAGTTATTAAAGTTTGATTTATAGAAATATCTCTCCTAGAACGCAATGCTTTGGAATACTTTTGAGTGTCTCTGTACATGAACCGATGGTGGTATTTCCTCCATTTGATAGAGGAAACATCCAATAGTGAACTTGAATAACATATTTTAATTTCATTAAGATATGTCTACAGTAAAGGAATGAAAATATGGTTTATAGAAATACCTCTCATAGAACACAATGCTTTGGAATACTTTCGGGTGTCCCTGTACACAAACCAGTAGAGGTATAGACTCCATTTTCAATAGGGAACGTCCGATAGTGAACTTGAATAACAAATTTCAATTTCATTAAGATATGTCTAGAGTAAAGGTATGAAAATATGATTTATAGAAATACCTCTCATAGAACACAATGCTTTGAAATACTTTCGGGTGTCCCTGTACACAAACCAGTAGAGGTATAAACTCCATTTTCTATAGGGAATGTCCGACAGTGAACTTGAATAACATATTTCAATTTCATTAAGATATATCTACAATAAAGATATGAAAATATGGTTTATAGAAATACCTCTCATAGAACACAATGCTTTGGAATACTTTCGGGTGTCCTTGTACACAAACCAGTAGAGGTATAGACTCCATTTTCAATAGGGAACGTCCGATAGTGAACTTGAATAACATATTTCAATTTCATTAAGGTATGTCTACTGTAAAGGTATGAAATTATGGTTTATAGAAATACGTCTCATAGAACACAATGCTTTGAAATATTTTCGGGTGTCCCTGTACACAAACCAGTAGAGGTATAAACTCCATTTTCAATAGGGACCGTCCGATAGTGAACTTGAGTAACATATATCAGTTTCAAGAAATTCCATAAATATTTACGGGAGTTAGAGCGCGGACAGACAGACAGACAGACAGACAGACAGACAAACCGAAGTCATAAACACTTTTCAACCTTGTTGGAAAGTGTTAAAATGCGTATCTACTTTCTTTATCTTTATTCGTGCTATCTACCAAATCGAAAATATCACTGTCCGAAAAGTCTGAATGATATTCATCAAGAAAATTAAGTTATCGCAGTATATTGACTTCCCACTTTACATTCATGCATTTACCGTGACCCTAAACGGTAATATGAAAGAATTTATACTACCGTTAGTATAAGTTCTTTGATAATATTGCACATCACCGCTCGTGGATCATATCGTAGGTGGCGATACAAAGACAAACGCTTATTATGACGAATACGAATGAAAACGATATCTTTTGTTTTAGCTCATTTCCTGCTATTGGTTTATTGATATTGGTCTATTTCAAAGTATCGATATTTCCTGGCCAATAAGATGGGAGATTCAACATGTGTTTAACAAAGATCATCAAAGCCGAACTGATAGCTACTAGAAGAGTTTGTTTGCAAATTTTTTTAGCTAAACGCTAAGAAACTTCTAAAAAACTTCTGAAAATATAAGCAATTACAGAATGTATATATTTTTTATATATATTATTTTATTATTATTAAATATTTCGATAAATTTTTTTTTTTATTAAGGCTGTACATCAGTCAGATAGCTCCCTTTCTCCTTTCCCATGTTGTCCAATGGGATTTTCGTTGCTTCGTTTTATAAAAATATCTCATTCAAAAATGAAGTTTTTCGAATTCTGTTTTTTTTAATATCACTCTTTGAACGGGTCGCCTTTTAGCTTGGTGAACAATTTTTCGAAAAAATTAATTTAAATATTTTATTTCAGTAAGTAAATTATGGATTCTAAGTAAAATATTTAAATTTATTTTTTCGAAAAATTGCTCATTAAGCTAAAAGACGACCTGTTCAAAGAGTAATATTCAAAAAACGGAATTCGAAAAAGTTCATTTTTTAATAAAATCTATATATATATAATCGTTCTTCCTGAGTGAGAGGGTGATCTATCATCGCCTAAACCAAACCCCTGGACCTAGAAGCATGAAATTTTGTGACAATGTTCCTTCTATGACGTAGGCATCCACTAAGAAGCGATTTTACAAAATTCGCCCCCCAAGGGGGGGGGGAGGGGGCAAAACGTGATTTCACAAAATCCTTCATATCTCAAACAAAAAAACAGATATCCGTAAAATTTTTGCTTTAAAATATAGCTAACACAAATGTCTAAAAACTAATTTCTGGAATTCTCAAAATTCGGTCCCCAAGGGGGGCAGGGGGCAAACCGTGATTTCATATGCGTAAAATGTGATTTCGCATAACCCTATATATCTCAGACAAAAAAACAGATATCTGTAAAATTTTTGCTTTAAAATATAGCTAATACAAATGTCTAAAAAACAATTTCTGGAATTTTCCAAAATTCGGTCCCCAAGGGGAGCGGGGGGTGGGGAGGGCAAAACGTGATTTCGCATAATCCTATATATCTCAAACAAAAAAATAGATATACGTGAAATTTTTGCTCTAAAATATAGCTAATGCAAATATCTAAAAACCAATTTCTGGAATTTTAGAAATTCAGCCCCCAGGTGGGGCAGCAGAAGGGGGGGACTATGGGGCAAAAACAAATAGAAATACAGTTAGGGTGTTCAAAACTGGTACAGATACGTTTTAGTGGCCTGCAAGTCGAATGAGGATATTTTCGATTGTGTAAAGTTATTAGGAGGGGCAGGAAGGGGGAGGGGAGAGGGGGGGGGCAAAAAATAAAAATAGAGTTAGATCGTTCAAATTGGTATATAGAGGTTTTTGATACCTACAAATCGATTGCGGATATTTTCGAATTTGTAAATTTATTAGGAGGGGCAGGAAGGGGGTGGGGCTATAAGGGGGACTATGGACAAAAACAAATAGAAATACAGTTAGGGCGTTCAAAATTGGTACTATGTTTTAAAGGCCTGCAAGTCGAATGGGGATATTTTCGAAAGTGTAAAGTTATGAGGAGGGCCGGAAAGAGGGGAGGGGAGAGGCGGGGCAAAAATAAAAATAAAAATAGAGTTAGATCGTTCAAAACTGGTATATAGAGGTTTATCGATTGCGGATATTTTCGAATTTATAAAATTATTAGGAGAGGCGGGAAGGGGGGCTATGGGCAAAAACAAATAGAAATACAGTTAGGCCGTTCAAAATTGGTACAGATAGGTTTTAAAGGCCTGCAGTCGAATGGGGATATTTCGAAAGTGTAAAGTTATTAGGAGGGCCGGTAAGGTGGGGGGGGGGGCTGAGGGGCAAAAAAATAAATAAAATAGAGTTAGATCATTCAAAATTGGTACACAGAGGTTTCCGATACCTACAAATCGATTGCGGATACTTTCGATTTTTTAAAATTATTGGGAGGGGCGAGAAGGGGGGAAGCAGAGGGGCAAAAAATAAAAATAGAGATATATCGTTCAAAACTGGTGCATAGAGATTTTTGAAACTTACAAATCGATTGCGCATAATTTCGAATTTGTAAAATTATTAGGATAGACGGAAGGGGGGGGGGTGAAGGGGTGAAATAATAGAAATAAGTGTTAGAGCATTTTGGGAATTTTTCCCGAAGGCAGTGAGAAGCCGGTGCGACATTTTTCCCAATCAGATTTTGTTTCTCTTTTTTCTTCACGTGATAAAAATTAATGCAATTTTGAGAATTCAGTAATTATAGTGATTCTTTTAAAAATAGGGACCAGCGAAGCGGGCGTTGCCTGCTAGTATCTATATATTAATAGGCAAGCATAAAATTTGTTGTCCCTTTTTAACGTATTAATTATGGGAGTAGAGGGTTGAAAATGGTATCATTCGAAAGGTATGGTTAGCCGGAAGGTGCGAATACAAATATTATTTTTTTACGATGTCAAGAAGGTATTTAAAAATACATTTATTTTTTTATGCATTTTCCCCATTTTTCCCTTTTATACACGTATTTCTTTACATTAAAAAATACCTAAAAGTAGAAAGTTGTTAAATCTGGCAATTTCATAAAGCTCAAATAAAACCATAGACACAGTAATTTGTATAATGTAGCATCGTTATACGCAAGCGATGCTACATTAGATGAGATGACGTCACTGTCTGTCCATGGAGCCATGAAAAGGATTTTCTATGTTAATCGGCCATTGGATTTTTTGTAAAAAATTATTAAAAAATAACGGAAATTATCTGCCGATTTTAATTCCGATATTTGGGTATCCGCGATTGTAATGAAATGCTCGCCCTCTGGTGGGCTAAGGTGAAATTATCACACCACTGCATATCCTCATATTATGCAATCGACTTTCCATGATGAAATGGCGGAGAAAGAATAATAATTACATGTGGCTGTTATATTTACTAACAACTGCAGTGTTCAGAGAGCGCCATCTATCGATCATTACAAACGCGGATAGTTATATATAAGTTACTGTCTACATGTGTTTGATTGAGTTATTTTTTCTGTAAAATTGATAAAATTTTTATTTAAAATCACATAACTCCAGAAAAAAAAAATGGCAAACTTCCAGTTTCGAATGTAAACATAAACAGTTCATTTCAAAGGGTGATATTTAAACAATAAATATTCAACTAATATTATTCAATAAATATTCAACTAATAAATTTACACGTTTTGAGATTTCCTTGCATTTTAATTAAGTGAAATTGACTACTTATTTCTATTTTTTTAAAAGTGGATTCGGTTTTCGATAAAGTTACACGTTTTGAAATTTCCCGAACTCAATTCGACCATTTTTGAAAAATATCTTTTTTTTTTGTTGTTCAAACACTGTATTTTATGAACCAATCGAATTAATTTAACAGAATTTGATACTTGGTTGGGCCTTGGTTTGACTTGGTACCTATTAGCTTCTGGGCTGTATCACTCAACAAGGGGCGTTTTCACGTTGCGATTTTCTCTCATTTCAGGAAAGGCTAACATCTACAGAGAGAAATAGTTATATTAAGTAAAACTCTGCTGATTCAGTTAGAAGGAATATCGGCAAACAATTGCCGCAGCTGTGTTGCAATTGCATTCCGTTTAGGACAAGGCAATAACTTTGCTTTGCCTCGCTTTGCAAAAAAAAAAAAAAAAAAAAAAAAAAAAAAAATAGTCGAGTTTCGACCACTGGGCGATACTAGTTTTTATAAAACGACGCGACAAAAATCCCATTGGATAACATGGGAAGGGAGAAAGGGTGCTATCTGACTGATGTAAAATAAAGTTTTATCTTCAGTAATTTTCCAGTGACAGTTTCTTTATAGAATTATATAATATTGGATAGTTTATTACTTTTTTTTATGTAGCATTTATTTTCTCTCTCTCTCTCTCTCTTTTTTTTTTTTTTTTTTTTTTAAGCCGTACATGTTAAATAAAATTGGTTTAAATGCAAAATGAGTTACTTTAAGTAACAAAATGAATCTTTAGCATAATTTTGTTTAAATAATATAATTTTTATACTAACAATGGATACATACATACATATATCTATATATTAATAGGCAAGCATAAAATTTGTTGTCCCTTTTTAACATATTAATTATGGGAGTAGAGGGTTGAAAATGGTATCATTCGAAAGGTATGGTTAGCCGGAAGGTGCGAATACAAATATTATTTTCTTACGATGTCAAGAAGGTATTTAAAAATACATTTATTTTTTATACATTTTCCCCCATTTTTCCCTTTTATACACATATTCCTTTACATTAAAAAATACCTAAAAGTAGAAAGTTCTTAAATCTGGCAATTTCATAAAGCTCAAATAAAACCATAGACAGAGTAATTTGTAGCATCACTATACGCAAGCGAAGTGATGACGTCACTGTCTGTCCATGGAGCCATGAAAAAGATTTTCTACGTTAATCGTCCATTGGATTTTTTGTAAAAAATTATTGAAAAATAACGGAAATTATCTGCCGAATTTAATTCCAATATTTGGGTTTTATATAAGTTACTGTCTGCTGTCTACATGTGTTCGATTGAGTTATTTTTACTGTAAAATTGATAACATTTTAATTTAAAATCACAAAACTCCAGAAAAAAAATGGCAAACTCCCAGTTTCGAATGTAAACATAAACATTTCATTTGAATGGGTGATCTTTAAACAATAAATATTCAACTAATATACTAAATAAAAGGAAAATGGTAAATATTCTATCATAATTTGAAGTTACATTTGTTTTTAAATGTCTAAATAAAGTATCTGATATAAGATACTAATATGTTGCAACGGAAGAGGTTTTTTGCTGAATTTACATGTTTTGAGCTTTCTTTGCGTTTCAATTAACTGAAATTGGCTACTTATTTTTAAAAAAAGTGTCTTTATTGCTAGCTTTTGTGGGTATAAGAAGCAAGTAGAAGATACGTAAAAACTTTTGATTTCCGGTTTTCGATGAATTTACACGTTTTGAGATTTCCTTGCATTTTAATTAAGTAAAATTGACTACTTATTTTTATTTTTTAAGAAGTGGAGTTATTATTCTTTCCTCTGCATATACACTAAGCGACAAAAAAAAAAAAAAAAAAAAAACCGCACTGCAGAAAAAATGACTTATACATTTTCTATTTGCAATAACTTTAAAATTAATGTTTGAAACAAATAAAACTGTTTTGTTTGCATAATACCAATGTGATGAAATGACACCTATATACATTTTCGATTTAATAATTCGGTTTATTGCACTTTAGAAAGTACTTTTTAAAAATCTGAATAAAACTTTCTTTTTGAACATAATGCAATAACCATACACTTCGTATTCTATTATGATTTATTATATGAAATAAACAAGTTATATTTTAATATATGAAATAAAACTATTTATTTGTTAGATCTAAGCAATTTTTTATTAAAAATATGTATTCTGCATTGGGTTAATTCCACCTTTATATGGAATTACTGCTTTAATGCGCAATGGCATAGTTTTATACAGTGTTTTAATATAAATATGAGAAATTTCAATGTTCCAAATATCATAAATATTTTTTTGTAGTTCTGGCAGAGTTATGGGCTGCAAATTTCAAATCCTCTCCCCTCTCCCCCGCCTTTTTATAGACGAAACATTTTCGAGCGGATTGCGATTAGGACTATTTCCATGTCTGGTAAAGAAGAAATTCTACTATATCTTTTATGGGGTTTAACTTAAAGGGAAAAAAGATATGATTACTTACAGAATAATAGGTTCTCATGGGAATGGATAGGAAATTTTGACAATCTGAAGTAAATAAACTTACCACAGACGCCGTGTAGTAAGGTACATTTTCGTCGTGATATGCTGTTTACGGAAATGTCCAAGATACCTCCAAAATAGTCGGTCAGGCACCACTTTTATGAAGATTGTGTTTTATTTCGAGTTAATTGATCTCTTGAGCATAAAAATTTGCCCAACTGTTTGAAAAGTTATGCACCTCCGTACCATAATGTACGGAGAATGCGTCACTGTCTTAAAAGTGCGATTTTCATTAAGTCAGTCATATTTTCGCAATCAGATCTGCTTGTTTTCTTTAGCTCGAAATAATTTAAACTTGACTCATCAAAGAGAACCAGTTCAGCCCAATAATTAATTAATCATTTTTTTTATTTTTTTATCCATCTGAGCTCTTGCTTTCCTAATTCTATTCACTAAGAATGGAATTTTTTCAAATTTTCTCTCATTTAAACCTGCTTTGTTTAATAGTTGCTGTACTGTAGTTAAAGAAATTATGCTTCTAAACACTTTTTCTGAATCTCTTTTACGTTCTAAATGTAATACAAACCGATTTTATAAACAATGGCTTTTTAACTTACGGTCATCTCGCTTGGATGAGCAACATAGCCGCCTAAAACCAAATTTCCAGTTTAACTGGCCAAAAAATTTTATATCTTGCTAAAAACCCTTCTACCAATATTTCGTTAACATTTAATTATTTTGCCATCTCACGTATTAAAATATTTTTTTTATTTTCATTCAAAAAAATAATACTTTTTGTGGCATCGTTAACTGCCTTATTCTTACCATTTTTGAAATAATTTCAAAAATTACAATTTTCCCGACAATTGCATTTTGTTTTTAACACTGGACTCAATGCTAAAAGTGTATGTAGATGATAACATAATAAAATCTGTTCGAAAATTTGCTTTTTAAACGATAAAATTGGCGGTTGTAGAAGGCGAAAAGGAAAATATCCAAGTGCGGCTTTTTTTTGTCGCTTAGTGTATAAGTAGAAAATATAAGATTCAGAAATGTTTTAGATTTTCGGTTTTCGATAAAGTTACACGTTTCCCGAACTCAATTCGACCATTTTTGAAAAATATCTTTTTTTTTTTTTTTTTTTTTTTTTTTTTTTTCAAACACTGTACTTTATGAACCAATCGAATTTATTTAACAGAATTTGGCACTTGGTTGGACCTTGGTTTGACATGGTACCGATTAGCTTTTGGCCTGTATCACCCAACGAGGGGCGTTTTCACGTTGCGATTTTCTCTCCTTTCAGGAAAGGCTAACATGTACAGAGAGAAATAGTTATATTAAGTAAAACTCTGCTGATTCAGTTAGAGTGAATATCGGCAAACAATTGCCGCAGATGTGTTGCATTTGCATTCCGTTTAGGACAAGGCAATAACTTTGCTTTGCCTCGCTTTGCAAAAAAAATGGTCGAGTTTCGACCACTGGGCGATACTAGTATATATAATTCAATTTTCAATTGTGAAACTATTACGAATGTGAATTGAACATATATACACTGTTAAAAAAATGCAGAAAAAATACAGAAATTCTCTGTAATTTCAGAAAAAAAATCGTAAATTACGGAAAAATTACGTAGACAAAACGTATTTTACGACTTTTTTTCTGAAATTACAGAGAATTTCTGTATTTTTTCAGCATTTTTTTAACAGTGTATATTTAAAAAATATTGTAATGATTTGGTAAGCAGATACAAAAATTAAAATAACAAGTAACTGACATTTAGGATGCATATAAGAGTTTTAAGTAAAAAATATTATTCTGTACGACAAAAAAAGGTGTATCCAATGGCAATTCTTAACTATTTAAAATGATTTTTATTTTTATGTAATACCTACATCTTAACACAATTTTTCTTTTTCTAGCAGGCAACGCCCGCTTTGCTGGTCCCTATTTTTAAAAGAATCACTATAATTACTGATTTTTCAAAATTGCATTAATTTTAGTTCCCCATCATACTACAGGTATGGGGAACTTAGGTATTAGTTCCCCATCATACTATAGGTATGGGGAACTTAGGTATTAGTTCCCCATCATACTATAGGTATGGGGAACTTAGGTAACCGTGAAAATTTTCGACCTCGGTTTTTTGACTTTTCTACACGTTTTCAGGTGTGAGGAATCCGAAAATGAGGAATCCGATTTTTTTTTTTTAAATGTAATTTTGAGAGTAAAATGAACTTTTTTTTTAATATTTAGTGTTATACTACTTCAGGGCTGCCACAAAGGCGACTATTGCATCTATTTGCTATTATTTTAGAGGCAAGGCGACTATGGAGACTTTTTTCAGCGAAAAACAGTCAAAAAGCAACTATTTTTTAATTTTAGGAGACTATTTTCCCCCCTTTAATTACATAGAAAAAAGAATGTATTTCCTAAAAGTCCCAACAGAGGGCAGCACCAAACAATTGAATAATTATTTTGAGTTTACATTTTCTGATTTATGTGTTACATATCTGCCATTTAATTATTTGTTTCAATCACCTTTTTAGTTCCCCATCATACTATAGGTATGGGGAACTTAGGTAATCGTGAAAATTTTCGACCTCGGTTTTTTGACTTTTCTACACGTTTTCAGGTGTGAGGAATCCGAAAATGACAAAATTTCTATGGTGTCTGTCTGTAGGGTGTCTGTTAGTGTGTTAGTCCGTTAGTTTGTTAGTCTGTGTACACGATATCTCAAGAACAAATCGTCGCAGAGAGGTCAGATCAGTTTTAAAATATTACTTTCGACACTGGCAAGAACCCTATTCATTTGCAGCATTCGAATTTAAAAACTTCGTAAGTTATTAGAAATTTACGATTTTCTTAACATGGGAAAATAGGACAAAAATTCACTTAAACGTGCATTAAATGGAAACGTTTTACTGTAAAAATGTCAGATCAGTTTTAAAATATCCGTCTTGATGTCGGAATGAACACCAGTAACTATAAATATGCTACTTTGAAAATTTCGCAAGTTATTGGAAATTTACGAATTTCTTAACATGGCAGTATAGGGCAAAATTTCACATAAACGTCAATTTTGAGAGATATTTTCATCGTAAAGATGTCAGACTACTTTTGAAATATTATTTAGGACACTGGCATGAATATTAATGTTTATGAATTTTCCAATATAAAGATTTCGTAAGTTATTGGAAATTTACGAATTTCTTAACATGGCAGAATAGAGAAAATTTCACATAAACGTCAATCTTGAGGGATATTTTCATTGTAAAGATGTCAGACCACTTTCGAAATATTATTTAGGATACTGGCATGAATATCATAGACGGTGATTTTTCCAATTTAAAAAATTCGTAAGTTATTTGGAATTTACGATTTATTTAACATGTGAAAATAAGGCAAAATTGAGCATAAACTTCCATTTTGAGGATTCTAAATACATTAGACAGCTTCAAAATTACGTTTATGATATTTCTTTGAACATGATTGAATACAAATATTCTACTAGGAAAATTTCGTAAATTATTCGTAATTTACGATTTCATCAACATAGCGAAATTGTAAATTTTTCATATAAATATGAATTTTGAGGATTATTGCATTGGAAATAGTAACATGAAAACCAAACAATGGAATTGACCCCGATAAAATAAATTAATAGATTAGAATAAGATAAATATATCGAAGTGAACGGTGGATAGCGTATTAGGCGGGGATTTCAATCTGTCACTGTATCAAGCTTTGATCAAATTCATTTCTTTTAGCATGATTATAATATGTATCGCACTAGAAATTTCTGAGAACATAAATATGATGGGGAACTGAGCAGAGTCCACCTATGCCATCTATTTATCACGTGAAGAAAAAAAGAGAAACCAAATGTGATTGGGAAAAATGTCGCACCGGCTTCTCACTGCCTTCGGGAAAAATTCCCAAAATGCTCTAACTCTTATTTCTTTCATTTTCCCCCTTCAACCCCCCCTTCCGTCTATCCTAATAATTTTACAAATTCGAAATTATCCACAATCGATTTGTAAGTGTCAGAAACCTCTATGCACCAGTTTTGAACGATATATCTCTATGTTTATTTTTTGCCTGCGAATGTGCAATGTGAATTGAACATATATATATTTAAAAAATATTGTAATGATTTGGTAAGCAGATACAAAAATAAAAATAACAAGTAACTGACATTTAGGATGCATATAAGAGTTTTAAGTAAAAAATATTATTCTCTAGGACCAAGAAAGGTGTATCCAATGGCAATTCTTAACTATTTAAAATGATTTTTATTTTTATGTAATACCTACATCTTAAGACAATTTTTCTTAAGCTTTAGTTTTAGTAGAATTATGAATTTTGATATACTTGGTACAAATAAAACACAGATCACATATTAGCTGTGTTAAAATATCATTTTAAATTAATTAAAGCTTAAAATGGGAAGAATAGAGGACAAACGATACAGAGGTATACTAAAAAGCAATAGTATAAGTTATAAGAAACACAAAATATTGATTCACTTTTCATGCATTTTTTTTTTTTTTTTTTTGTTTAATGATAAAGTTATGGTAGTAATATAGCAGAAAATACATGGAAAACATTCTATACTTGTATACTTTAAAATTCGGGTGCATATGTCTTTAAAAAATAACAAATGTCTATTTTTTCCTATCTTGAAAGAAATATCGCAATACATCACGAATATCGATATTAACTTGGTGATATATCGCGATATTTAATTTCTGATATCGTCCAGCACTAGTTATTTAGAAAAAGAGTGTGTTTTTTAACACTTGCTGTTTTTATATTTTAAGTGTTATATCACTTTATTTACTTTATTAAATTGAGTTATGTTTCTGTGATTTTAAGAACAAAAAGTCATTGCTTTAGAATGTGTTATTGTGTTATGTTATTTTAAGAGTAGTTAAATTGTTACTGAATTTAATTTGAGTTGGTTTTTTTACATTAATTTAGTTATGGTTTAAATTTAATTGAGTTTCGATTTAAAATCATTTAGTTATTGCTTGAGTTTTGATTTAAAAGTTGAGTTTTGATTTAAAACTTAATTGAGTTTTTGTTCTTAAATCATTGCTGAAACGTCAGTGGAGACCCTCTGTTGAGATTCAAAACGGTTTTGGGCTCTGTCTGTGTGTCTGTCTGTCTGTCGCGCGATAGCGGCCACAAAAATCATGCTATTGACTTGCAATTTGGTAATGAAATCAGCTTTATAGTTTTTGGTATGTATTCCATTTGTAGTTCGTATACAGGGACACGCCAAAGTGTTTCTTATCATTACGGCTTATGGAAGGAATTTGTATGTATCGCGATAGCGGCCACAAAAATCACGCTATTGACTTGCAATTTGGTACACATATTCACGAACTCAACGGAATTAGCTATATAGTTTTAGGTGTGTATACCATTTGCAGTTCGTGTAGAGGGACACGCCAAAGTTTTTCTATCATTACGGCCTATGGGAAGAATCTGTATGTACCGCGATAGTCACCGCAAAAATCAAGCTATTGACTTCCAATTTTTGCCGAAACGTCAGTGGAGGTCCTCTGTTGAGACTCAAAAGGATTTTGAGTTCTGTCTGTCTGTCTGTCGTGCGATAGCGGCCGCAAAAATCACGCTATAGACTTGAAATTATGAACCCCACGAAATTAGCTGTATAGTTTCGGGTGTGCATTCCAATTGTAGTTCGTGTACAGGGACACGCCAATTTTTTTTTTTTTTTTTTTTTTTTATCATTACGGCCTATGGGAAGAATTTGTATGTACCGCAATAGCGGCCGCAAAAGTCATTCGATTGAATTGCAAATTGGCGACACGTTCCACTTTGCATATAAGCAACTGTATAAATTTTATTGCTATATTGTTTATCCTAGTACCTTTATCCTAGTACCATGTTAATTAAGGATTCCTGGACCTTATTCAGACCTGTGATAGCACTGTGGTAATTAAATGGGTCAGGGGACACACTGGTATTTTGGGTAATGAAATTACAGATTTCTTGGCCAAGAGTGCTTGTGTTACTGGTAATAGAGTGGTTATTCCTTATCCTAACTCACTTATTAAGAGATTTCTGAATAATGACTTGAAAATTGCTTGGCAGCGTGAGTGGGACTCTTCAGATAAAGGCAGACTTACTTTTAGCATTTTTCCAATCGTTTCTCTTGATTTCAAACTAAAGAATCAAGTCCTCTATTACTTCACTACTGGTCATGGTGCTATTTGCACTTTAAAGCTAAGGATAGGGACAGTCCAAATTGTCCTTGTGGCTTGCTTTGGGATTCTCTGCACTACCTGACGACTAGGTGTTCCTTTTCTGGTCAATTTATTAAGAGAGATACTGTGGAGAGTCTTGGTGACTACTTTCAGAGAATAGATAATTCTAGATTCTGGTGTAAACGTGCTGCTTTTATCTATAATCATTTGAACGAATATTTTACCTTTATTACTGATAAATTTTAGGTTCTTGATTTGCTTTGATTGTAATGGAGTTTTGTTGTTGCCTATTTGAAATTTTTATGTAGTTTTTTCTCTTGTTCTTGTATTTTAATATATTTTAGGCTCTTGTTTTTAACTTTTGTATTCTACTTTAGTGTTTTATTCTAATGTTATTGTATTCGTTTTATGCTCTGCATTGTTTTAATTTTTAAAATGTTGTTTTGACCTTTTTAACCTTGTAGTTTGTTAACTTGGGTTATTTTAGCTATGTAGTTTGTAGCTATGTAGCTTATGTAGTTTGTTAACTTGGGTTATTTCAGTGCGTTGCCGATTTGACTGCAGCACTCGTGCTTACTTTATTCGCCTGATGAAGGGTCGTGTGTTTTTTCGACCCGAAACAATTGTTGCGAGTTTATTGCATTTTATGGTGTTTATTCAAAGTTTGTAAGTAATATTTTTACAATGCCAGTTTATTGATGCTTCTTTATTAAATATTTTAGCTGTGTTCAAATTTTTGTTTTTTAAATTTTGTACTTTTTGCTATTTTTAAAACTGTTTCTGTATTTTAGCTATTTGGTCTTTGTCACTTTACGAGAATTTCTGTTGTTATTTTGCGTGTTCCTGTATATTTGTATTCAAGCTGCTTGATATTTTGTACAGTACTGCTGTTTTTATTTTGTTACTTTATGCTTTTTGTATTATCGGCTTTGTATGTATACTTCCATTTGACTCTGTGTTTTTGATTTATTTTCAAACAAATTTCTGCTGGTTTTCTAGGCTCGCTCTCCTGGCTGTGTTTTGGCTGGATGGTGGATGCTTCTTTTTCCGACCGTCCTTGGGCCATCCCTTGAGCCATAAACTTTCGGGTTGGTCGGCGGTTTCGGTGGTAGTAATAATAATTGTTCATAAACTGTGTATAGGGACACTCCAAAATTCTTAACATTACGGCGTATGGGGTGAATTTCATTTATATGCATTTTAATATCAATACTTTGCAATGAAGAAAATGAAACTAGCGTGCGTGAATAAGATGCTTTTATACTTATGTTGTTTGAAGAAAATATGTGCTCTATTAAGCTTTCTAATTAATGTACAGGACCTTACAAAAATGTTCTGACAATGTCACGTAGTCATCCAAACGATGTTAAATTTGGAACAATTATTAATTTTAAACGCAAATTAAGCTGAATAGTTTTTACTGGTGTATACAATGTTTATGGTTTGTTTACAGAGACACAAGAAAAAATTTCGTAACATTAGAGCCTATGAACAAATTTTTATTTAAGCGCGCACTTTAATGCGTTTATGCTGAATTGAACTTAATAAAATTAACATACATTATAAAGATGCTTAAAGATGTTTACTCTTAAAAAAGGTTATGTATAGACTAAATAATTTATTGGACCATACAAAATAATTCCGAGTATGTACTGTAATCATCCAAATGATGTCAAATTAGTTTGAAAAATTAATGAGTTATAATTAATTAGGTTTATTCTTATTATTGGCATTTATAATGACTGTGGCTACTTTTCCGGGATACATAAAAGAATTTCGTACTATTACGGTCTATAGTTGGTATTTCTTAAACGTTTATTTTAACATGGTTACACCCCATCAAATATAATGAAATTTATTATAATTTTAAAAGCGTGTTTTCCTGTTGAAAATTGTGGGCATAGAATTGATAATTAGTTTAAAGGTTACGCAAAATATTTCCGATATGCTATGTAATTTTTTTTGTATGGAATTTGGTATTTATGAATTTCAGGGAAATGATACAAGACCGTCGTTTATTAAGAATACATATTGTTACGTACATAGGGGTTCGTAAGTTGTCCGAGAATGAAAGTCGAAACTTGCAAAAATTCAGTGATTTATTCACAGAAAGTTCCAGAAAAATACAGGTCTATACACCAAGTATCAGCTTCAATTCAACCAGTAAACACAGCTTAAACAACAGCCGTGAACAGCAAAACAACAGCACAAACTGATAGCAATAACACATAAAGCAAGTCTCATCCAAAGAGGCTCAAAGCAAAGCAAGCATTTGACGAAACGGACACAGATCTGAGACTGACCGCCTTCGCGAAAAAAATGCCCCTTTTATATACTTTTCTATCGAACCCAGACTTTTCTGGAAAATTCTCGTATCTCATCAGCCAATGAGATTAGAGCTTTCATATTTGGTATATCCTTAATAAGGATTTTCTCGCCAAGGTCGCCAAAAAAAAATCGCCAAGGAGGTAAACAGTCGCCAAATTTGGCGTCAAATCCCTTTCTTCCCTTATTGGAGCTTTTTAAAGTGTTTTTAAGGGAAAATTAGGCTATTTTAACGCTAAAACGACTAGAAATGCATAAAATTAGCATTTTATCAACTTTACTAAACCTCTTTGAAAGAATTTATACAAAAACAAATGCATTTATTTACAATTCCGTAACACTTTATATGATATACAAATAGGTATACAAAGAGAGATATAACGGGGGGTTGAGGGGGGCGGCAGCCCCCTTCAGGAATGTATCTGATTATGGTAACAAGTCGATCGAATTAATATATACTATTATATAATAAGGAATAAATAAAAATGACCTATTGAATAATGTCTGATGCAAATAGGACATTGAGGCTCCTGATCTGCAGATCCACTAGTTTCGTTATGTTTAAATCTTAACTGAAATTTATGTAAGGGAATTATTAAAATTAATTATCCAGAATGTTTCAAAGCTCAATCTTTGTGTTTAAAGGAGAAATTGAATAAATTAAGAGAGTCATTAAGAGAAATTTCATTTATTAAAAAAATATTGGTGGCTTTAAAATCCCCAGTTTATCTTATTAACTCTAAGATTAATATTTAACTAGCTGGAACCCGTCGAATGCGACGGTCACTTTATTGACCGTAATGTTTCAAAAACCGTCGCATCATTATTTAAATGTATTTCAAGTTAAAACATCTAATATAATTTACGACATTTCACTTAAAAAAAAGAAATTCGGAAAAATGTTTATAAATAGAAATACTATATACGACACCACTTTCTACAAAGTATTGTCATTGGTGACGTCAAACTGACTCCAAATAAATAGTTGCTATCTTTTATTTTCTGTTTCGTTTAATACTATGACTACATGTTAGCTGACCCGCCCGGCGTTGTCCGGGCCTATGATAATAACTTTAAATAAACCTTAAATTTGCATGATTTTAAATCCTAAACTCGATTTTGTTTGAATTTCTATTTTTAAATAAAGCATCGCGAAAAAATAATCAGATGTAACAAAAAAATTACCTTGAACCAAACGAAACTCTGCCTTGTGACCACGGTGCCTGCGGCAGCGCATACGCTGGCCGCTAATAACATAAAAAAATTCCCAAAAATTAATCTGGAACCAAACGAACCCGACCGGCGTTGCCCGGGCCCATGATAATAACCTTAAATGAACCTTAAATTTGTATGATTTTATATCTTTAACTCGATTATGTTTGAATTTCTATTTTTTAATAAAAGCATAGCATCGAAAAAAAAAAAAAAATAAATAAAAAAATAAATAAAAAATCAGCTGTAACAAAAAAATTACCTCGAACCGAATGAAACTCTGCCTTGTGTCCCCGGTGCCTGCGGCAGCGCATACACGGATCGCTAACAACATGAAAAAATTCCCAAAAATTAACCTGGAACCAAACGAACCCGACCGGAGTTGCCCGGCCCCATGATAATAACCTTAAATGAACTTTAAATTTGTATGATTTAATATCTTTAACTCTATTTTGTTTGAATTTCTATTTTTAAATGAAAGCATCGCGAAACAAATAATAATCATATATAACAAAAAAAAAAAAATTGCCTCAAACAGAACGGAACTCGGGCTCGTGACCCCGGTGCCTGTGGCAGCGTATATGCGGGTCGCTAATACCATGAAAAAATTCTTAAAAATTAATCTTGAACCGCACGAACCTCTGAATCGTGTTTCCGCCGCCTGTGGCTGCGGCACCGTATAGCAGGCATGCTAAGCACGCGCTGCAAAATTCACTTTCCTCCACCAGGGAGCGCAGTATGTTGCATACGAACATCACCAATCATCTTGAATTTCCAAGACCTTTCAAATAAGGTGTTACATGGTGGTGTCAACTGCAAAATCCTGTAGTTGCACTTTCTCCCGCCAGGGGGCACAGTGTGTTCTGTACGAACATCACCAACGGTCAGGAAATACCAAGACCTTTAAAATAAGATATAACATGATAGGGTCTACTACAAAATCACCTAGTTCCATTTTTCACCACCAGGAGGGGCACTATATTGTATACAAACATCCATAATCAACATGAAATTTCAAGACCCCTATCACTGATCGCCTTGGATTTCCAAGACCTTTTAAATAAGGTGTCACATGGTGGTGCCAACTGCAAAATCCTTTAGTTGCACTTTCCACCACCAGGGGGCGCAGTGTGTTCTGTACGAACATCACCAACGATCAGGAAATACCAAGACCTTTAAAATAAGATGTAACATGATAGGGTCTACAGCAAAATCACCTAGTTCCATTTTTCACCACCAGGGGTCGCACTATATTGTATACGAACATCCCCAATCGACATGAAATTTCAAGACCTTTGAAATGAGGTGCTACATGTGTGGGTCTAGAACGGATTTACCTCTCAAACTAATTCCCCCCCCTCCCAAATCTACTTTCCCCCTTCCCCCCCCTTTAAAATCGAAAATTCCAAATTCGCAGAAAGTTATTTTTTAGTATTTGACTCTAGTCCCCATATGTACACTTTCCACACCGTGAAGTAATTTGGAGCTTTAACCCGTTCCCCCCCGGGGGGGGGGGAAAACTGTTCGACTTTTTTTAAATTTTCTCTTTTCATTGCACAACTACAGACCAAGACCTTTTTTTAGACACCTCAACCAAATTTTTACACCAAGTAGTTCTCTCAATATAGTGGAGACAGACAAAAACATGTTTCAAATTAATATATAGATTTTTTTTTCAAATAATTGAAATACACCAAACGCAAGAAAATCTTGAAAAATTCTTGAAAAAATTGAATGTAAAGTTGATTGTGCGCGCATAACTTTCCTCAAACTCAACGAATTTAAGCAGTTAATAGCTCAAAAGAAAGAGCTTGATCCACTGAGTGTTCTTAGACTTGTGTCAACTGCCTACGTGAATTAGAACTCTAGTTATAGAGGTTTGAGTGAAGGAAAATCTTGAAAAAATCTTGAAAAAATTGAATGTAAAGTTGATTCTGCACGCATAACTTTCCTCAAACTCAACGAATTTAAGCAGTTAATAGCTCAAAAGAAAGAGCTTGATCCACTGAGTGTTCTTAGACTTGTGTCAACAGCCTACATTAATTAGAACTCTAGTTATGAAGGTTTGAGTGAAGGAAAATCTTGAAAAAATTGAATGTAAAGTTGATTGTGCACGCATAACTTTTCTCAGACTCAACGAATTTAAGCAGTTAATAGCTCAAAAGAAAGAACTTGATCCACTGAGTGTTCTGAGAGTGAAACGATCAAGATCCATTCATTAGAAGAGGAGCTATGAGAATTCGAATTGTTTGAGTGAATGTGTCCCATAAGAAATGTACAGGGAAGAATCGCGTTTGAGTATAACTTGAGTAAGGTGGAAGTTGAGTAAATTTCAATGATTGATGACATATCTGTGCCTAAATACCTTTCATTTAAAAAAAAAATGAAGGAAATCGGCCGGATAGAACGGCCAGGCGGACTGACTTTAGTTTTCATAAATTTTTTACTTTCTTCTATATGTAATATAGAGAAAGTATTGGATTCGTAAAAATTTTCGACCTCGGGTTTTTGATGGATTTACACGTTTTGAGAGCTGCAGAACACGATTTGACCATTTTTAGAAAATGTCTGTCTGTCTGTCTGTCTGTGTGTGTGTGTGTGTGACAAAATTTTGTGGCAACTGTATCTCAGGAACTACTATACAGAATTTCATACAAATTGGTGTGTAGTTGCACCTTGACATAAATTAGTGCCTATCAACTTTTGGTAAAAATTCTCTTAGAGGTTGCGTTGCCATCCCGCTTTTTCTAAATTTTTAACATGGTGATATAGGACAAAATTTTGTGTAAATGTGCATAAAGAGAATTATATTTTAGTAATCATTATGAAATTTACAAGAATTATTTATAATAGAGATAGTCAACTGGGAAAAAATTTTTGTATGCGTAGGAGCTTCGCCACCCTCCCTGGGGGGGAAGTCACCCCTCGAGGAGAGTAAATTTTCAAGATGGGTATCTTTCGAAAGGCCTCGTCAATACCTTTAAAACGAATGGTTGAACTATAAATCTGTGATAATTTAAAACAAAGTTATCGATTTTTTTTTACTTATAACAAAAAAAAACTTAGAAAAAAAAAAAATCGTTTTTTTTTTTTTTTTTTTTTTTTAAACGAAATTTAACCAGACTTGGTATTGAGTTGGCCCCTGACATAAACTGTGGCTCATTAGATTTGGGGATCAATCGCTCAACAGGTGGCGCTGTGATCGTATTTTTTCTAAATTTTTAACATGGACAAAAGTAGTACAAAATTTCGTATAAATGTACATAATGACAGTTATTCTTAACCTGTGATTGTGAAATTAATATGAATTATTGATAATAGTAGTAGTTAATTAGGAAAAAAATTTGGGGTATCGCTTCTCCCCCTAGGGGGAAGTAGGGTAAATTTTCAAGATCGGTATCTTTCGAAAGGTCTTGTCAATACCTTTAAAACGAATGGTTGAACTATAAATATGTGATAATTTAAAATAAAGTTATCGATTTTTTTTTACTTTTAACGAAAAAAAAACTTTGGAAAAAAATCATATATATATATATTTTTACTTTCTTCTATATGTAATATAGAGAAAGTATTGGATTCGTAAAAATTTTCGACCTCGGGTTTTTAATGGATTTACACGTTTTGAGAGCTGTAGAACACGATTTGACCCTTTTTACAAAATGTCTGTCAGTCTGTCTGTGTGTGTGTGTGTGACAAAATTTTGTGGCAACTGTATCTCAGGAACTACTGCACAGAATTTCATACAAATTAGTATGTAGTTGCACCTTGACATAAATTAGTGCCTATCAACTTTTGGTAAAAATTGTCTTACAGGTTGCGTTGCCATCCCGCTTTTTCTAAATTTTTAACATGGTGATATAGGACAAAATTTTGTATAAATGTGCATAAAGAGAAATATTTTTTAGTAATCATTATGAAATTTACAAGAATTATTTATAATAGAGGTAGTCAACTGGGGAAAAAAATTTGTATGCGTAGGAGCCTCGTGAACCCCCCTGGGGGGGTAGTCCCCCCTCGAGGGGAGTAAATTTTCAAGATGGGTATCTTTCGAAAGGTCTCGTCAATACCTTTAAAACGAATGGTTGAACTATAAATCTGTGATAATTTAAAACAAAGTTATCGATTTTTTTACTTTTAACAAAAAGTAACTTAGAAAAAAAATCGTTTTTTTTTTTTTTTTTTTTTTTTTTAACGAAATTTAACCAGACTTGGTATTTAGTTGGCCCCTGACATAAACTGGGGCTGATTAGATTTGGGGATCAATCACTCAACAGGTGGTGCTGTGATCGTATTTTTTCTAAATTTTTAACATGGCAATATAGGACAAAATTTCGTATAAATGTACATAATGGGAGTTATTCTTAACCTGTGATTGTGAAATTAATATGAATTATTGATAATAGTAGTAGTTAATTAGGAAAAAAATCTCGGTCATCGCTTCCCCCCCCCTGGGGAAAGAAACCCCCGGGGGGGGGGGGTGTAAATTTTCAAGATGGGTATCTTTCGAAAGGTCTCGTCAATATCTTTAAAACGAATGGTTGAACTATAAACATGTGATAATTTAAAACAAAGTTATCGATTTTTTTTTTTAACGAAAAAAAATCGTTTTTTTTTTTTTTTTTTTTTTTTTTTAATATTGTTACTGCGTGAATTTGTATAGGAAAATATAGAAGAAAGTCTTGTGGTGGCCACAGCATACTAGTTAATATTGTTACTGATTGAATATGTATAGGAAAATATAGAAGAAAGTCTTGTGGTGGCCACAACATACTAGTTTAATATATAAGATTGCAAATGCTTTATATCTGAAAATTGAATTTATTTTGTGGCTTTTCAGAGTGCAATTATTTTTACTTTCTTCTATATGTAATACTAGCAGGCAACGCCCGCTTCGCTGGTCCCTATTTTTAAATGAATCACTCTAATTACTGAATTCTCAAAATTGCATTCATTTTTATCACGTGAAAAGAAAAGAGAAACAAAATCTGATTAGGAAAAATGTCGCACCGGGTTCTCACTGCCTTCGGGAAAAATTCCCAAAATGCTCTCACTCTTATTTTCTCCCTTCGCCCCCCTCCCGTCTATCCTAATAATTTTACAAATTCGAAAATATCCGCAATCGATTTGTAGGTATCAAAAACCACTATGCACCAGTTTTGAACTATCTATCTCTATTTTTATTTTTTGGCCCCTCCGTTCCCCCCCTTCCCGCCCCTCACAATAATTTAAAAAATTCGAAAATATCCGCAATCGTTTTGTAGGTATCGAAAACATCTATGTACCAATTTTGAATGATCTAACTCTATTTTATTTTTATTGCCCCTCCGCCCCCCCCCACCTTCCCGGCTCTCCTAATAACTTTACACTTTCGAAAATATCCCCGTTCGACTTGCAGGCCTCTAAAACTTATCTGTACCAATTTTGAACGGCCTAACTGTATTTCTATTTGTTTTTGCCCATAGCCCCCCCTTACCGCTCCACCCCCCTTACCGCCCCTCCTAATAATTTTACAACTTCGAAAATACCCGCAATCGATTTGTACGTATCGAAAACCTCTATATACCAATTTTGAACGATCTAACTCTATTTTTATTTTTTGCACCCCCTCTCCCCTACCCCCCTTCCTTCCCCTCCTAATAACTTTGCACAATCGAAAATATCCTCATTTGACTTGCAGGCCTCTAAAACCTATCTGTATCAATTTTGAACGCCCTAACTGTATTTCTATTTGTTTTTGTCCCATAGCCCCCCCGCCCCCCCCTGCTGCCCCACCTGGGGGCTGAATTTCTAAAATTCCAGAAATCGTTTTTTAGATATTTGCATTAGCTATATTTGAGAGCAAAAATTTCACGTATATCTATTTTTTTTGTTTCAGATATATAGGATTATGCGAAATCACGTTTTACGCATGTGAAATCACGTTTTGCCCCCCCCCCCCCCCGCCCCCCTTGGGGACCGAATTTAGAAAATTCCAGAATTTGGTTTTTAGACATTTGTATTGGCTATATTTTAAAGCAAAAATTTTACGGATATCTGTTTTTTACTTTCTTCTATATGTAATATAGAGAAAGTATTGGATTCGTAAAAATTTTCGACCTCGGGTTTTTGATGGATTTACACGTTTTGAGAGCTGTAGAACACGATTTGACCCTTTTTAGAAAATGTCTGTCTGTCTGTCTGTCTGTCTGTCTGTCTGTCAGTCTGTGTGTGTGTGTGTGACAAAATTTTGTGGCAACTGTATCTCAGGAACTACTATACAGAATTTCATACAAATTGGTGTGTAGTTGCACCTTGACATAAATTAGTGCCTATCAACTTTTGGTAAAAATTGTCTTATAGGTTGCGTTGCCATCCCACTTTTTCTAAATTTTTAACATGGTGATATAGGACAAAATTTTGTATAAATGTGCATAAAGAGAATTATATTTTAGTAATCATTATGAAATTTACAATAATTATTTATAATAGAGATAGTCAACTGGGAAAAAAATTTTGTATGCGTAGGAGCCTCGCCACCCCCCCTGGGGGGGAAGTCACCCCTCGAGGGGAGTAAATTTTCAAGATGGGTATCTTTCGAAAGGTCTCGTTTTTATATACCTCAACTTCAGATTTTTTTTTTTTTTTTTAGTATGGCGGATGAAACACGCTAGGCATAAAAGTTAATTCAGCATTATGGTAAAGGTATTTTCTTATTGATAATTCTTGACAATTTTTTTATAATTTTGATGCTGAAGTAGATCGGACATTTTTCGCCAAGGAAAAGATAGAAAGAAATACGCAAGCGAAGTGATGACGTCACTGACCGTTCGTGTATGCAAGAAAAATATTTCCTATGTTAAACGCCCATTGGATTTTTTGTAAAAAAATATTAAAAATCGAGGAAAAATATTTCCCGATTTTAATCCGCATATTTAGGTATAGATATGTATTAGTTATCATGTCCATGCATTAGATTAAGTTATTTTTGTTGTAATATTGACAAAATTTGAATTTTTAATTTCAAAACTCTAGAAGAAAAAAAAAATGGCAAACTTCCATATTCGATTGAAAACACAAACATTTAATTTCAAAGGATGATATTAACACAATAAATATCCAACTAATATACTGATTAAAAGGGAAATGATAAATATTCTATCATAATTTGAAGTCAAATTTGTTTTCAAATGTCTAAATAAAGTATCTGATATAAGATACTAATATGTTGTAGCGGAATAGATTTGATATCGGTCATCCTTGGTAGAAAAATAAAATATCGCCAAATTATTTGGCGAACATAATTTAATTCCTTTCAAAAATCATGGTTATTTTAACAACTTATTTTAAGACAGTAATGAATAATATGAAACAATATTTCGTACAATGCATATTACGAAAATATACATCTGGCATGTATATTTTCGTATTACGTTTTTGATCACCAAATACAATAAGCGCCAAGAACGACAGAGTTTTGAAATTTAAAATTAAAATTTTGTCAATTTGACAGCAAAATAATTCAATCTAACACATGCACATGATAACTAATACATATGTGTACCCAAATATGGGGATTAAAATCGGGAAATAATTTTATTCGATTTTTAATCATTTTTTACAAAAAATCCAATGGGCGATTGACATAGGAAATCATTTTCTTGCATCCACGGACGGTCAGTGACGTCACACTTCGCTTGCGTATAGGAACAATAATCGCATAAATTATATTTTGGTCTAAAACGGCAACAAAAACTTAAAAGTCGCCAAGGGCATTAAGGCTGTACCATGATCAAGTTTACATACTAATTTATTTATTTTTCTATATACCAACTACTATTAACTAAGCATGAAGTATATATAACCACAAAATAATAATTGTCTCATGCGATAGAAGTTGCCGATCATAGCATATTGTAATATTATATATGGCTTGAAATTGCTCTCATTCTATGGTTGATTGATTAAATCAAATAAATATAGGAAATAACTTGAGAGCAAATATTATGTACATCACATATAATGTTGTTCATATGTAACTGGGATTCAGATATAAAAGAGCTACTTCAAATTTTTCGATACTGTCCGTATCGAAACTGCTATGTATGATAAGCAACCTAATGGAAGCCCATGGGTAAGCCATTGTCACAGGCAATAGGGACAGGCACCGGAGATTGCAAGGACGAACAAGGCGCTGCCTAAGGCAGCGGAAACCCAAAGCAAGCTTTTGACCGATTTCAGTTTTTTTTTTTTTTCATAAAGCATATAAGAAAAGAGTTTGCCAGCGAAGCGGGCAAAGCCGTCCAAAATTGTTTAAGAACTAAAATATTATTCAACAATTCACCGGGGAAAAAAAAAAAAATCATTTATTTGTAAAAAAAAAAAAAAAAAAAAATTAAAAATTTGAAACTCATAAATATTATATGAATTTCACCACATAGTTAAAATTTTAATTAACCAGTCACCAAATTATTATTAGAACCAGATTAATATTGTGCAATAGTGAACTAAAATCATACAAAGAAAGGTTTCGAAATAAAATTCATAATTGACGACCCAGTTTTTTACTTCCACAACGCAGTACTGTTTTAGTACAGAATCCCTATGGACGAATTTTAAATTTTTATCGCCATGTTGGCGATAACTTTTTATTTATTTATTTTGGCATTTTATTTTGGCTTTCAATGAGTTACAAATTTTTTTGAGTGTACTTTATCAGACTCTGTTTTGCACAGCACCACAATGATAAGGTTTCATTTCATTACATATTATGATCAAACTGTCAGTTCCCACACATACACATCAAAATTTCCACGTGAACGAAGTCGCGGGTAACAGCTAGTTAAACTGTATAAAAGCGGACGCCAATACTACTTATTTACACTTTAAAATTATTAAAGTAGCATATCTTATGCTCGTATAATAATTCCCTATAACATTAAACATAGTAAAATTATTCCTACGGTAAAAAGTAGTTCACTAAAATTAAAAATTCAAACTACATGAAAAAAATGCAACTAACATCGTTGCTAACTTTATTCTGTTCTATTTCTTGAATTAAAAAAAAAAAAAAAAAAACCATCGATGCCACACGCATCACATAATCTTTACATTTTTAACAAATTTTGAAGATAGCACGCGCTCATATTTTACATAAAAATTAAAAGCATTAAATTCATTTAACTCTTTTTTCCTTTGACATATTGTTCAGCACGTGAACTTACAAAAAATAGAGGATAAATAATAAACAAATTTATACACTGAAATTGAAAATGGCTCAGTTATAACATCCTCCCACCTTTTGATTATAGGTTATAATCAAAACCAAATGTTGCAGGTGTAGTTCTCAATACATTAGTCTTTCAGGGACTTTAATTCTCCTTCCCGCTTTGCTATATCTGACTGGTTCCTCTTCTGAAGTTACAACGGGTTTAACAGTTTGAGCAGAGGTTTCCTTTGAATGGTATGCTTCTTTCAGTTTTGAACTATTATTTGATGATGTTACTTCTAAAGGATATAATATTTGAATAGGTCGTAAAAGTTCATGTTGCGAAGTTTGAACCTTTACAAGTCGAACTTTATTATCTTTTCCAGGAATAAGCTCTGTGATACGGCCTAGTGGCCAGTGGATTCGTTTCTTGTTGTCAGATCCAATTCATACAATATCTCCGACAGCGATACCCTTTTCTGGCTGCTTTCTGTTTGCTCGCTGTATGAGAGCACCCAAATATTCGGATCGGAATCGATCTCTCAAAGATCTGAGTAGAGACTGCCTGTATCTGAGCCTCTTTGATAAAGAATTTTGTTCAACTGCATCAACATCTAGAAGCTGAATTTCGTGAACATCTTGAAGAAACATAGATGGGGAGATAGGCTTTACAGTCGCATCTTCAGAAAGATATGTTAGAGGCCTTGAATTCACTACACTTTCAACATCAGCTAAAAGAGTTGTCATTTCTTCGTACGTAAGACAGGCGCGTCCTAAGACTCTTTTAAGAAGATCTTTTATTACCCTAATCAGCCTCTCACAGAAGCCACCCCACCACGCCGCCGTTGGCGGGTTAAACTTCGAGTCAATGGAGTTGACAGACCCATATTTTTGTATACATTGCCAATCTAAGCTTCTCAATAAATTAGCTGCGCCAACAAAATTTGTTCCGTTATCACAGTAGATAACAGAGCATCTTCCTCTGCGAGCCACAAATCTTCTCAAACCCATCAAAAATGCATCTGTGGAAGCAGAGGTCACTAGCTCTAGATGAACAGCTCTATATTTAGCACATGTGAAAATCAAAATCCAACTCTTCTTATCGTTCTTAAGATACAAAGGACCAGCCATATCTATGCCTGTAACTTGAAATACGGCAGAATCTCTTACTCGGTTTTCAGGTAGAGGAGCACTAGATGTCCATAAAGCCCTTGAATTAAACCTTTTACAAATCACACAGCTGGCTAACACAAGCTTTACACTCTTTCTTCCGTTGAGGATCCAATACTTTTCTCTAAGCAAATTTAAGAGGATTTGTAACCCCGCATGACAGTTCTTTACATGAATATAAAAAATAAGTCGCTTAACAACTTCATGCTTTGAAGGGAGAATTATGGGATGGAGAAAATCTTCACTATCTTTCCTGTAAGTTATTTTAGTTTTCAAACGAATGACATCTTGCTCATCCTTACAGGTTTGTAATGTCTTCAATCTTTCATCACTTTCCGAAGAGAAAGATTCTTTTTGAACCATACGTAGAGTTTTTATCTCAGCTTCCCGAAATTCAGTAGCCGTCAATTCGCCTTTACTCTTCTTATCAGGATTTAAACAATTATACTTAAAGCGAAGAATCCAAGCAACTAAACGTATGATTTTTTCATAACTTGAAAAGTAGCTGTAATACCAACTATTGTTGGGTGGATATTCAGGCTTCGTCAACATACAAATAGACTTTGACCTTTCTTTCTGAATTTCTTCCTCATTCCAATCTTCATTGGAAGTGTTCATGTGATTTCTAAATTCTGCTGAATCTTTCATCCAATGTGGGCCCTCCCACCATCTGATTAAAGCTAATTGCTTAGCCTTACAGCCTCTAGAAGGCAAGTCTGCTGGATTCTTTTCACTTGGTATATGTTTCCATGATGAAGGACTGCTTAATTTCTGAATCTCTTGAACCCGATTTCGGACAAACACAGACCAGCTCTCATTTTTTGATATCCAAGCAAGCACTGCTGAGGAATCGCTCCAGTAATATCGCTTCATTTCCTGCCAACCCAAAGCATCCACAACAGTTTTCGCCAAACGAGCGCCAATAGTAGCCGCTAATAGCTCCATTCTTGGTACAGTCGTATTCTTTAAAGGCGCAACTCGGGACTTGGCAGCAAGCAGAATTATTTCCCCTTGATCTTCATTTTCTATCCTCAAGAATACTACTGCTGCATAAGCATCTTTACTACCATCAACGAAAGTATGAATTGTGCATGCATGTAAGTTTTCTGGAGTGATCTGGATATGTCTTGGTATCTTAACATCATTTAAATATTTAAGTTCTTGGAACCATAATAGGAATTCTTTTTGTAATTCACCAGTTATTTCGTCATCCCAATTAATTCCTAATTTCCAAGCTTTCTGTAACATCAATTTAGGATAAAGCATCACCGGAGCAGTAAAACCAAAAGGATCAAAAATTTTATGAACTGCCGATAACATACTTCGCTTGGTAATCCTTTCTGTGTTGAAATCATTTAGCCATTTCATGTTGACTTTTAATGTATCGGAAACCTTATCCCAAATCAGACCCAATACTTGAGTTTCCTTCTGGTTCGACGTTTCATCGTGATCACCAGTGTATTCCCACCGTCTTAAATCAAAACCACCATTTGCCATTATTTTCTTTGAGTCCGAGATAAATTTCTTTAGATCTTCTTCACTGTGCACACTAGTGGCGACATTGTCTACATAAAAACTATGCAAAAGCCTTTGCTTGAAACTTTCCTCAAAATTTGCACTATTTTTGATGTGATATTCAATTACGGATGATAAAAGAAAAGGGCTACACTTTACGCCGAAAACGACTCGTGCATGCCTAAATACTTTAAGTTTCTTCTCTTTTAGATCTTTCCACCATAGAAATCGCAGAAAATCTCTATCCTTTTCACAAATGCTAATTTGAAGAAACACTTTTCTAATATCAGCGGTTACACCGAATTTTCTTTCTCTGAAACGTAGGAGAATATCTGGGATAAGCTCAATCAAATTTGGGCCACACTGCAGACACTGATTTAAAGATGGATGGTTAGCCAACTTTGCTGAAGCATCGAAAACCGGACGGATAGGTGTTGTACTACTGGTCTCTTTAATAACTGGGTGATGAGGTAAGTAATTACCATAAGAGTTCACTTTGGTAGCAGGAACTTCTTCTATGATCCCCTCATTCAACCAGTCCATAAATATATTTTCATATTTTCCGTACATGTTCTTAGATAATAACTTAGAAGTTGTACTTTCCAAACGTCTTACAGCCAAACTCAAGTTATCTGGTAATGCAGATGTGTCGTCAGCCCAAGGAAGACAAATTTCGTAACGACCATCCTTGTTAATTTTTACTGTCTCTAAGAAATGTTCCTTTGTTTGACGGTCAATCTCACTTTTAGATTTCTTTTCTATTGTATCTGTTATTCCGATCAAGTCCAATCTCCACAAGTTTGAGATATCAGCTTCATTTACAAACAAAGACGTCACCATCATTGCTAAATTATCTGTTGAGACTTCGGTGTGAGGCGCTTTGCCCATCAATGTCCAACCAAGGTATGTTTCTATGGCAACAAGACCAGATGTCAATACTTTTTTTTTGCCAGTTAACAACTTTCCCATAATATCAGCACCAATCAATATTTCGATAACTTCACGGCAATGACTTACATCAGATAATTCGATTCCATATTCTTTCAACTCTTTAATCCACGGACCATTAGTGACCGGTTGAATGTTTTCACATATAGTAATTTGATCCATCACTTCAAAATTACAGGTGAACTTCTCCTTCATATCCTTAACCTTTATTCTATAACAATTATGTTGGCATTCCTTTGTTGCAACTCCGCCAAACAATGAATGCATCATTTTTTCTTGACGAATGGGAGTATAATTCATCTCTTCCGCTATACTTTTCAAAATATAAGATTTTTGGGATGCTGAATCTAACAATAAACGAACTGTTTTTTGCTTGTTTTCGGAGATGAGTTTCACTTTTAAGGTTTGAAGGAATACTTTAGCACTTTGCTTATTAAAATTTGTCATGTTTACTTCACTACTGACTGAATTTTCTTCAACCTTTTCTTGTGCAGTTTTACCTTGAGAATCCCGCAAATCGCACATCAAAGGCACATGCTTCTTAGAACAGATAATGCATCTTAAAACTGCTCGACATTTTTTCACTGTATGATTAGGTAACAAACAAGCGAAGCAGCAATTTTTATCCTTTACAATCTTTTGTATCTCAGTTAAACTCAATTTTCGAGCTGAAAAGCATTCAGAGCTCAAATGTTTGCCTTGGCAAAAAATGCATACCCTTTTGAAATCTAAAGCAGAAGACGTTGTCAATAAACCTGCAGCTGTTGATATCTTATTTCGCATATAGTCTGCACTTGCACTGTTTTTCCTTTTAGAATATTTATTATCTTCACGCTTTGTCAAACCGAAGCCCGCTACAGCTAAAGATATTCTCTCTTCACCTTCTACTTCCGTTTTCAAAAAATGCATCAGATTATTCAACCTTCCTTTAGCATCCGTATTAGAAGAAGAGAGATTCGCGCGATTCCAGGCCTTCAAAAAGTCTGCTGGGAAACAAGACTCAACCATAGGGTATAAAATGGAGGCATATTTATCAGTGGTAACACCTAATGTTTCTAGCGCCCGTAAATATGACTCAAGCTTATCATATAATGAAGTTAATGCAAATCTACCTTTTGTTTGCACAGATATTATCAATTTCAATAACTCTCGTACATACACTTCTACTAGAATATCTTCCCTGCCAAAACGAGCCTTTAAACTTTCCACTGCCTTTAAATAATGGGCGCCAGTTGGCGGGAAACTTTCAACAACTTCTCTTGCGCGTGAACCAGCGATTGTTGCTTGTACTAAATACTGGAACTTGTCCTCTGGGGCAATTTCATCATCTTTATCGATTTGTTCAAATTGGCTCCAAAATGCAACCAATCCTTAATTTCCCCGCCAAATTTCCTGAATTCCAGCTTAGGTAAAGTAAATTTTCGTCTCATAGTACTATTTTCATAATTACTTAAAATAGCATCAGTTTGAATTTGCCCAGATGATTGTATTCTCGCCAATTCTAAATCATGATTCAATCTTAATTTCTCTTTCTCTAGTTCTGCTTCTTTTTCAAGCCTTAACGCTTCAGCTTCTTTTTCAGCTTCTTTTTCAGCTTGTCTTTCTTCTTTCAAAGCTTGTTCTTGTTTTTCTTCTTTCATTTTTCTTTCAGCTATAGCATTTTCTAAAATATCTTTCACAAATTCGGGATCCTTTTCATACTCTTTACTATTTAAAATCAGCTCTTTTAAGCTTGCTATTGTGAACGTCGAAGGCAAAGTCTCTCCAATCTCTTCGGCTACCCACTTCAAATCTTCTTTTTTAAATCCTTTAACGGTTTTAAACATGTTTTTAATCTTAATATAATCAAAATAATTTTACTTCACTTGAAAGGTCCTGTCGCAGTGACTCCAGTATTTTTATGTAAAGCAACGGAATAAGCACCGCAAATTCCTAGCTTTTCTCTTACTAAATTAAACTGTATAAAAGCGGACGCCAATACTACTTATTTACACTTTAAAATTATTAAAGTAGCATATCTTATGCTCGTATAATAATTCCCTATAACATTAAACATAGTAAAATTATTCCTACGGTAAAAAGTAGTTCACTAAAATTAAAAATTCAAACTATATGAAAAAAATGCAACTAACATCGTTGCTAACTTTATTCTGTTCTATTTCTTCAATTAAAAAAAAAAAAAAAAAAAAAAAAAAAAAACCATCGATGCCACACGCATCACATAATCTTTTCATTTTTAACAAATTTCAAAGATAGCACGCGCTCATATTTTACATAAAAATTAAAAGCATTAAATTCATTTAACTCTTTTTTCCTTTGACATATTGTTCAGCACGTGAACTTACAAAAAATAGAGGATAAATAATAAACAAATTTATACACTGAAATTGAAAATGGCTCAGTTATAACAGTAGGTCTTTTTTTCGTGGGCCTTATTACCTGTGCCATCAACAATAAATGCTATGTCCCGTCATTCCAACACTTGAAACGTGTGTATGTGTTGGTATAGCACTATTTTTATCCAAGATTCATTCCTCAAGCAACTGCTCCTGCCTCCTGCTTAAGAGACATTTTTGAAATGGTAGAATACTGTCCTTCACTTTCCAACAACCTGGCTGTCAAGGTTACTTGATAGGTGAAGTTATGTTAAATATGTTGTATTCAGTGGTCCAATTGCAAACTTATCTGAACAGAAGGCATGCGTTGCGCATCACATTCACAACGTGTCTCCTGATACATTACGATCTTCTGTGGGACATTCTAGTTCTCGATTTCAATCCACGGCTGAAAACGGCGAACAGCATATTGAATATGTTTAGTGCAAGTTTCGCCATAATTAGCAACCGATTTTATTGTTGCTTTTTATGCATTTTTGGACTCAAAAACCAATTTCCCTGTTTTTTTGTATTCTTATTATTATTTTAGATTTTTTTATTTATTTATTTATTTATTTATTTATTTATTATTATTATTATTATTATTTTGGACTTATCACAATTAAAAACCGATTATTCCTATCCAATGTGGTACGAACTTGCCGTGGTGGATGAGTGTTAAACTAACAGTGCCACAACTGTCATTGTTTTTCAGTAAAAGAAAAAACAATACAGTCATTCACATTGAACATTACAGTTGGTTTAACATGCAACTAATGTCATAAACGTCATATTACAATTCAAATGTCACTTGTAGTCGAACCCGTTTACATTATAACGCTTAAAGGGCCAACTATTGCTAAAATTTTAAATGTTTTTTCTTACGCTATACTACTTCCTTTTCTATATTCGATTCAAATTTCAAGTCATTCTGAGCAATGTTTTTAACAGTTTTTTTTTTAAAGTTGAACTTTAATTATAATCATCCACCCTTGTAAAAGAACATCTTAGATATTCAAATTTTTAGAATTTCTAAGGAGATTAAAATATGACTATGTCATGTAACTTGACTACAAATGAATAGGAGTGGTGAGAATACTCGTCAAGATTACTCCAAGTATAAAAGTGTGACCTGTATATGCATAAAAGATAATAATTTAAAATATTGATGGTGAAAAAAAAAAAAAAATAAATAAAAATTAAAGTTCTCGTTTATGTTTAACTAGGTAATTAATATCGCATGTCAAACTGACCCTGCATTCTGACTTTTACGCATAACATTTCACATCCTGAAAATGGAAGTAATGACCAGGTTTCAAAATTAATATTACAAGCAAAGTATCACATGCATTTAATTGTTGACTCCCTGTGCATAAAAATAATATCTATAAGCCATCATTATTCAGTACAAGCTCAAATATGAATCAAACTTTCAAGCTACCTGTTGACTCCCTGTGAATAAAAACAATATCTATAAGCCATCATTATTCAGTACAAGTTCAAATATCAGTCAAACATTCAAGCTACCAGTTAAAATCTTCTATTCCCCGGTGGTGATCTACAGATTTTATGCACTGCTGGCCTTCCAAAATGCAACACCAAGAAGGAATACAAGTATCTGAATGATATTTATTGGGCACATACATTATAGTACGAAGAACAATTGATTAAATTTTCAGGAAATTTAAAGTAATATATTCTGAGAAATCAGTACATGAAGCTGCGACCTCTAAAAACAATAACAGCACTTATATGTTTAGACATTGAATCGAACAGCGAATGGGATGACACGTACGGGTACAGCACTCCATGAAGCATCAACAAGATGCTACAGTTCATCGACCGTATGAATGGTGAGTGGTGGCGTGCCAGTCGCTTTTCAATAATTAAACAGTCAATTTCATCGGTGCAGGATCAGGAGAACGCGCTCGCCAGAGCAAAAGCCGAACGTATTTTGTATCAAGGAAGGTGTGGACAATACGGACAACTTGCGGTCGTGCATTGTCCTGCTTAAATGTTTCGCTACGGAAACCTCAAATATAGGGCAGAGTGATGGGCCTTAACTCGTCAGAAATGTAATGACCGCTATTCAGATTGTGGGGATGAAAACAAGTGGTGATGGAGACGTTTATCCAATGGTGCAACATACCATCACTCCAGGTCGTAGTACAGCATGCGACTACCAAAACTTCAGTTACTCTAAAAGCTGCATCACTGACGTGGGCACCTTTAATGTTTAATCAACGACGAATCTGGATGCAGGAATGGCGTGAAGTCGCATTTTCAGACAAATCACAATCCTGTTTACAGCATCAAGAATTCAGCATCTGTATTTGGCAGCATTGTGAAAAATGCGCATTGCCGGCTTGCATTCGACATCGTCATACTGGCCCATCACTTGGAGTAATGGTATGGGGTAGAGGTCTGCACGGGCAGGGCTTACGGCCAGAGCCTGGACCGGGTTCGGGCCGAAATTTTCAATCCGTTCTCGGGCCGAGCGGCCCGGCCCGGGCTCGGGCTCAATTTGTTTTGTGTATATTCGAGCCGAGCCGGGCCTGAATGAAATTTTTTCCGGACCGTAACGGCCCGAAACTTTTTCTGGTTTCATCGTTAATCAACGGAAAAGGAAGGACTTCAGTCATTTATTTCTCATAATTTTACAGGGTCGTATATCACATAAATTTTATTTTGTTAAAAAATTTCTGTAACTTCAATTTAATTGCTTATCTTATTACTTACAAACTTTGAATAAACACCATAAAATGCAATAAACTCGCAACAATTGTTTCGGGTCGAAAAAACACACGACCCTTCATCAGGCGAATAAAGTAAGCACTCGTGCTTACTTTATTCGCACATAAAATTATTCCTACGGTAAAAAGTAGTTCACTAAAATTAAAAATTCAAACTATATGAAAAAAATGCAACTAACATCGTTGCTAACTTTATTCTGTTCTATTTCTTGAATTAAAAAAAAAAAAAAAAAAAAAAAAAAAACCATCGATGCCACACGCATCACATAATCTTTTCATTTTTAACAAATTTCAAAGATAGCACGCGCTCATATTTTACATAAAAATTAAAAGCATTAAATTCATTTAACTCTTTTTTCCTTTGACATATTGTTCAGCACGTGAACTTACAAAAAATAGAGGATAAATAATAAACAAATTTATACACTGAAATTGAAAATGGCTCAGTTATAACAGTAGGTCTTTTTTTCGTGGGCCTTATTACCTGTGCCATCAACAATAAATGCTATGTCCCGTCATTCCAACACTTGAAACGTGTGTATGTGTTGGTATAGCACTATTTTTATCCAAGATTCATTCCTCAAGCAACTGCTCCTGCCTCCTGCTTAAGAGACATTTTTGAAATGGTAGAATACTGTCCTTCACTTTCCAACAACCTGGCTGTCAAGGTTACTTGATAGGTGAAGTTATGTTAAATATGTTGTATTCAGTGGTCCAATTGCAAACTTATCTGAACAGAAGGCATGCGTTGCGCATCACATTCACAACGTGTCTCCTGATACATTACGATCTTCTGTGGGACATTCTAGTTCTCGATTTCAATCCACGGCTGAAAACGGCGAACAGCATATTGAATATGTTTAGTGCAAGTTTCGCCATAATTAGCAACCGATTTTATTGTTGCTTTTTATGCATTTTTGGACTCAAAAACCAATTTCCTTGTTTTTTTGTATTCTTATTATTATTTTAGATTTTTTTATTTATTTATTTATTTATTTATTTATTTATTTATTATTATTATTATTATTATTTTGGACTTATCACAATTAAAAACCGATTATTCCTATCCAATGTGGTACGAACTTGCCGTGGTGGATGAGTGTTAAACTAACAGTGCCACAACTGTCATTGTTTTTCAGTAAAAGAAAAAACAATACAGTCATTCACATTGAACATTACAGTTGGTTTAACATGCAACTAATGTCATAAACGTCATATTACAATTCAAATGTCACTTGTAGTCGAACCCGTTTACATTATAACGCTTAAAGGGCCAACTATTGCTAAAATTTTAAATGTTTTTTCTTACGCTATACTACTTCCTTTTCTATATTCGATTCAAATTTCAAGTCATTCTGAGCAATGTTTTTAACAGTTTTTTTTTTAAAGTTGAACTTTAATTATAATCATCCACCCTTGTAAAAGAACATCTTAGATATTCAAATTTTTAGAATTTCTAAGGAGATTAAAATATGACTATGTCATGTAACTTGACTACAAATGAATAGGAGTGGTGAGAATACTCGTCAAGATTACTCCAAGTATAAAAGTGTGACCTGTATATGCATAAAAGATAATAATTTAAAATATTGATGGTGAAAAAAAAAAAAAAATAAATAAAAATTAAAGTTCTCGTTTATGTTTAACTAGGTAATTAATATCGCATGTCAAACTGACCCTGCATTCTGACTTTTACGCATAACATTTCACATCCTGAAAATGGAAGTAATGACCAGGTTTCAAAATTAATATTACAAGCAAAGTATCACATGCATTTAATTGTTGACTCCCTGTGCATAAAAATAATATCTATAAGCCATCATTATTCAGTACAAGCTCAAATATGAATCAAACTTTCAAGCTACCTGTTGACTCCCTGTGAATAAAAACAATATCTATAAGCCATCATTATTCAGTACAAGTTCAAATATCAGTCAAACATTCAAGCTACCAGTTAAAATCTTCTATTCCCCGGTGGTGATCTACAGATTTTATGCACTGCTGGCCTTCCAAAATGCAACACCAAGAAGGAATACAAGTATCTGAATGATATTTATTGGGCACATACATTATAGTACGAAGAACAATTGATTAAATTTTCAGGAAATTTAAAGTAATATATTCTGAGAAATCAGTACATGAAGCTGCGACCTCTAAAAACAATAACAGCACTTATATGTTTAGACATTGAATCGAACAGCGAATGGGATGACACGTACGGGTACAGCACTCCATGAAGCATCAACAAGATGCTACAGTTCATCGACCGTATGAATGGTGAGTGGTGGCGTGCCAGTCGCTTTTCAATAATTAAACAGTCAATTTCATCGGTGCAGGATCAGGAGAACGCGCTCGCCAGAGCAAAAGCCGAACGTATTTTGTATCAAGGAAGGTGTGGACAATACGGACAACTTGCGGTCGTGCATTGTCCTGCTTAAATGTTTCGCTACGGAAACCTCAAATATAGGGCAGAGTGATGGGCCTTAACTCGTCAGAAATGTAATGACCGCTATTCAGATTGTGGGGATGAAAACAAGTGGTGATGGAGACGTTTATCCAATGGTGCAACATACCATCACTCCAGGTCGTAGTACAGCATGCGACTACCAAAACTTCAGTTACTCTAAAAGCTGCATCACTGACGTGGGCACCTTTAATGTTTAATCAACGACGAATCTGGATGCAGGAATGGCGTGAAGTCGCATTTTCAGACAAATCACAATCCTGTTTACAGCATCAAGAATTCAGCATCTGTATTTGGCAGCATTGTGAAAAATGCGCATTGCCGGCTTGCATTCGACATCGTCATACTGGCCCATCACTTGGAGTAATGGTATGGGGTAGAGGTCTGCACGGGCAGGGCTTACGGCCAGAGCCTGGACCGGGTTCGGGCCGAAATTTTCAATCCGTTCTCGGGCCGAGCGGCCCGGCCCGGGCTCGGGCTCAATTTGTTTTGTGTATATTCGAGCCGAGCCGGGCCTGAATGAAATTTTTTCCGGACCGTAACGGCCCGAAACTTTTTCTGGTTTCATCGTTAATCAACGGAAAAGGAAGGACTTCAGTCATTTATTTCTCATAATTTTACAGGGTCGTATATCACATAAATTTTATTTTGTTAAAAAATTTCTGTAACTTCAATTTAATTGCTTATCTTATTACTTACAAACTTTGAATAAACACCATAAAATGCAATAAACTCGCAACAATTGTTTCGGGTCGAAAAAACACACGACCCTTCATCAGGCGAATAAAGTAAGCACTCGTGCTTACTTTATTCGCACATAAAATTATTCCTACGGTAAAAAGTAGTTCACTAAAATTAAAAATTCAAACTATATGAAAAAAATGCAACTAACATCGTTGCTAACTTTATTCTGTTCTCTTTCTTGAATTAAAAAAAAAAAAAAAAAAAAAAAAAAAACCATCGATGCCACACGCATCACATAATCTTTTCATTTTTAACAAATTTCAAAGATAGCACGCGCTCATATTTTACATAAAAATTAAAAGCATTAAATTCATTTAACTCTTTTTTCCTTTGACATATTGTTCAGCACGTGAACTTACAAAAAATAGAGGATAAATAATAAACAAATTTATACACTGAAATTGAAAATGGCTCAGTTATAACAGTAGGTCTTTTTTTCGTGGGCCTTATTACCTGTGCCATCAACAATAAATGCTATGTCCCGTCATTCCAACACTTGAAACGTGTGTATGTGTTGGTATAGCACTATTTTTATCCAAGATTCATTCCTCAAGCAACTGCTCCTGCCTCCTGCTTAAGAGACATTTTTGAAATGGTAGAATACTGTCCTTCACTTTCCAACAACCTGGCTGTCAAGGTTACTTGATAGGTGAAGTTATGTTAAATATGTTGTATTCAGTGGTCCAATTGCAAACTTATCTGAACAGAAGGCATGCGTTGCGCATCACATTCACAACGTGTCTCCTGATACATTACGATCTTCTGTGGGACATTCTAGTTCTCGATTTCAATCCACGGCTGAAAACGGCGAACAGCATATTGAATATGTTTAGTGCAAGTTTCGCCATAATTAGCAACCGATTTTATTGTTGCTTTTTATGCATTTTTGGACTCAAAAACCAATTTCCTTGTTTTTTTGTATTCTTATTATTATTTTAGATTTTTTTATTTATTTATTTATTTATTTATTTATTTATTTATTATTATTATTATTATTATTTTGGACTTATCACAATTAAAAACCGATTATTCCTATCCAATGTGGTACGAACTTGCCGTGGTGGATGAGTGTTAAACTAACAGTGCCACAACTGTCATTGTTTTTCAGTAAAAGAAAAAACAATACAGTCATTCACATTGAACATTACAGTTGGTTTAACATGCAACTAATGTCATAAACGTCATATTACAATTCAAATGTCACTTGTAGTCGAACCCGTTTACATTATAACGCTTAAAGGGCCAACTATTGCTAAAATTTTAAATGTTTTTTCTTACGCTATACTACTTCCTTTTCTATATTCGATTCAAATTTCAAGTCATTCTGAGCAATGTTTTTAACAGTTTTTTTTTTTAAAGTTGAACTTTAATTATAATCATCCACCCTTGTAAAAGAACATCTTAGATATTCAAATTTTTAGAATTTCTAAGGAGATTAAAATATGACTATGTCATGTAACTTGACTACAAATGAATAGGAGTGGTGAGAATACTCGTCAAGATTACGCCAAGTATAAAAGTGTGACCTGTATATGCATAAAAGATAATAATTTAAAATATTGATGGTGAAAAAAAAAAAAATAAAATAAAAATTAAAGTTCTCGTTTATGTTTAACTAGGTAATTAATATCGCATGTCAAACTGACCCTGCATTCTGACTTTTACGCATAACATTTCACATCCTGAAAATGGAAGTAATGACCAGGTTTCAAAATTAATATTACAAGCAAAGTATCACATGCATTTAATTGTTGACTCCCTGTGCATAAAAATAATATCTATAAGCCATCATTATTCAGTACAAGCTCAAATATGAATCAAACTTTCAAGCTACCTGTTGACTCCCTGTGAATAAAAACAATATCTATAAGCCATCATTATTCAGTACAAGTTCAAATATCAGTCAAACATTCAAGCTACCAGTTAAAATCTTCTATTCCCCGGTGGTGATCTACAGATTTTATGCACTGCTGGCCTTCCAAAATGCAACACCAAGAAGGAATACAAGTATCTGAATGATATTTATTGGGCACATACATTATAGTACGAAGAACAATTGATTAAATTTTCAGGAAATTTAAAGTAATATATTCTGAGAAATCAGTACATGAAGCTGCGACCTCTAAAAACAATAACAGCACTTATATGTTTAGACATTGAATCGAACAGCGAATGGGATGACACGTACGGGTACAGCACTCCATGAAGCATCAACAAGATGCTACAGTTCATCGACCGTATGAATGGTGAGTGGTGGCGTGTCAGTCGCTTTTCAATAATTAAACAGTCAATTTCATCGGTGCAGGATCAGGAGAACGCGCTCGCCAGAGCAAAAGCCGAACGTATTTTGTATCAAGCAAGGTGTGGACAATACGGACAACTTGCGGTCGTGCATTGTCCTGCTTAAATGTTTCGCTACGGAAACCTCAAATATAGGGCAGAGTGATGGGCCTTAACTCGTCAGAAATGTAATGACCGCTATTCAGATTGTGGGGATGAAAACAAGAGGTGATGGAGACGTTTATCCAATGGTGCAACATACCATCACTCCAGGTCGTAGTACAGCATGCGACTACCAAAACTTCAGTTACTCTAAAAGCTGCATCACTGACGTGGGCACCTTTAATGTTTAATCAACGACGAATCTGGATGCAGGAATGGCGTGAAGTCGCATTTTCAGACAAATCACAATCCTGTTTACAGCATCAAGAATTCAGCATCTGTATTTGGCAGCATTGTGAAAAATGCGCATTGCCGGCTTGCATTCGACATCGTCATACTGGCCCATCACTTGGAGTAATGGTATGGGGTAGAGGTCTGCACGGGCAGGGCTTACGGCCAGAGCCTGGACCGGGTTCGGGCCGAAATTTTCAATCCGTTCTCGGGCCGGGCGGCCCGGCCCGGGCTCGGGCTCAATTTGTTTTGTGTATATTCGAGCCGAGCCGGGCCTGAATGAAATTTTTTCCGGACCGTAACGGCCCGAAACTTTTTCTGGTTTCATCGTTAATCAACGGAAAAGGAAGGACTTCAGTCATTTATTTCTCATAATTTTACAGGGTCGTATATCACATAAATTTTATTTTGTTAAAAAATTTCTGTAACTTCAATTTAATTGCTTATCTTATTACTTACAAACTTTGAATAAACACCATAAAATGCAATAAACTCGCAACAATTGTTTCGGGTCGAAAAAACACACGACCCTTCATCAGGCGAATAAAGTAAGCACTCGTGCTTACTTTATTCGCCTGGTGAAGGGTCGCGTGTTTTTTCGACCCGAAACAATTGTTGCGAGTTTATTGCATTTTATGGTGTTTATTCAAAGTTTGTAAGTAATAATTTTTACAACGCCAGTTTTGTAGTGCTTCTTTATTTAATTGCTTATCTGTTCGCGATCTAATTTTCCGCAAATATTTTTAGCATGTCTCGAAATTAATATGTTTTATTTCAAGCAATATTAAATGGTTTCCTATTCAAAATAGTATGCATGTCACTACTAGTTTGCGCACATGTTCAGACAAAAGAAATTAGATACGTTACTGTGTATAAGGCTTTGTGCCCTATGGTCTGTAGAGTTTAGGTGGTATGAAGGCTATAAAAATCCTGCCGCTGTAACTTTTTCTCTAAACTCCTTTTTCTTTTCTCCAGAGCACTGAATGAAAGTAGCATCATTTTGAGCATGTACAAAAGCCTCTTTTCTGTAGAATATGGTTGGATTACCATTAAAATTTTGTTTACCGGATCACATGAAAGATTCGTATACATTACGGTACACAAGAAGAAATGATTGAACGTGTATTTTTAGTAGTAATAACCATTTTAAATACCGTCCTATATTGTTTGATGAGAGCTAATATTTTCGATTTTACTTTCTGTCTGTCTTTGTGCCTTTTGTTTATATATAATTATCTTGTAAAAGTTCAGCAGTTTTGTTAAAGAAGATTCTATTGCTTCGCTATATAAAACCTCTGCAATACACATACTAAAAATCTTTTTCATAGAAAGGCATGCATATTTTTTTCATATTTTTGAATCGGGCCGGGCCGGGTCGGGCCTGATTTTATCGTTTCTTGTCCGGGCCGGTCCGGGACCGGGCCTCAAAATTCCGGCCCGTGCAGACCTCTAGTGTGGAGTCCCATTGAATATACACGTCTCGATCACCTTTTGTTCACATTCTCGTCACTTTGAATAGCAACCATTACATTTCTTACAAGTCAAAGCCTATCACTCTGCCCTATATTCGAGGTCTCCTTAGCATAACATTTAAGCAAGACAACGCACGACCGCAAAGTTATTCGTATTGTCCAAACCTTCCTTGATACAGAATGTGTTCGACAGTTGTTCTGGCCAGCGTGATCTTCTGATCTTGCACCAAGGAAATTCAATTATTGAATTCTGTTCAATTATTGAAAAACGACTGGCACGCCACCACTCACCAGTAATTACGGTTGAACAACTGTGGCATCTTGTTGAAGCTTCATGGAGTGCTGTACCCGTACATGTCATCCAATCACTGTTCGAACTTCGATTCAATGCCTAGACATGTAAGTGCTGTTATTATTTCCAGAAGTTGTTGCTTCATGTACTAATTTCTCAGGATATATTACTCCAAATTACCTGAAAATTTATTCATTTGTTCTCCCTACGATAATGTATGTGTCTGATAAATATCATTCTGATATTTGCATTCCTTCTTGGTGTTGCATGTTGGATGGCCAGCAGTGTAGATTAAGATTACAACACACTCCAACAGTATTTACTAAACAACAGGTATACATCCTACAAGGATACCGATCTATCTATCTATCTATATATATATATATTTTTCTTTTTTTTTCAAAGCTGAAGCTGAAAGCTGAGTGCGTTAAATAACGCACGTTAATTTGGCGAATCAAAATATAATAAAGACTGATTCCAATCTAATGAAAGTCTCCTCTGATTACTTCAATCCACTATCTTCGACGTCTAAGAGAATAAGTGTAATGTTATAATTTAATATGTATGGAATGACATCGACTACGACGTTACATTGCTGAACATATTAAATTCAAGTTATATAATCCATATTTAAAATAAAATGACGGAGTTTTTTTAATAAAGTGGTTTTGCTTTTGAAATTTTTAAACAGGTGGCATTCATAATGCTTTATACGTTGAAAATAAAATTTATCTCTGGAAACATTAATGAGAAACATTTATTTAACAAGGTTTATTTTCACTCGCGGAACTGATTTTTTTTTTTTTTTTTTTACACCTCCACAGATCCGCTATGGAAAAATGCTAACATTCTTGGTTGACTTCCAACTAATTCCTGCTTGAAACATCCACAACAATCGCGAAAGTAGAAATTGGAGAGAGGGGAGAGAGGGATAAAGTGATTATTTATACAGTGAAGGCAAAAGAAATTAAAATCGGTATATGAATGATTTTTAAGGATTTGGCATATACTGATTGATTATAAAGTCTACGCATTAATAAAGTTTTTGTAAAATAGCTTAATGTTTTTTACCTGTATTTTAAGGATTGGATTTTGGTTTTTGTGGCTAAATTAATACTTTAAAGACTGATTTAATATTTCAAAACTTTACACAGTTAAAATATTTTAAGCAACTGAATATTATTTTCGCCATATTGTGACTATGAACCGATTATTTAGAAAAATAGAATTAAAAAAAAAATCACTATTTTATTGAACTTATTTGGAATTGAACAAATCGATAAGATTTTGATAGTAAAAGCTCAAATAGACAAAAAGAGATTAGTATATAAAGATCTTTCCATTTGCTACTTTTTTAACAATTTTTAACAAAAATGAAAAGTGTTTATGCCTTCGGTTGGTCTGTCTCTGTCCGTGCTCTAACCCCCTTAAATATTAATAAATTTTCTTGAAACTGGTATAGGTTATTCAAGTTCACTGTCGGAAATGGAAAATGGAGTAAATACCATCTCTGACTTTTGTACAATACAGTACACAACCCGAACTATACACTACAGACACCCGAACGTATTCCAAATTGCTGCGTTCTGTAAGAGGTATTTCTATAAATTATATTTTAGTTTACTTTAAACAAATCTTAAAGAAATTGAAATATGTTATTCATATGCACAAAAGACTACTTTCTACGAATATAGTACGATTAGCATTAAGATTACAGAGCCACACAACAATTCAGTTACATAAGAGTTATTATTGGAAAATTGCTGGAATTACATGTTCTTTTACATTAAGCATAGTCAGTAGAGATGGACGTTATTTCACGTAACATAATAAGTAATATTATTATTGCATTGTAGCCTATTAGCATGGTAATTCATTATATATTACTAAAAATATCTTATTAAAAAAATAATATTTTCAACTTTATCTGATGAGGAACTTCTGGCGACAAAACTGATATGATACACCATCATACAAGTAAAAAGCTTCAATTATTTCTTTTATATAATGAATTTATAAAATACAAAAACAATATTATCAAAACCGGCTACTATCGAAATCCAAATCATACGAAAACTAGTAGTCCAAATCACGTCATACGGGTAACAATAAAATACCTTGTAAAGAATAAAACACCCACTTTTTCGCATCTAACAATTCCCGCACACCGCATGTTAAATAGAGCATCATACACATAAGGATAACGAAGAAGTAACAATTGCGCACAAATGTTCTAACTTTGCTGTGCGGCATGCACTGTAAAAAATAACTATTTTCTATAATTATTTTCTCCAATCACAGAGAGTTTCTTTCAGCTGGTAATAATTATTTTTTAATAGTGTGTGGACGATAAGATCCATGCGACACAAGTAACGAGAAACGAAACAAATTTCAAATTACCGATTCGTTATTTCAAGTCTGAAAGAATAATTTTATCTCTGTCACTAAATACATGCGGTATGATACAGCTCCGTTTACTCAGTGATATTCTCAGTAATCTCTTTCCATGTTCATAAAATTATCGTTAAAAAATAATACAGCTGAGCTCTCGAATATTTTCTAGAATATATTACGGAATATTCCTTGCAAAATATATTAATCAAAATAATTTTAATAAGCAAGATAATTTTAACATTTAGGACAAATAACATCGTCCTGATATTAAACACCCTTGAAAGGTATTAACTTAGAAATGATTTTATTTTTATTTTGTGTTGATTATTATTTATGAGAAAACAAAATCGTTTGGGTATGGAGATGTCATGAAGGTGAGGAATAGGATTACACTAAGGTTTGGATTCGCTTGTGTATTGGAAACAGATGTTTCGGGAATGTGATAAGGAAGGAGTGTTTGTTTGTTTATATTTTAATTGCTTATACCAGATGGAATTGAAAATGCGTAGGGATAGTGTTCGGGAGCATTTATTTTTTGTGGTTTTACCAAGAATATTGTTTGAGTTTAACTAAGAATAATTTGAGAAGAAAATTGAATATTTATTTATTTTTACTGTTTAGCTTTTCTTTACTTTTTTTTTAATCTGATTTTTTCTTGAGACTATTTTTTAAGATTTAAAATAAGTTAAACTCTTAAATAAGTTAAGATTTAAAATGAGTTAAGAATAGTTAATTATGCTTTTATGTTAAAATTAAGTATCTGAGAAAATACATCATTTTATGCAATTTTTGCAATCAAAATTTATATTTTTAAACAAGTGTTTCTAATTTTACAAAACATATTCAAAGTGACTGTATTGCTAAGTATGAGTGAAAAACACTAATTTTTTTGTCAATCTGGAAAGTTCAAGTTCTTTGGAAAATCAAAAGAAACAGTCACTCGGCTTACACGATTGGGACGAACGTTTGTGTAAAATTTTGATTCTACAACTATGGATATTTTTTTATTTATTTTTTATACAATATATGATTTAGTTTCTATAAAATTAATTTCTAAATATAACTAATTATTTTAAAATAATTTATATGATTAATTTAGTTTATAAATATTAATATTTATAAAATAATAATTTATTTTTCACCTTATAGTATATCAATCTTTACACATTTCTAAGTGGTGTGATACTGCTTTTGAAGTTGGTAGATTGGAAGTGCTGGGTTCGATTTTAGGTTGTGCTCGTCGAATAGCCGTTCGAATTTTTCCGTGGTTTTCTCTGAAACTCAGGTAAATATGTGCTGGGATCCCTTAGAAAGTCTCCCGTTTTTCACTCCTTGGGTTATGTGTTGAGGACACAAAACTGAGTCACAAAAGCCTCGTGTAGTTACTTGCCTTAACACCAAAATATTATTTCGTCTAAACATATATTTTTAAAAAATTTTGTTTTTTACCTGCCCCACGATTGATCGAATGGCTATGTTCTCAAAGTTGTTTGACGGGAAGTGCTGGGTTTGATACCAAGTCGCGTTCACCAACCTATCGCACGGTGTTTTTTGTGGTTTTCTCCGAAGCTCGCAGGAATACAATGTAAATATACTTAAAAAAAAAAAAAAAAAAAAACTACTATGGAGGGCAGGGTAATTACTCAGGTCTAAGACCTGATTGGCCTAAGACTCTAAAATTGCATTCCATATTAAATTAAAAATATTCATTGCTTTTATGTAGACTTTTTTTTTTATAGAAAGCATTTCGTATTTCATTGGGATTAAATAATAATAATAATAATATAATGTAATAAAAATTATAGAATATATTTTTTAAAAAAAGTATTGCTTATATAAATTATTTGAAATTGAATATCCCTTTGATTAATTTTCAATTTGACGACAGCTTACACAAAACTGGCTTTTTTAAAATAACAAGCCTCGTATAATTCTTGTAAAAAAAATATATGTTGTTAAGTAAACCCAGTATAATCAAATTCATTTTTCGTGAAATTCTCAAAAATCATTCTTTTTGTTAAAATAAACTTTTTTATATGGACATTTTTGCATTACAGAACGAAGGCAATAGGGCACCTACCGTAAACAGAGTGTTTTTCTTTAATATGGTGTTCTTTTCAAACTGATAGACGGGAAATGTCGAGTTTAATTCCAAGTCGCGCTCGCGGACCTAGCCGATCGGAATTTTCCATGATTTTCTCCGCAACTTGCATAACTACTGGCTAAGATCCCATAAGGAGACACACTGACGGCCTTCTACTCAGGCCTAAAACCCAAGTGTTGTCATTTGGCCTTATAATCCCAACATCACACCACGAATGAGGTCTAAAATTTACTTTTTCAAACAGTTTACATACAGTAAAATTGCATTTGACAATCAAAAATATTTATTACATTTACGATGACTTTTTTTTTTTTTTTTTTTAATGGAATTAATTTTATATTTCATTGGGATAAAATATAATAATAATAATAATTATATAATACAATAAAAATTATAAAAAATACTTTTTAAAAAATATTTATAAATTATTTGAAATTAAACGTCTCTTTTAATTAATTTTCCTTTTGATGACAGCTTATACAAAACTGGGTTTTTTAAAATAACAAGTATCACATACTTCTTGTAAAAAATATATGTTGTTGAGAAAACTCTGTGTAATCGAATTCTTTTTTCGTTGACTTTCTCAAAAATCATTATTTTCGTTAAAGAAAGTTATTAAATGAACATTTTTGCAATTGAAAAGCATTACGGAACGAAGATAATCGGACATCTACCGACGAGTGGCGCCATCTATATTACCTAAAAGTATATTGCAGTTTTTTAAGGTTTCGGCCATTGGAGTTTCCCCTCCAGTTATTTCTTACTCCGTGGAACATCTAGCGTAGGAGATTGGTATTAGCCACGGAGTAATATTAATAGGAGTTGAAGGTCCAATGGGAGAAAGCTACGAAACTGTGATCTAAATTTTTGGTAAATATTGAGGGCGCCACTTGTCATTCCTCCCTACCTCGGCGCGGATATACTGTTGTTTTCAATAGAATTTTGCTGGAATACATTTAAATTTTTTTATTTTAAGCAATTTAATTTCTTTGTAAGTTCTTAAAACTGCATAATTCAGATGTTTCAAATAAATACTTCGTTCCTAGTTGTAAAACAGGCTATGATAGTGATAAGAAAAGAAAAAAAAAAAGGCCGTAGGAGAAAAATAAAGTCCGAGTTCGTGTTTTCTGCACCTAAAAAAAGTTTATTTTTTTTCTTTACAAAATTTCATCCATTCTCCTTCCTCCCAATTGTCTGTTTTAGCTAGCTTCGGTTCATAAGAATCGTCATTTTTTAAAAGCTTTCTTTCAAAGTAAAATGAGTATAAAATGGCTCTTTAAAAAAAGATGTTGGTTAGAATACTCTATTTAATGAAATTTGCTTTCAATCGAAATTTTTTCAGCTTGATATTATTTAAAAAAAAATAATTAAAACGAGACATTTCCCCATTGAATAACATTGCGGAAGCTGGAGAGAAGGAAGGATTGCACGCTGGCGCCATCTGTAAACATTAGAAAACAACATCACAAAATTTCAGCGTTACCTTCTTCTCCTGTCTTATTACTCCGTGGTATTAGCCTATAGTTCAGAGGGTAGGATCATCCGTGTGATAACTGCTTTAAGCTGCTATCATACGTACTCTCATACGATCAGCAGTATCAGATACTTTCTCCCGAAACCACCTGAAACAGACTTTTCGAGAGACAAACTGTCGAAAACGCATCGTGTGATAAGTTTCTTTCTCCTACCTTTGTTAGAGCCCCTAAATAAAATAATAGGCCGGCGCATCACCGCCATTTTTTTTGCCTCCGAAGAGGACAGCATTCCCGCTTGGCGTCCTTATCACTTCCCTAATGATTTTAAGAAATCTTGATCTGAAGCTAATCCGATCAAAATAAGAGCAATAAGCAACAATAATATTCCTAAAAACACATTTTTTTCACAGTACATTCTCAGGATGTCATTTTATTCTGAGGATATCCCATGGATGTACTGTGAGATGTGTTGTTAGGGCGGTTTCTGTTACAAAATGTCGCCAAAACTCAAATACACAGTAATAGAAGGTCTGTGAACACTTTATATTCACTTCTTGAATGATTATAGCAGTTTATCGTTAAACAAACTTCCATATCATAGTTTACTTAGCTAAAATTATGAAATATAATAAAACAAGTTACTCTAAAATAAAGTAAGACGATAAAAAAAAAAAAAAAATGTTTGTCGTTTGTTTATCAGGGAAACGCGCTGGGTACATGTGGCAACCCTAAGGCAACAAAATGCCTGATGCGCCAGCTCGTATATATAGGAGCCTAAGAGAGGCATACTATTGTAACAATCGCAGCTATCGTAGATCACATGTCGGATCGTACTCTTCGCAGCAAAAGTATCCGAGCACTAGCAATAATCCTTGTCTAAAAAAGGTACACTTAATACTGCTTTGTTAAATAAATCATTGTCGAATCATGGTCTTAGACAGACTAAGACATGACTCAACAAGGATTTATTTAAAAAAGCAGTATTAAGTGTACTTTTTTAAGACGGGGATTATTGCTAGTGCTCGGATACTTTTGCTGCGTAGTGAACGATCCGACATGTGATCTACGATAGCTGCGATTGTTACAATAGTATGCCTCCCTTAATCTTTGTCAATGACGAACTTATGACAGACTAAATCTCCTACGCTAGATGTTAGCTCATATTCAACCAATCGGAGTGCGAGAAAATCAGAATGCATTTAAAACATGAAATAGTGAGCGATTAGTAGCCAATTGTTAACACCTTTTTGAATTCATTTTAGTCTTCAAAATAACCCTACTACCTGATGCTCGATTATTCGGAGAGGTATTAGCGTATAGTTCAGAGGGTAGGATTTTCCGTGTGATAGCTGCTTTAGTCAGTCATAAGTTCGTCAATGACAAAGGTAGGAGAGGGAAACTATCATACGATACGTTTTCGGGCGTTTGTCTCTCGAAAAACCTGTTTCAGGTGGTTTCAGGAGAAAGTATCTGATACTGCTGATCGTATGAGAGTACGCGCGATAGCTGCTTAGAATGACCACTCATGGAGGGCACTCTCCTAAGGTCTATTAATCTAGTGCAATCAATTGGCCTTAATCCTAACATTATACCATCACCACGTCTCTCTGTAATCAATGTAACTTAAAAACAAATAATTGAAGAAAATCCAAATTTGTTATTTAGAAGGTATCACATAAGCCTACAATTTTGAAAATTTTTACCTACGACAGGTAAATTTCAAAGAGTGATGTATGTAAATTTCTCTTTAAAATTTGACATAAATTTTGAGGTATATAACAGACTTAAATAGTTTATGAATGTAAATACAATATTCAAACGGGAAGAGAGGGCAGAGGAAAGCAGTATTATCTTTCTCACTGAGATATCATCATCCTCAGTATCAGCCTTTATCAATCCACTGCAGGATGAAGACCTCTCATATATATACCAAAATAAAACTGCTTCTAAAACTACTAGGAGGGTGAGAGAAAATGGCACACCTAATAGTGTGATTGGCACAGGTTATTTTTAAATTTTTTTGTTTAATCGAATTTATTGTGACAATTTGTATATAGAAAAAGAAATTTTTATTTATTTATTATTCTGTCTCAATCTGACTTAATCTATCTTCTCATTCAAGAGGGTAGTGAAAAAAAAAGTTTGAAAACCACGATTTAGACATTTTAATTCAAAACAGTTGTAAAATATTTTAACTTTTTTACTTTCTTCTATATGTAATATAGAGAAAGTATTGGATTCGCGAAAATTTTCGACCTCCGTTTTTTGACGGATCTACACGTTTTGGGGTGTCCTGAACACGAATTGATAGTTTTTAAAAAATGTCTGTCTGTGTGTCTGTGTGTCTGTGTGTCTGTCTGTCTGTGGTTTAGTGTTTTTACCGTATCTCACGAACCAATGAATGAAATTCAACCAAACTTGGTATATAGTTGGACCCTGGCGGGGCATTGTGCTGATTAGATTTTGGGATCAATAGCCCATCAGGTGGCGCTGTGATCGCATTTTATGTAAATTTTTAACATGGCAGTATAGGACAAATTTTCGTATTTTTCACCGTATCTCACGAACTAATGAATGAAATTCAACCAAACTTAGTATATAGTTGGAACCTGACGGGCATGGTGCTGATTAGATTTGGGGATCAATCGTCCAGCAGGTGGCGCTGTGATCGCAAATTTCGTATGTCACACCGTATCTGACGAACCGATGAATGAAATTGAACCAAACTTGGTGTATAGTTGGACCCTGACATGGAAAGGGTCTGATTAGATTTTGGGATCAATCGCCCGGCAGATGGCGCTGTGATCGCATTTTATGTAAACTTTTAACATGGCAGCATAGGAAAAAATTTCGTATAAATGTACATAATGAGCGTTATTTTAAACTTGTGATTGTAAAATTAATATGAATTATTGATAATAGTAGTAGTTAACTACGAAAAAAATTTTGTGCATGTGGGGGCACCGGTTCCCCCCCTCTGGGGGGAAGTACCCCCCCGGGGAGGGGGTAAATTTTCAAGATGGGTATCTTTCGAAAGATCTCGTCAATACCTTTAAAACGAATGGTTGAACCATAAATCTGCGACAATTTGAAACAAAGTTATCGATTTTTTTACTTTTAACAAAAAAAAAAATCGTTTTTTTTTTTTTTTTTTTTTTTTTTTTTTTTAACGAAACTTAACCAAACTTGGTATTTAGTTGGTCCCCAACATAAACTGGTCCTGATTACATTTAGGGATCAATAGCTCAACAGGTGGCGCTGTGATCGCATTTTTTCTAAATTTTTAACATGGCAATATAGGACAAAATTTCGTATAAATGTACATAATGAGCGTTATTTTAAACTTGTGATTGTAAAATTATCAATTATTGATAATAGTAGTAGTTAACTACGAAAAAAATTTTGTGCATGTGGGGGCACCGGTTCCCCCCCTGGGGGGAACGGGGGGGGGTAAATTTTCAAGATGGGTATATTTCGAAAGATCTCGTCAATAGCTTTAAAACGAATGGTTGAACTATAAATCTGTGATAATTTAAAACAAAGTTATCGATTTTTTTTACTAAAAAATCGTATTTTTTTTTTTTTTTTTTTTTTTTAAATATTGTTACTGGTTGAATATGTATTACTTTCAACAAAAAAAAAATTAGCAAAAAATCGTAATTTTTTTTTTTTTTAATATTGTTACTGATTGAATATGTATATAGGAAAATATAGAAGAAAGTCTTGTGGTGGCCACAACATACTAGTTTGTTTGAGATATGAAGGATTTTGTGAAATCACGTTTTGCCCCCCCTCCCCCCCTTGGGGGGCGAATTTTGTAAAATCGCTTCTTAGTGGATGCCTACGTCATAGAAAGAACATTGTCACGAAATTTCATGCTTCTAGGTCCAGGGGTTTGGTCTGGGCGTTGATAGATCACCCCCTCACTCACTCACTCAGGAAGTGTTCTTTTATATATATAGATAGAGAAAGTATTGGATTCGTAAAAATTTTCGACCTCGGGTTTTTGATGAATTTACACGTTTTGAGAGCTGTAGAACACGATTTGACCATTTTTAGAAAATGTCTGTCTGTCTGTCTGTCTGTGTGTGTGTGTGTGTGTGACAAAATTTTGTGGCAACTGTATCTCAAGAACTACTGCACAGAATTTCATACAAATTGGTATGTAGTTGCATCTTGACATAAATTAGTGCCTATCAACTTTTGGTAAAAATTGTCTTACAGGTTGCGTTGCCATCCCGCTTTTTCTAAATTTTTAACATGGTGATATAGGACAAAATTTTGTATAAATGTGCATAAAGAGAATTATTTTTTAGTAATCATTATGAAATTTCCAAGAATTATTTATAATAGAGATAGTCAACTGGGAAAAAAATTTTGTATGCGTAGGAGCCTCGCCACCCTCCCTGGGGGGGAAGTCCCCCCTCGATGGGAGTAAATTTTCAAGATGGGTATCTTTCGAAAGGTCTCGTCAATACCTTTAAAACGAATGGTTGAACTATAAATCTGTGATAATTTAAAATAAAGTTATCGATTTTTTTTACTTTTACCGAAAAAAAAACTTAGAAAAAATCGTTTTTTTTTTTTTTTTTTTTTTTTTTTTTTTTTTTTTTCAAACGAAATTTAACCAGACTTGGTATTTAGTTGGCCCCTGACATAAACCGAGGCTGATTAGATTTGGGGATCAATCGTTCACCAGGTGGCGCTGTGATCGTATTTTTTCTAAATTTTTAACATGGCAGTATAGGAAAAAATTTCGTATAAATGTACATAATGAGAGTTATTCTTAACCTGTGATTGTGAAATTAATATGAATTATTGATAATAGTAGTAGTTAATTAGAAAAAAAAATTTGGGGCATCGCTTCCCCCCCTAGGGGGAAGTAACCCCCACCCTGGGGGGTGTGTGTAAATTTTCAAGATCGGTATCTTTCTTAAGGTCTCGTCAATACCTTTAAAACGAATGGTTGAACTATAAATATGTGGTAATTTAAAACAAAGTTATCGATTTTTTTTACTTTTAACAAAAAAAAAAAAAAAAAAAAACTGAAAAAAATCGTGTTTTTTTTTTTTTTTTTTTTTTTTTTTAAATATTGTTACTGCGTGAATTTGTATAGGAAAATATAGAAGAAAGTCTTGTGGTGGCCACAACATACTAGTTTCTTTTGAGATAAAAGATTAAAATGTTGAAGACTTATAAAGTTTTATCTGACTGGCTGGTCAAAATTGACAGTTTAGGACGCCAAATATCAAGGTGGTGTAAATCAATTAATGACAGTGAAGTTTTATGTACAGTTTCTTTAAAAAAAAAAAAAAAAAAAAAAAAAAATCAACTGCAAGACTAAAGAATTTTAGCTTTGGGACAGCTTGTGTCGACTAAACTTCATAAGGAGAATGCTGCAATAAAACTATCATGTAGTCAAATGATCAGGAAATCAGGGTCTGCGATATTGTCTTCAAAATCAGAACACTCAGCATCTACTTCAAATTCTGATGGATCTATGATTAGCTTGTTTTATTCAAATGAAGATGTAATCACTTAAATCAGTTCAATGCAATCTAGCTGCAACAGTTAATTATGATTTAAACCAAGTGTTTACTGCAATTTTTGCCAATTCAGTTGCACAAAAGTTTCAGCTTGGAAGGACAAAATTATCTTACTTAATTAATTACAGAGGCATTCGGACCTTATTTCAGAAATGAATTTATATCTGATATTAATCAATCAGAATCATTTTTTTCATTATTGTTTGATGAGACTACAAATAATGCAGACAAAAAAGAACTACAATTTAAACTTCGGTATTGGTCTGAAGAAGCTCAAGAGGTTGTTTGCAGACATTTGCAAACAGTCTTTCTTGGACATTCCACTGCAAATGATGTAGTGGCTAAAATGAACAATGGTGTGTTTTCTCGATTTGGACTTTCAAAGAAAAAACTTCTCATGTTAGGATCTGATGGCCCTAACGTAAATAAAACAGTGTGGTCTTTAGTGAATGAAGAAATCATCGAAGCAAGGGGTCATGGTCTAATAGATATTGGCACGTGTAATTTACATATCATTCATAATGCTTTTTCTAAAGGTCTAGAGGAATATGGCGAGACAGCTTGTGAACTTGTTTATGTGATATACAAATTTTTCAAAAAATATCCCTCAAGATGGGAAGACTATGAAAAAATCCAGGCTAAAAAAGATATCCCGAAACATATCGGTTTATCAAACATGTTTCAGGCAGATGGCTAACTGCTGGACTAGCATGTGAAAGAGTTTTAGAACAATGGCCAGCAATTGAAGAATATTTCCTACGTTTCCTATCTCAAAATGAATCCAGTTTGATAAAAACTGAAAATTGCAAGTATTTAGTTAAAATGATACAATTTCTTGATATCAGAGTTGAACTAACATTCATAGCTGAAGCATTTGAAATTTATGATGCTTTATTGAAATTACTGCAGCGATCTGAACCCCTCATACATGTGTTATACAGTGAAATAAATGTCCTTTTGAAAAATATCAGAGGTCGTATTTGCAAATCGCAATTTCAAGCTGACACACAGTGTGTAAAAAATGAACATCTCATAAAACTAGAAAAGGTAGATTGTGGTGATAAAACCACAGTGGAACTTAAAAAATTAAAAAAAACAGATCAACCTGGTGTTCTACATAAAATACAAAAGCATTTCATGAAATCTCATAATTACCTTTTGGAGAAATCTCTTATAAATGTAAATAACACATTGAAATATCTTGAATGTGTCCAGGCAAAAAACATCAAGAAACCAGAAGCTTGGTGTATATTTCAAAGCTATGTGATGGAATACCGTTTATTGATATCAAAACTGCCAGTGTGAGAGATGAATGGCGACTGCTTCAAAATGAAAATATGAGAATTGATCATTTTTGGCGAACAATTTTAAATGAAAAAACTGACTTGGGAGCTCTGAAGTACCCTTCTTTAAATATTGTTATCAAAGCTTTGTTGAGCTTATCGCATGGAAATAGCGACGTTGAGAGGGGATTTTCAGTATCCAAAAATATTCTATCACAAGACAAATCCTGTATGTCTGAGCGTTTGTTGAACGACAGATTAATTGTAAAAGATTCTTTGAGAAAGTTTTAAGATGTCAGTGAAGTTCCCATAGCAAAAGAATTACTAAATTTAGCTTATGGGGCCAGGAAGTCATACCAGTTGTATTTAGAAAACAAAAAACGAGTTGAAGAAAAGAAAAAACAGCAATTGAAAGAAAAAGAAGCAGCAAAACAGGAAAGTGAGTTGAAAGAAAAATGTGCTAGCATGAAACTTTCAATTGAAAAACTAGAAAGAAAAGCACAGTCAATTTAAAAGAAAAATCAGAAATCTGCGGATGTTTTGTTTGAAGATGCAAACGAGAAGCTAAAGAAAGCAATAAAGGATAAAGATTTTAGTGCAATTAGAGCTGCACAGACATTGATAGAAAGTAGAATGCTATTGAGAGAAAAGGAAAAAGAACAAGCAAACTAGGAGAGTAAAATTAACAGGATTGTTAAAAAATTTAATTGTTAAGAAACCTAAAATTTAGACTGCTGATTAGAAATGTAAAATTCCTATAATGTATTTTTACAATAGAGGAAATTAAATTTACTTTACAAATTTCAGTACTGATCTTGTTTACTTTGTGCATTTTCCATCTTTATATATTTAAAAGGACTAAGAAGCAAAAAGTTACTTAAAAGTAAGTAAAAATTTGTTTTTTCTGTTTTAATTCTTCTTTACTATATTTAACATCAGTTGATAACATATTTATCAAAAATAATTTTTTATCTTTATTTCCAAATAGTTTTACTATTTTTGAACCTAGCTCATATACTTAAGGCTTTCTTCCTTTTTTTTTTTTTTTTTTTGTCACATCCTTAAGAATTTTTTTCCTTGTCCTCATAAAATATTCAGGTATTTTTTTCTATTGCAATGATAGAAAATAGCATGATATATATATATTTTTTTTTCATATTTATTTATTTTTAGTTCCTCATCATACTATAGGTATGGGGAACTTAGGTAATCGTGAAAAATTTCGACCTCGGTTTTTTGACTTTTTTATACGTTTTTAGGTGTGAGGAATCCGAAAATGACAAAATTTGTATGGTGTCTGTCTGTAGGGTGTCTGTTAGTGGGTCAGTCGTTAGTGGGTCAGTCCGTTAGTCCGTTAGTTTGTTAGTCTGTTTACACGATATCTCACGAACAAATAATCACAGAGAGATCAGATCAGTTTTAAAATATTACTTTCGATACTGGCAAGAGCCCTATTTATTTGGAACATTCGAATTAACAAACTTCGTAAGTTATTAGAAATTTACGATTTTCTTAACATGGGAGAATAGGACAAAAATTCACTTAAACGTGCATTAAATGGAAACTTTTTACTGTAAAAAAAAAAGACCAGTTTCAAAATATCAGTTTTGATGCCGGAATGAACATCAGTAACTATAAATATGCTACTTTAAAAATTTCGCAAGTTATTGGAAATTTACGAATTTCTTAACATGGCAGTATAGGGCAAAATTTCACATAAACGTCAATTTTGAGCGATATTTTCATCGTAAAGATGTCAGACTACTTTTGAAATATTATTTAGGACACTAGCATGAATATTAATGACTATGAATATTTTCCAATATAAAAATTTCGTAAGTTCCTGGAAATTTACGTTTTTCTTAACATGGCAAAATAGAGAAAAATTTCACATAAACGTCAATCTTGAGGGATATTTTCATCGTAAAGATGTCAAACCACTTTCAAAATATTATTTAGGATACTGGCATGAATATCATAGACTATGGTTTTTCCAATTTAAAAAATTCGTAAGTTATTTGGAATTTACGATTTACTTAACATGTCAGAATAAGGCAAATTTGAGCATAACTTCCATTTTGAGGATCATAAATACATTAGACAACTTGAAAATTACATTTATGATATTTGTTTGAACATGACTGAATACAAATATTCTAATAGGAAAATTTCGTAAATTATTCGTAATTTACGATTTTATCAACATAGCGAAATTGTAAATTTTTCATATAAATATGAATTTTGAGGATTATTGCATTGGAAACAGTAGCATGAAAACTAAACAACGGAATCGACCTTGATAAAATAAATTAATAGATTAGAATGAGATAAATATATCGAAGTGGACGGTGGATAGCCTATTAGGTGGGGATTTCATTCTGTCACTGTATCAAGTTTTGGTCAAATTCATTTCTTTTAATATGATTATAATATGTCTTGCACTAGAAATTTAGGAGAACATATATATGATGGGGAACTGAGCAGAGTCCACCTTTGCCAACTAGTTCATTATGATACTAGTATACTTTCGGAGATTGCAGTTATTTTACAGAAAGCTACAACAATCATTAAGCTTTCGGTTCCTTAAAAACAATTATATGAACATTTATGCAAGTGTTTCTGTTGCGTCCTGTATCATATGATATAATGAAAGTTATAATTGAATTGAAGCAGACTTATCCCAATTTATTGTAGTGTGCACTTAATTATACATGATTTTAATTGCTTATAACATAGAGAGTGATATGGCATGTGTGTGATCTTATAAACATTTTCCGAGCTTTGAAAGCTATAAATTGATAAAATTAATGAAAAAGAATTTTTTAATATTTATATACACACTAGCAGGCTTTGCCCGCTTCGCTGGTCACTATATTTAAAGGAAACTCTTTTCTATATAGTTTTATGAAAAAAAGAGAAAATAATAATACTGAAATCGCTCAAAAGTTCGCTTTGGGTTCCCGCTACCTTCGGCAGCGCCTTGTTCGTCCTCGCATTCTGCGATACCTGTCCCTATTGCTTGCGATAATGACTTACCCGTGGGCTTCCATTTAGGTGCTTATCATATATGACAATTTCGATACGGACAGTATCGAAAATTTTGAAGTAGCCCTTTATATTTGAATCCTAGTTATATATGAGCAACATTATACGTGATGTACATAATATTTGCTTTCAAGTTATTCTCTATATTTATTTGATTTAATCGATCAACCATAGAATGACAGCAATTTCAAGCCAAATATAATATTACAATATGCTATGATCGGCTACTTCTATCGCATGAGACAATTATTATTATTTTGTGGTTATATATACTTCATGCTTAGTTAATAGTTGTTGGTATATAGAAAAATAAATAAATTAATATGTAAACTTGATCATGGTACAGCCTTAATGCCCTTGGCGACTTTTAAATTTTTGTTGCCGTTTTAGACCAAAATATAATTTATGCGATTATTGTTCCTACGCAAGCGAAGTGTGACGTCACTGACCGTCCGTGGATGCAAGAAATGATTTCCTATGTTAAACGCCCATTGAATTTTTTTGTAAAAAATGATTAAAAATCGAAGAAAATTATTTCCCGATTTTAATCCCCATATTTGGGTACATATATGTTTTAGTTATCATGTGCATGTGTTAGATTGAGTTATTTTGCTGTCAAATTGACAAAATTTTAATTTTAAATTTCAAAACTCTGTCGTTCTTGGCGCTTATTGTATTTGGTGATCAAAAACGTAACGAAAATATACATGCCAGATGTATATTTTCGTAATATGCATTGTACGAAATATTGTTTCATATTATTCATGGAACAACTATAGTATTTCCCCTCAGCTAGATTTGGCGATTTTTCGTTGGCGATTATAGCTAAATCATAAATCTAAAAATCATAAATCATATAGCATAAATGATAAAATCGTAAGCTAAATTATAAATCATAAATCCAAAATAAATAGCATGCAGGCTGCCATATTATATCGCAAACAATCCAGAACGACATCGTTATCGTTCAAATCGGTGCCAAAGAAAAATCGCCAAATTCAGCTGAGGGGAAATACTATAGTTGTACCTTATTCATTACTGTCTTAAAATAAGTTGTTAAAATAACCATGATTTTTGAAAGGAATTAAATTATGTTCGCCAAATAATTTGACGATATTTTATTTTTCTACCAAGGATGACCGATATCAAATCTATTCCGCTACAACATATTAGTATCTTATATTAGATACTTTATTTAGACATTTGGAAACAAATTTGACTTCAAATTATGATAGAATATTTATCATTTCCCTTTCAATCAGTATATTAGTTGGATATTGTGTAAATATCATCCTTTGAAATGAAATGTTTGTGTTTTCAATCGAATATGGAAGTTTGGCATTTTTTTTTTTTTCTAGAGTTTTGAAATTAAAAATTCAAATTTTGTCAATTTTACTACAAAAATAACTTAATCTAATGCATGGACATGATAACTAATACATATCTATACCTAAATATGGGGATTAAAATCGGGAAATAATTTCCCTCGATTTTTAATAATTTTTTACGAAAAATCCATTGGGCGTTTAACATAGGAAATATTTTTCTTGCATCCACGAACGGCCAGTGACGTCATCACTTCGCTTGCGTATTTCTTTCTATCTTTTCCTTGGCGACAAATGTCCGATCTACTTCAGCATCAAAATAATAAAAAATTGTCAAGAATTATCAATAAGAAAATACCTTTAATATATTGCTGAATTAGCGTTTATGCCAAGCGTGTTTCATCCGCCATACTACAAAAAAAAAAAAAAAAAAAATCTGAAGTTCAGGTATATAAAAAAATGCTGTGAAATAAAATTCAGAAGAAATATGTTAGATTTGTAATATTACTATTTTATTTTAAAATTATAAAGTGTCATTTTCTCATCGACCAATTTAACATTTAGTAATTTCTTATTTTTCGCGTGAAAGCATATTTCATTTTATGCTGAAAACAATAAATAAATACATCTCGTAAACTTTTTTTGGCAACAATTAAAAATTTAAATGGCTTATATTAAGTCAATATAAGTCAATAAGTTTATTATTTTCATATTTTAATTAATTTTAAAGATTTTTTCAATTTTTTCTTTCCTAAACCATCCCTGACCTATAAGGAAAAAAACAAAAAAAGAATGATCGAAATCGGTCAAGCCGTTTACGATTTTATAAATAACATACAGACAAACATTCATTTTTATATATATAGATAATTATACTATAAATATGTATATTCTTCTACAAGTGACACTGAAATCAGCGTGTATGCTACTTTTTTTTTGCAACTATTTATGTCATTTCTTGCAACTTTTTTTGCAACAGTTTTTGACGTTTTATGCAACTAAAGCAACTATTTTAATGAATTATAATCTGTGGCAGCCCTGCTACTTCTCTAATATGGAAATCGTACTGCATTATCATGGAAGATAATTTTATTAAATAATGGTTTTAATAAATTATTTTTACTGAGTGAATTTGCATAGGAAAATATAGAAGAAAGTCATGTGGTGACCACAACATACTAGTTTCGGTTAAAATTTATATCAGTATTATGTTAAAATATTGCCTATTGCATTTTGTACGTCGGCTAGTTGGCATGAGAAAATAACTTTCCAGGAATTTCTGAGTAATTAAGTACTACCCGATAAATGGCTGTCAAGTATGAGTCCAAGACAAGGCATGTAAACTATGTAAGTACTGTTGCGTACTAGGGGTTCGTGAGTTTTCCCTGAATGAAAGGCGAGTGTTGGGGAAGTTCAACAGTTCATTTACAGAAACATTCGAGAAGATTACAGGTCTATAAACTAATTATCAACTCCAGTTTCATCAGTAAACATAGCTTAAAGAGCAGCTAATAACATAAAATTTACAGCATAAACTGTATCATAGCATTAACACACACCAATCGACTGCAATACAAAGAGCCTCAGTGCTCTTTAAACAGCAATCAATGCCTTGGCGAAACTCAGAACTTAGCTTGGCGCGATGCAATTCCTTAAATATCCGCGTAGAAAAATGGGAATGTTCCCGAAACTTCAAAACCAATCAAGCTAGAGCTTAGATCCAAGTGGCGAAAAAGTCATCAAATTTGGCGCCAAGTCCATTACCTGCCTATTTGAAGCTTTTTAATGAATTTTTAACGGGATATAAGTTATTTCTTTGTGAAAACAAACTAGAAATGGTGAAAATTAACATTTTATAAACCGATTAAGCCTCTTTGAATGAAATTACATAAAAATAATTACAAATATTTAGAAATTCGTAACATTGCCCCACTCTAAAGGACTGCACGTCCCGGGCAGTACAACCTTTGGTCAGGAGGCGAAAACTAAAGAAACTGGAATACAGAAACTGAGTTGCATATAAGAATAAAATAACAATTTAGACTGCAAAATTCAGTAATTATTTACAAGATTTACAAATAAGTACAAATGTTTATATACAACTATTTACATTACGCATATAGTAATTTAACAAAATTTACATTACAGACATTACCGTTAACCGTGGTATATGGCTAACCGATCATAATGTACTACCTTCGGTTTTAAAGTAGGCATTTCAGTAATTCTTACTACGATGCCATTTGCTGGCCAAAAAGCAGCCGTTTGTTGAAAACGAAATAATAAAATCACAAAAGGGAATTATTAAAAAAAATAAAATAAATAAAAGACTACAAAAGCTGTTTTACTGCCTCTTAAAAGATTCAGACAGAATTACAACGCCTATTTATGACCAGTACTTGGAAAACTCAAAAAGGGACCACACATACTAAGCCCCTCAGGCGACCGCCAAAAAAAAACCCCTCTAAGTCTTAAGAAATGCTCTAAAGAAATCTAGAAGCAAGCAGATTGGTTCAAACCGGGTCCAATCAGAGAAAGACCCAGTAAAGAAATTACAAGTGAAACTCAAACACCCAATAGAAAAAATACAAGAAAAAAACCTCCTCAAAAAATTATAATGAGAGAAGGAAAATGATAAGAAATTTTAAAAAGGGGATTCTGTCGTTTGTCCTTCATGCTGACACCATGTGAGAGACCTTTACTGCCTCAACGTCATGACTTATGTCATCTACGTTAAGAAGTTGCTCGCCTTTGGCCAAGATGAGACTATATAAAAATACATAGTATAAAACGTATATAGTAGTATATAGTTTTAAAAATACGTAGTATATTTATTAAGTAAAACTGTGGATTAAGTGTAGGTTCTCAAAGAATTGTTCCGTGTGATGATCCATTTTACGTGAAATTAAATTTTGTGAAATTACATTATAATGCGACAATTCATAGAGCTACAGGATTTTCACCAGCCACTATTTTTTTGGCTAGAGAAATGAACACACCCTTTAATGCATTCTCAGATGCAACAAAAATTAGTACTGACAGCTATACAAATAAGCTTCTACAACACATTCAGAGAGTGAAAAAAAGACGCACTAAAAAATCAAATTCAAATCATGAATGAATATAATAAGAATTCAAATTATAAGAAAAGAGACATACAAATTGGACAGACTGTATATATGAAAAGAAGGCCAAATATATTTCAGCTTAAATTTCTTGGCCCATTCCAAGTCGTAAAAATACTTAGTAACATGAACATTTTAGTTAAAAACAATCACGACAACCAAGGGAAACCAATAAAGGTGAACATATCTAAACTATATGCACCAAAATATGCAAAATAATAGAAACACATAGTTAAAAAAAATCAGTCATGTAAATGTATGCATTAAAAAAAAAGTGTATATATATAGATACACAAATTATACATATGAACTTATATTACAAACTCAATTATATAAGACTAATCTTAACCAAGAAGAATAAAAATGTGTAGGTGAAAAACGAAAGGGTTTTGTAAATACCACAATAATTAATCATTGGATAATTAGATATACATTAATAATAATTAAAAAAAAATGTTGCAATACATACAAGGATATATATAACCTTGGATATATATATATATTAATCTAGTAAAGTAATAAAGTAATAAAAGTAATAAAGCAAAGCAACACTCACTGTAAATAAATAAATTAATCATAAATGATCAGCGGAGTAAACTCAAAGGTTACGCACGTTCACATTTGGCAAAAACACGTTGATTTTAAATACATAAAAAAAAAAATTGCCATCATTGTCAATGTAAATAAGCAATATATATATATATATATATACACTGCTCGACATTGAAAATGCAACACCAAGAAGGGATGATAATAACGGAATGAAATTTGTTGGACACATACATTATAGTAGAAAGAACAATTGATTAAAATTTCAGGAAATTTGAAGTAATATGTACTGAGAAAACAGTACATAAAGCAGCGACCTCTGTGAGCAATAACAGCACATATCTGCCTAGGCATTGAATCGAACAGCGATTGGATGAAATGTACGGGTAGAGCACTTCATGAAGTTTTAACACGATGCCACAATTCATCGATGGAAGTTACTGGTGCGTGGTGGGGGGCCAGTTGCTTTTCAACGATTAAACAGTCATTTTCATTGGTGCGAGATCAGGAGAACGCGCTGGCCAGAGCAACAGTCGAACACATTCGGCATCAATGAAGATCCAGACAACATGGACAACTTGCGGTCGTGCATTGTCCGACTTAAATGTTGCGCTTCGGAGGCCTTGAACATAGGGCAGAGCTATGGGTCTTAACTCGTCACAAATGTAATGGCAGGTATTCAGAGTGGCAGGAATGAAAACAAGAGGTGACCGGGACGTGTATCCAATGGTACAATATACCATCAATCCAGGTGGTGACTCAGTATGCGGCTACCAAATTTCTAAATACCCTCAAAACTGCATCACTGATATAGACGCCATTAATGTGTAATCAACGATGAACCTGGACACAGAAATGGCGTGAAGTCACTTTTCAGACAAATCACAATCATGTTTGCAGCATCAAGATTGACTTATCCGTATTTAGCGGCATTATGAATAATGCACATTGCCAGCTGGGATTCGACATCATCATACTGTCCACCAATTGCAATGATGTTATGGGTTCCCATTGGATACACGTCTAGATTACTCCATGTTCGTATTCCTGGCACTCTGAACAGTGGCCATTAAATTTCTGATGAGTTAAGGCTCGCCCCTCTGCCCTGTATTTGAGGCCTCCGTAGCGCAAAATTTAAGCATGATAATGCACGACCGCAAGTTGTTTGTCTTGTCCGGACCTTCTTTGATACAGAATGTGTTCGACTGTTGCTCTGGCCAGCGCGTTCTCCTGACGTTGAACAGAAAAAACACACTGAACAGAAAAATATCGATACATATATAATCATACTTAGTTTTAGTCTTTAGAAAAAACTAGTATGTTGTGGGCACCACAAGACTTTCTTCTATATTTTCCTATACATATTTAATCAGTAACAATATTTAAAAAAAAAAAAAAAAAAAAAGATTTTTTTTGTTAAAAGTAAAAAAAAAATCGATAATTTTGTTTTAAATTATCACAGATTTATAGTTCAACCACTCGTTTTAAAGGTATTGACGAGACCTTTCGAAAGATACCCATCTTCAAAGTTTACCCCCCCCCCCGGTGGGTACTCCCCACCCATGGAGGGAAGCGATGCCCTTACATGCACAGAAATTTTTTCCGAGTTAACTACTACTATTATCAATAATTCATATTAATTTTACAATCACAAGTTAAAAATAACTCTCATTATGTACATTTATACGAAATTTTGTCCTATACTGCCATGTTAAAAATTTAGAAAAAATGAGATCACAGCGCCACCTATTGAGCGATTGATCCCCAAATCTAATGAGCACCAGTTTATGTCAGGAGCCAACTAAATACCAAGTTTGGTAAAATTTCGTTAAAAAAAAAAAAAAAAAAAAAAAAAAAAAAATTTTTTTTTTTTTGTTTTGTTAAAAGTAAAAAAATTCGATAACTTTGTTTTAAATTATGACAGATTTATAGTTCAACCATTCGTTTTAAATGTATTGACGAGACCTTTCGAAAGATACCCATCTTGAAAATTTACTCCCCTCGAGGGGTGACTTCCCCCCCAGGGGGGTGGCGAGGCTCCTACACATACAACATTTTTTCCCCAGTTCACTATCTCTATTATAAATAATTCTTGTAAATTTCATAATGATTACTAAAAAATAATTCTCTTTATGCACATTTAAACAAAATTTTGTCCTATATCACCATGTTAAAAATTTAGAAAAAGCGGGATGGCAACGCAACCTGTAAGACAATTTTTACCAAAAGTTGATAGGCACTAATTTATGTCAAGGTGCAACTACATACCAATTTGTATAAAATTCTGTGCATAAGTTCCTGAGATACAGTTCCCACAAAATTTTGTCTCACACACACACACACACAGAGACTGACAGACAGACATTTTCTAAAAATGGTCAAATCGTGTTCTACAGTTCTCAAAACGTGTAAATCCGTCAAAAACCCGAGGTCGAAAATTTTTACGAATCCAATACTTTCTTCTATTGAATATAGAAGAAAGTAATAAAAATTCTACTTACAGATTTTTCCTTTTCCTTTTTTTTTACTTTTATCTATATGTAATATAGAGAAAGTATTGGATTCGCGAAAATTTTCGACCTCCGTTTTCTGATGGATTTACATGTTTTGGGATGTCTAGATTACGAATTAATAGTTTTTAGAAAATGTCTGTCTGTCTGTCTGTCTGTCTGTATCATTTTTTTGTGGACGCTGTATCTCACGAACCAATGAATGAAATTTAACCAAACTTGGTATTTAGTTGCACCCTGACATAAACTGGTGCTGATTAGATTTTGGGATCAATCGCTCAACAGGTGGCGTTGTGATCGCATTTTATGCAAATTTTTAACATGGCAGCATAGGACAAAATTCCGTATAAATTGGCATAAAGAGAGTTATTTTACACTTGTGATTGTAAAATTAATATGAATTATTGATAATAGTAGTAGTTAACTAGGAAAAAAATTTTGTGCATGTGGGGGCATCGGTTCCCCCCCTGGGGGGGGGGAAGTACCACCCCGGGGAAGTAAATTTTCAAGATGGGTATCTTTCGAAAGGTCTCGTTGATATTAGTAATAGTTAACTGGGAAAAATTTTTTGTGCATGTGGGGGCATCGTTTCCTTGTGGTGCCCACAACATACTAGTTTTTTCTAAAGACTAAAACTAAGTATGGTTATATATGTATCGATATTTTTCTGTTCAGTGTGTTTTTTCTGTTCAACGTCTGCCAACTGTCGCGTGGGGCCGGCTGGGCCCGGCATGCAGACCAACCATGTTTTGTAAATATCTACTTATTAAATTTCTGTCTCTATCCATCGCCCAATGTCGCGTTTAAGGTTAATTAGGCCTGGCAAATAATATTTTTTTTTTTTTTTTTTTTTTTCTTTAGAGTTTTCAATAAACTGCGAGTAGTCCCCTCAGAAGCGCTCTACATCGCTCCAAGAGTGATGAGCGGGGGCTGCTCCCTGTTAAGTTCAACGTCAGGAGAACGCGCTGGCCAGAGCAACAGTCGAACACATTCTGTATCAAAGAAGGTCCGGACAATACAAACAACTTGCGGTCGTGCATTATCTTGCTTAAATTTTGCGCTACGAAGGCCTCGAATACAGGGCAGAGGGGCGAGCCTTAACTCATCAGAAATTTAATGGCCACTGTTCAGAGTCCAGGAATACGAACATGGAGTAATCTAGACGTGTATCCAATGGGAACCGATAACATCATTGCAATTGGTGGACAGTATGATGATGTCGAATCCCAGCTGGCAATGTGCATTATTCATAATGCCGCTAAATACGGATAAGTCAATCTTGATGCTGCAAACATGATTGTGATTTGTCTGAAAAGTGACTTCACGCCATTTCTGTGTCCAGGTTCATCGTTGATTACACATTAATGGCGTCTATATCAGTGATGCAGTTTTGAGGGTATTTAGAAATTTGGTAGCCGCATACTGAGTCACCACCTGGATTGATGGTATATTGTACCATTGGATACACGTCCCGGTCACCTCTTGTTTTCATTCCTGCCACTCTGAATACCTGCCATTACATTTGTGACGAGTTAAGACCCATAGCTCTGCCCTATGTTCAAGGCCTCCGAAGCGCAACATTTAAGTCGGACAATGCACGACCGCAAGTTGTCCATATTGTCTGGATCTTCATTGATGCCGAATGTGTTCGACTGTTGCTCTGGCCAGCGCGTTCTCCTGATCTCGCACCAATGAAAATGACTGTTTAATCGTTGAAAAGCAACTGGCCCCCCACCACGCACCAGTAACTTCCATCGATGAATTGTGGCATCGTGTTAAAACTTCATGAAGTGCTCTACCCGTACATTTCATCCAATCGCTGTTCGATTCAATGCCTAGGCAGATATGTGCTGTTATTGCTCACAGAGGTCGCTGCTTTATGTACTGTTTTCTCAGTACATATTACTCCAAATTTCCTGAAATTTTAATCAATTGTTCTTACTACTATAATGTATGTGTCCAACAAATTTCATTCCGTTATTATCATCCCTTCTTAGTGTTGCAATTTTTTTTTTTTTAACGAAATTTAACCAAACTTGGTATTTAGTTGGTCCCCGACATAAACTGGTGCTGATTATGTTTGGGGATCAATAGCTCAACAGGTGGCGCTGTGATAGCATTTTATCTAAATTTTTAACATGGCAGCATAGGACAAAAATTCGTATAAATGTGCATAAAAAGAGTTGTTTTAAACTTGTGATTGCAAAATTAATATGAATTATTGATAATAGTAGTATGTAACTAGGAAAAAAATTTTCTGCATGGGGAAGTACCCCCCCCCCCAAGGGGGGGGTAAATTTTCACAATGGGTATCTTTCGAAAGATCAGGTTGATAATAGTAGTAGTTAACTAGGAAAAAATTTTTGTGCATGTGGGGGCATCCGTCCGTCCCCCCCCCCACCGGGGAGGGAAGTACCCACCCGGGGGGGCAAAGTTTCGAGATGGGTATCTTTCGATAGGTCTCGTCAATACCTTTAAAACGAATGGTTGAACCATAAATCTGTGATAATTTAAAACAAAGTTATCGATTTTTTTACTTTTAACAAAGGAAAAAAAAAAAAAAAAAAATCGCATTTTTTTTTTTTTTTTTTTTTTTTTTAACGAAATTTAACCAAACTTGGTATTTAGTTGGTCCCCGACATTAACTGGTGCTGATTATGTTTGAAGATCAATAGCTCAACAGGTGGCGCTGTGATAGCATTTTATCTAAATTTTTAACATGGCAGCATAGGACAAAAATTCGTATAAATGTGCATAATAAGAGTTGTTTTAAACTTGTGATTGTAAAATTAATATGAATTATTGATAATAGTAGTATGTAACTAGAAAAAAAAATTTCTGCATGGGGGGGCATCGCTTCCCACCCCTGGGGGGAAGTACCCCCCCGGGGGGGATAAATTTTCAAGATGGGTATCTTTCGAAAGGTCTCGTCAATACCTTTAAAACGAATGGTTGAACTATAAATCTGTGATAATTTAAAACAAAGTTATCGATTTTTTTTTACTTTTAACAAAAAAAAAAAAAAAAAAAAAGTACTTTTTTTTTTTTTTAAATATTGTTACTGATTGAATATGTATAGGAAAATATAGAAGAAAGTCTTGTGGTGGCCACAACATACTAGCTTTTTTTTTTTTAAGGTGTAAGTAGAAGAAAAATACTATTTTCTCGATAAGTTTTGTTCATGTTCGTATTCACATCAATTTTAACAAATCGAAAAAAAAAAATGTTTAAAAAATAAATAGCAATGTCTTATTTTTTTGTTTTCCCATGAATATCACTAATTATGTCTCACATACAGTTGTTGAAATCCTTTACGTTACACATCTCCATGTCCCAATGTTTCAGCAGCACGGATTTCCGTGTTCAGCAGTCTTTAGACTGAAATTTCCGGAAGTGAAAAGTTTGGAGCTCTACGTGAGGAGTTCTCCTTATTTGAAAGTAGAGTTGGCGTCCAATTCAAGCGCCGATATGAATCAGAATTCGGGGCGAAAACAGCAGCAAGAAATACTAAACAATTTCAGGGCGGGAGTGATAATTCTGTCCGTCCTATCTGTTCTTCACCTGGAGCGACGGAAAAGCGTTCTGATATCTTTCAGAACACACGAAAATATTTTATCAATTTGAAAGACATACTGAGCCAGCTGATGCTTTGCAGATGACCATAAGATAATCTTCACGATTATCTATCTCTTGAGACTTTGTAGCTTTTATATCATTGAAGTGTATTTAAACTGTTGAAGATCTCCCCTGAAAATTCTTTTTTTTTTTTTTTTTTTTTTTTTTAATTAAATAATAAATTCGTATTGTAGCTATTTAACATTAAAGATCAGCACACCCTCTCTCTGACATGCATTGTAGCAGTGATCTCCGAATAAAGTTCCTTTTGCGTCACCATATATATATATATGTAACGAAGTTTTTTTGTTACCATTAACGACAGCTCATGATCTAGTGGAAACCTCCAGATTCTTATAAAAGAGTAACAGTTTTAGGCAGAATGAAAAATTAAAGGTTGAGGAGCTAATATCGATATTTAGTAAATTTCCATAATAAAGTTAATTAGATTAGAATACAAAATTAATTAAATTGAGTGCCTTAAATATATGCAGAAGATTGTTTTTAGGGATGTACTACAAGTAGCATTTTGTGAGAGAGAGGTATTTTCGAGTACGTACTATAGTACGTACTCTCTATAATACGTACTCTATAGTACTCTATAGTACGTATTCTCTCAAGCGATGTGTGGGGAGAGCAAAGCATGTGCACGATTTTCACAGCCAAAGCTGGTAACCCAGTGAAATACACGCCAAACGATCGCCAAATTTATTTCTTTGTTCTTGCTATTAAAATCATGTAAACTATTAAATTTTGAGAGGTCTTTTGAATTCTATTAACCTAATTCTTGGCATGTTCTAATACAGCCAAATGGAGGGGGTGAGTGATTTATGATATTACGATACAGGAAATGAAATAATTACATCTACATTTTATTGCGCAATTTTAATGAAACATTTCATCAGAAATATCAGAACTATTGGGAATATAATCTAATTTAAACGAACAATTTATTCAGCAAACGGATACGAATTCTTAAAAAAAAAAAAAAAAAGAACAACTTTTATTAGCTTTATTTAATGTAGGAAATTTTAAGTTAACCTTTTATTTTAAAGGATAAATTATTAATAAAGTGTTACATTTACAATTAATACAAAATGAAATTTTAATTTATTGGTTATATTTATAATTCCAAAATGAATGAAATTTTGTTTTATAAAAGATACATTTTAAAAAGGTTTACATAATTAATCTATATTACAATTAATCCTTTTCTCCTATGAATTGAAATATAAAATACTTTAGGATTCGCAAATATAATTCGAAATAAAATAAATTTTGAAAGGAAATTTTCCTCATGATAAAGGAAATAATTTAATTAATTCATGTAAACTTTTAAATTTTGAGAGGTCTTTTGAATTCTATTAACCTAATTCTTGTCTTGCTCTAATACAGCCAAATGGAGGGGGTGATTTATGATATTAAGATACAGGAAATGAAATAATTACAGCTACATTTTATTGCGCAATTTTAATGAAACATTTCATCAGAAATATCAGAACTATTGGGAATATAATCTAATTTAAACGAACAATTTATTCAGCAAACGGATACGAATTCTTAAAAAAAAAAAAAAAAAAAAAAAAAGAACAACTTTTATTAGCTTTATTTAATGTAGGAAATTTTAAGTTAACCTTTTATTTTAAAGGATAAATTATTAATAAAGTGTTACATTTACAATTAATACAAAATGAAATTTTAATTTATTGGTTATATTTATAATTGCAAAATGAATGAAATTTTGTTTTATAAAAGATACATTTTAAAAAGGTTTACATAATTAATCTATATTACAATTAATACTTTTCTCCAATTAATTGAAATGTAAAATACTTTAGGATTCGCAAATATAATTCGAAATAAAATAAATTTTAAAAGGAAATTTGCCTCATGAAAAAGGAAATAATTTAATTATTCAGATTTTAAAAGAAATAGACTAAAAATGAATGTATGTGTGGAAACTCCTCCACAGGGATAAGTAGAAAATTTAATACAACCGTTAAAGAGATTTCTAATAAAATTAGGATTAATATGATAAATCTCTTTTATCAAATCAATGCAAATGCCATCCAGGTCGGGGACTTTAGAATCATCGAAAGAATTGATGCTATTTTTAATTTCTTTGAAAGAATTATCGGCATTTTCAACCTCAAAGGAATATGAAAGATGGTTAGTAGGAAAGTGATGATCGAGTAAATTGCTAACAGAGTCTTTTACTAAATATGAGCCATGAGTATCCCCGATTTGAATAGTAAACTGATTTATTTTGTTATGGTCGATAAGATCATTGTAATTACTGAAAGGAGTATTAGTAGACAAATTGGACAGAAACTTTTTCAGGGAATTACGCTCTGACTTTAAAATAAGTTTTTTATATTTTGCAGCTTCATGAGAGTAAATAGTTCTATAAGGAAAGGGCACGTGACGTCACTCGCAGTCTTATGGGTAAAGTTGAAAACATTGGTATTTCCACCAATAGAGGTTGATCTTTTGCCACTCTCGAGTGGCAAAGATTGATTGACGGAGCGTTTGTTTGTAAACATGTCCTTTCCTTATAGGCAGACCGATTGTCATCGTGACATTTCTGAAACCGATTCCTAAGATCTTTAATGCGATTCCTTAAAATGGATAAATTAGAATTCCCTCATGGGGCAGATTTACTATGACTAATATTTGAAAAGTAACCATTGCTAAGTATAGGAGAAGTATCGTTTACATTAAAAAAACCTTTGACCCTATTATTTAAGTTTACTAAGGAATTAATAACATGATTATTATCGGAGGAATTTTGATGAAAATTATCTATATCAATATTATAAAATCTCTTTGTGATATTTTGTTTAAGTTTTAGCCAATTGTTTGAATTTTTATGACTAAATTTGTGATATCTGAAAGTATAAATAGGAGGGTGGTTATCTAAAGAATTTTAAATTTAAATTTTTGATTTCTCTTTTGTATGTATTGCAATTTCTATCGTTAGCAAAGTGGTCGGTGTTATGGTGAAGTTTTTGGTTTTTACATTTCAGATTATAATGAAAACAGTTAGACATTTGATAGTTTTATTGGTACAATTTTTACCCTCATGCCCTTACTCAGAACATTTTAAACAATAAGAATTTTCTTGGGTACAACATTTAGAGGTATGACCGAACTTAAGACACTTGAAACACTGTTTTGGTTTTAAATATTCGCGGGAGTTAAAGCGTTCCCAATCCATATTGAGTTTATTTTTCTTGATTAGAAGATTGAAAGACTTATAGTCGACGCTTAAAATTATATTACTAACTTTTTTTACCATAGAATTCACTTTTTTCGGTAACAACCATATCGTCGATACCATTTTGAGACTTGACAGCAGGGAGAATATCTGCCATCGGAAGATCATTAGCAACATTGAAAATAATAATTTCGGGATCGCTTTTAGTCGGGGTTCTGGTTTCAACGTAGTGTTTTAGTTTTTTGTTTTTCTCGATTTCCTTAAGAATAGTATTTATTTCATCTGCGGTGGTAATTTGAATCAGGAGGTCACAGGATTTAGTGACTTTAGTTCTTTTGATTCCTACCTTTAAGTTTTTTGGATTTAAATAAGCTAACAATTAGTTTTTAGCATCTATTTTTTCTTGAGAATCTTCTTTTTTGGTAATAATTACTACGTGTTTTGGGGCTGGTTCATTTTTGGCGACGGAGACCTCTCTTACGACTTCAGAGTAGGATGGTTTATTGTTTTTTAGTTCATTATATTAAAAACGCTTTGAAAACACGTAAAATTAATTTTTATTTAAAAGATTTTAAAATTTTATCCGAAGCTTTTCGCTTTTAAATAGTAAAGCATCATCAGGGATTTTTATTATTCTTTTCCGATGAGCAGTTTTTAAATATTTTTCCTTTCACAGTCAACAGTTAAGTCTTTTAATAACGTGAATAGCAGCAAAGTTAATTTGAAGTCCAAGTCATAGAATAATAATAAAGGAAGAAGGAGCGTATATGTTTTGGTTTCGGTTTGTAAAATCCAGGAATGCCGGGTATATGGTTGTAAAAATGCTTCAATCTGATTGGTTGGTGACTTGTTGGCGAGATTTTTGAATCGTCTCATCTCTCTGTCAATCAGTCAGCGAGGCAGCACCCGCAACAAACAGCGATAAATGTGCCGAGCATGGGTGCCCTACTTTAAGGCTTTGAGTAGCAAAAATAGCTTTCGCTGGCAATTCACTAGAAGTGGTTTTAAAACATTAGAGTATTGACGTGCTCCTTCTTCCTTTATTATTATTCTATGGTCCAAGTCCGGTGAATGTGGATCAATGAGCTAAGAAAAATAAGAGAAGCTGAAACTATTGAAAAATCGCACATTCTGCTACAATAGCCTCGTGTGATTTTGCAATAATTCCAGCTTCTCTTACGTTTCTTACACGCTTAAGAAAAAGAAGCTATTTCCTTGCTGCGGGGAAGGACCATTTGAAAAATTCTCCCTTTAACTCTGAACAGAGTAATGTTTACTACATATATATTAGACAGGGAGAATTCTATTTTTCTGCCCCTCCGGTAGAAAGAGCAAAAGCGAAAGTAACTCTTTTTGTAGTAAAACGCTATACGTCGGAATATTAGTAGCATATCATTGGTCCGTTTGCTCACGTGACTCTATCGTCTTCGTTGATTGAGATTTCAGTGTTCCATCTTCCATAGCGTTAAGCAATAAGCCGATCACATATGTCCAACAATACATAGATATAATAATAAATAATCGATATATAGTAATTATAAATATAATTAATTAATGAAATAATCCTACATCTGGTATTTCGAGTACTTATTCAACATCCTCAAGGCCAATATTGTAGTGGTTAATATACAGGGTGTTTATAAATTCCCGGACCCATTTTGATGTTTTATAACTCATAAAATAATACAGATAGATTAAAATTAATAACATAAATGGTTAGATAGAATCAAAAAGTTTCATGACCCTTGTCAAAGAACTTTCATGTGTGCCCCCTTCGTCGCACGGAGAATATCAAGTCGATAGTCAATTTCACGCCAGGTAGCGGCAAGCATGTCGGCATCCACAGAGGCTATTGCGGTTGTAATTCTGACTTTTAGGTCATCAATGTTCGACACTCTCCTCCTGTAAACATTGTCCTTTACAAATCCCCAAAGGAATAAGTCCAGCGGCGTTATATCAGGTGATCTGGGTGGCCAAGGAATTGGACCTCCTCGCCCAATCCATCTTCCTGGAAAATGGTCATTCAAAGAACTACGAACGATGGTACCCCAATGAGGTGGTGCACCATCTTGTTGCAAAAAGACATGTGGCTGAAGCTCTTCTAGTTGTAGAAATACGAAGTTTTCCAACATGTCTAAGTATACGACTGATGAGACCGCTTTTTCTGTAAAAAAGAAAGGCCCAATGACTCGGTGGGGCATTAGTCCACACCACACATTAACCTTTGGGGAATCCCTGTGCGCCTCACGGTATTCATGGGGGTTTTCAAAAGAGTCAAAGAGTAAAAAAAAGTCAAAAGAGAGAAAAATGCAATTAATAAGCAGACGATATTTAGAAAAGTACAGATATTTAGACTGGAAAATGAAATTATCTGAAATTAACCAAACGCGCAGACGATATTTACAAAAGAAAAAATATTCAAAATTGAAAAGAAAATATATGAGTTATTCCATCAATAAATGCCATAAGTTTGTTTATATATTCATTATTTTATGAGTTATTAAACATCAAAAGGGATCCGGGACTTTATAAACACCCTGTATTGTAGTGGTTAATTATTTCCATACAAATGTATTTAATTTATCGACATATATTTCTAGTTTAAAGAATTATATTTAAAGAAATTTGGGCTTTAATTTGATGTAGTATAATCCGCTAATATAGTGTTTAAACTGATAGTGGACAAATATTGTATAGGTATCTACCTTCCTATCCATACTATATTTATTTTTTATTCTGCCAATAATTAACGCTGTAAAGGTTTTACATATTTTTTCTCCCATTTAAAAATATTTATTGATAAAAATAAAGAATTAATTTCTCATATAAGATGTCACCCTGTAAAGCAACAAATTATTAATTTCAGTTTTTAATATCTATTGAAAGATGAGCAGAGCATCTAATTAAACTATTTATTTATAATGTTAGTATTCCATATTAAATTGAAAATAATTTGAATATGAAATCTTGATAACTATAAATTTATAAAGACAAATGTATTCCACTTGACAGGCCAAAAGTTAACACTGGTAAAAATTTTATTAAATCATTCATATGTTATTTATTTTCTTGTTTACATAACACCGAATAAAAATTCTTTATAATTTTTAGTTTAGAAAGTTAATTAAGTTATTGAAAATTTAGATATTCAATGTTTTTCATCCATTTATATTTAATTTAGAAATAGGATTTGTAATGGCCCAGCATTTATTTTAATTCCATAATTAAACATTCATTAAAATTTTATTTATTAAAACTTAAATTAGAGAGTTTAGCGGATGCATACAGCGGATGCCCGATTGAAAAAAAAAAAAAAAAAAAAAAAAATGCGTAATGTTATATGTGAATAGCAAACGACGGCCTAGTATTTATATTTCTATACTTCAAAGTGGATCAAAACTATGATAATATATCTTCGGACCACCCCCAGGTATGAATCCCAGATGTCGCCAATCGCAATGGTGTAAAACCTACTCAACATCAGCCGAAGTATGACGTGATCAGTCTGAAATTTCATCTGTTCTGTACAAGCGAGCTCTATAGCTGATGTTAAATTCCCGTAAGAAGTTTTTCTGCTTGTACCGAACAGATGAAATTTCAACTTCGATAGAGTATTAATACTCCGAATTCTGAATATGAAACAGCACTGACTTTGATCAGTGTTTAAGAATGTGTTGTGTTCTGTCTTTTTCAACTTGTCTGCGAAAGGATAAAAGGACTGAAAATTGATTCTAAAACTGCCTTATTGCACTGTTTGAAAATTGATTCCAAAGAAAAAGTTATTGATATAAGTAAGCTTTTCGTCGTAACCGATGATCATATATTCCGACATCATCCACAAAGAAAGAGAACACATTTAAAATAGATGACTAACTGCAGAAACTTTTAACTTTTGAATTTAATTAAGACACTGCACAAACATATTTACAAATTATACACCACGCACATTAACACACAGAGATACATATTCAGAAATTAACATTATTAGTTTGGCTTTTGAAGCTAGCTCGTTCCAGCAACAACTTTTCGAGCCGTTTGCTTTCTACTTCGTAGCTTCCTTGTTGCCATTTAAGAAAAACTAAAGTTCGAAAAACAAAAGTTCAAAATCGAAGTTGACATCTCTCTATGGAGGAAGTGACAAGGGATTGCGTACGATCACGGAGTAATTATAATAGGAGTTGAAGGTCCAGTGGGAGAAAGCTACGAAACTGTGATCTAAATTTTTGGTAAATATTGAGGGCGCCACTTGTCATTCCTCCCTGCCTCGGCGCGGATATACTGTTGTTTTCAATAGAATTTTGCTGGAATACATTTAAAATTTTTTTATTTTAAGCAATTTAATTTCTTTGTAAGTTCTTAAAACTGCATAATTCAGATGTTTCAAATAAATACTTCGTTCCTAGTTGTAAAACAGGCTATGATAGTGATAAGAAAAGAAAAAAAAAAGGCCGTAGGAGAAAAATAAAGTCCAAGTTCGTGTTTTCTGCACCTAAAGTAAGTTTATTTTTTTTCTTTACAAAATTTCATCCATTCTCCTTCCTCCCAATTGTCTGTTTTAGCTAGCTTCGGTTCATAAGAATCGCCATTTTTTAAAAGCTTTCTTTCAAAGTAAAATGAGTATAAAATGGCTCTTAAAAAAAACATGTTGGTTAGAATACTCTATTTAATGAAATTTGCTTTCAATCGAAATTTTTTTCGCTTGATATTATTTTTAAAAAAATAATTAAAACGAGACATTTCCCCATTGAATAATATTGCGGAAGCTGGAGAGAAGGAAGGATTGCACGCTGGCGCCATCTGTAAACATTAGAAAACAACATCACAAAATTTCAGCGTTATCTTCTTCTCCTGTCTTATTACTCCGTGCGTACGATATAGGTCATCGTACAAGAGTAGGAGACACCGGGGCAGAATGGGGTACTTAAGGTTTGAAGCAAAGTTTTAGGTCTAAGATACTAAAAAAACCTTATTCTATAGTAAGAAACAGTTTCTTTATACATTTTAAAATAAACTGTAGTATACAAAGTTGTAAAAAAAAAAGTTAAGATATATTTAAAAAAAAAAAAAAAAATTAAAAATAAAAGTAACTTAATCAACCCCATTCTGCCCCTTGCATGGGGCAGAATGGAGTACAATGATTTTTGGAATATTATAGATTATTTTTTGCATTTAAAGTGTTTCGAAGTTCACATATCAGTACTGAATCTAGTAAAAAGTTTTTTCGGGGATTTTCTGGCTAGTAACTTTAATCAATTCAGAGCGATATGCGACTCAGACAAAAGAGAATAAGAAGTTTTTTTTTTTCAGTTTGGTAAAAAAAAAAGAAAAAACTCTTTATTTTGAAGAATAAAATGGTGTTTATTCTCCACAAATTTAGGTACAAAGTATTAAGTAATACACTGCTTAAGGCTAGCAAAAATCACATGTGAGTATTGATTCATCATCGTCCTCTTCAATACCTGCACATGAGTTGTTTTGCATTTAAAGCATGACACCCAGCACTCATTTTATGTTAAATACAGATCATCACAATACAAATATGACGCGTCTTCATCTTCTTCAGAGCTTTCATCTGAGCTGTCCTCTAACGCCTCATCCTGTTTGTTTGGTCTCTGCTTCCTGGGTTTAGGCCCTTTTCCTGAACGTTTCTTCTTATCTTGAGCGACTTTCTTTCTTTTCGCAGCACTCTGTTTCGCTTCTTTAACCAGAAACTTTCTCTTTCCGGCATTATTTTTCTCCATCCCGTTCTGCCCCGCTCGTTAAAATTTAAAAAAAGTCACGTGACTACCAATAACCCTTTACGTTTCGATCATTGCATCATGGCTTAATATATTTAAAAACATGACTAATTTATTGGAATTAAAGTTAATTGGGAACAAAATAGGGAAAGAAGACTTACCTTGCTTCGAAATTTTCCAAATATTACAGTAAGACACACAATTTATAGTTAAAAGTTGCCAAAGTGATTTAATTAATTCCAGCAATCAGGCAAACGCTACTCATTAATGTCCTGCATGCAACTGAGGCTCGTGAAGCTTTGCCGTGCTACTCTAGCGCCACTGTTTGCGTTTGGAAATAAATGCTGTATCCCGTTCTACCCCGGTTCCCCATTCCGCCCCGTTGTCACTAACTTTTATCATTATTTATTGCTAAACATATCATTTTTCCTATTAATGATCGTAGCAACATGCACAAGCTATGAACTATATGCAAAAGCTTTCCCAGAGGGGCAGTGCCCTTAGCGACAGTGCCTTTAGCGCAAATCTATGAACCCGCGTACTTAGCGTAAATGTTATCCCACCTCAGTGACCTTTTAATGTAAGTGCCTTTAGCGTAAATCTGTAATAAGTTAAAAAATAAAAATTAATTAATTAATTAAAAATAAAATAAAAAATCTGATGTGAGCACAACATGACTTCCTTATACACCAATGAAATATCATATATATTGTTATGAGAAAACATTCACATTTTTGTGAGGTGACTGATTCGAAAATAAACAGGTAGGTTTCAGCTTACGAAAATTCCTGAAAACAAGCAAGGAAGAATGAAAAACAAAAAAGTTACCCCAGATACAAAAGTCACGATAACTGGATTATATATATCGCGGAGACAAATGTAGTAGTTTTTTCAGGAATAGTGTTCCACGGCTTCGGCTTATTACATAATTTCTCATTTTCATTATTTCTCATTTTCAGCTTGAGTTCAACAAAAATCATTCGAGTATAAATGACCTACTTTTGTTTTCTTTGGCAAAAATTATTGATAAGAAACGATATATTTTACCAAAATAATTAATTCTGTTAAAACTGAGAAAATATTTACAATTCTGGCTGTTCTAAAACAATATTTGCCGTCAAATTTGATCGCTAATCTCGCAAAGCCGCCAAGTTTCTAGCGAACACAAATTTTGGTCTTGGCATCGATTCTGGCGGTTTGGCATAGAATCTGGCGTATTAGCGACAGAATTTGGCGAAAATTGGTAGTTTAGGGTTGCCAGCGTTTGGAAGCTCTAACTTCGACAAAAACAGAGTTCTGGAATTTTCCGGAAACTTTCATTGATTTATAGTGCGGAACCAAATTCTTTGAAAATTCTATAAGTGACTAACAATAAAGAAAAAGAAGAGTGATTATACTGCGCTGCAAAAAAAAAAAAAAAAAAAAAAAAAAAAAAAAAAAAAAAATTGAGCCCGATACCATTCCTGCTGATACTTATGTAAAATGACCTCCTGAATCCGAATATGACCCCATTTCCCCCAATCACCTACCATTTTCTCGAGACGCCACCCCCTCCTCCATTTTTATTACTGTTCGGTAATTTTATAGCCATAAATTTGATTTGGAAAATGGAAAAGAATTATTTTAACATTTAATGTATATATAAAATATGATAAATAGTAACAATTATTGGTTAATAAAATATAAATGTAATTCATAATTTCAGTGGCAACCCCCCCTCCCCTAAATTTTTACAGGCTTTACAGGCTCTATCAATATCATTAGCTTGTTTTGAAATTTCTTTCAGGGTATGCCATATATAAGTAACAAAAGATTTATTGCTAAATAAATTTAATTTTTCTCCATCAGGTGGCGCTTTAATTGCTAAATTACTTTTTTACTGTGGTACAGTGAATTTAACAACGCAACTGAAACTAAAAATATTCAATTAGACAGCTAGTCCAGTCAATAGGTATGTAAAAAAGGGCTTACCTAGCAAAAGGTGGGGTAGAAGATTTTTTCTTTTTACTTTCTTCTATATGTAATATAGAGAAAGTATTGGATTCGCGAAAATTTTCGACCTCCGTTTTTTGACGGATCTACACGTTTTGGGATGTCCTGAACACGAATTGATAGTTTTTAAAAAATGTCTGTCTGTGTGTCTGTCTGTGTGTCTGTGTGTCTGTCTGTCTGCGGTTTAGTGTTTTCACCGTATCTCACGAACCAATGAATGAAATTCAACCAGGTATATAGTTGGACCCTGGCGGGGCATTGTGCTGATTAGATTTGGGGATCAATAGCCCATCAGGTGGCGCTGTGATCGCATTTTATGTAAATTTTTAACATGGCAGTATAGGACAAATTTTCGTATTTTTCACCGTATCTCACGAACCAATGAATGCAATTCAACCAAACTTGGTATATAGTTGGAACCTGACGGGGCATGGTGCTGATTAGATTTGGGGATCAATCGTCCAGCAGGTGGCACTGTGATCGCAAAATTTCGTATGTTTCACCGTATGTCACGAACCGATGAATGAAATTGAACCAAACTTGGTGTATAGTTGGACCCTGACATGGAAAGGGTCTGATTAGATTTTGGGATCAATCGCCCAGCAGATGGCGCTGTGATCGCATTTTATGTAAACTTTTAACATGGCAGCATAGGACAAAATTTCGTATAAATGTACATAATGAGCGTTATTTTAAACTTGTGATTGTAAAATTAATATGAATTATTGATAATAGCAGTAGTTAACTATGAAAAAAATTTTGTGCATGTGGGGGCACCGGTTCCCCCCCCGGGGGGGGGATAAATTTTCAAGATGGGTATCTTTCGAAAGATCTCGTCAATACCTTTAAAACGAATGGTTTAACTATAAATCTGTGACAATTTGAAACAAAGTTATCGATTTTTTTACTTTTAACAAAAAAAAAAATGAAAAAAAATCGTTTTTTTTTTTTTACGAAACTTAACCAAACTTGGTATTTAGTTGGTCTCCGACATAAATTGGTGCTGATTACATTTAGGGATCAATAGCTCAACAGGTGGCGCTGTGATCGCATTTTTTCTAAATTTTTAACATGGCAATATAGGACAAAATTTCGTATAAATGTACATAATGAGCATTATTTTAAACTTGTGATTATAAAATTAATATGAATTATTGATAATAGTAGTAGTTAACTACGAAAAAAATTTTGTGCATGTGGGGGCACCGGTGCCCCCCCTGGGGGGGAAGTACCCCCCGGGGGGGGTAAATTTTCAAGATGGGTATCTTTCGAAAGATCTCGTCAATACCTTTAAAACGAATGGTTGAACTATAAATCTGTGATAATTTAAAACAAAGTTATCGATTTTTTTTACTTTTAACAAAAAAAAAAAAAAAAAGAAAAAAACGTTTTTTTTTTTTTTTTTTTTTTTTTTTTTAATATTGTTACTGATTGAATATGTATATAGGAAAATATAGAAGAAAGTCTTGTGGTGGCCACAACATACTAGTTTAATTTGTGCATATTAGTGTCAATATGAAAAAAACGATTTATCCAACATGGTCGATCCCGGGAGAATTTTTGTCGGCTGAAAAACCTCGAAAATTTACTACTTTTTTGCCTTTTTTTGAAATATCTCAGAAATGGCTGAATTTAGCGATATTTGTCTAATATAAAGTTTAAAGAAGATTAAATTTCCTACAATTTTCTTCATTTGACTTACCTTGCTTCGAAATTTTCCAAATATTACAGTAAGACACACAATTTATAGTTAAAAGTTGCCAAAGTGATTTAATTAATTCCAGCAATCAGGCAAACGCTACTCATTAATGTCCTGCATGCAACTGAGGCTCGTGAAGCTTTGCCGTGCTACTCTAGCGCCACTGTTTGCGTTTGGAAATAAATGCTGTATCCCGTTCTACCCCGGTTCCCCATTCCGCCCCGTTGTCACTAACTTTTATCATTATTTATTGCTAAACATATCATTTTTCCTATTAATGATCGTAGCAACATGCACAAGCTATGAACTATATGCAAAAGCTTTCCCAGAGGGGCAGTGCCCTTAGCGACAGTGCCTTTAGCGCAAATCTATGAACCCGCGTACTTAGCGTAAATGTTATCCCACCTCAGTGACCTTTTAATGTAAGTGCCTTTAGCGTAAATCTGTAATAAGTTAAAAAATAAAAATTAATTAATTAATTAAAAATAAAATAAAAAATCTGATGTGAGCACAACATGACTTCCTTATACACCAATGAAATATCATATATATTGTTATGAGAAAACATTCACATTTTTGTGAGGTGACTGATTCGAAAATAAACAGGTAGGTTTCAGCTTACGAAAATTCCTGAAAACAAGCAAGGAAGAATGAAAAACAAAAAAGTTACCCCAGATACAAAAGTCACGATAACTGGATTATATATATCGCGGAGACAAATGTAGTAGTTTTTTCAGGAATAGTGTTCCACGGCTTCGGCTTATTACATAATTTCTCATTTTCATTATTTCTCATTTTCAGCTTGAGTTCAACAAAAATCATTCGAGTATAAATGACCTACTTTTGTTTTCTTTGGCAAAAATTATTGATAAGAAACGATATATTTTACCAAAATAATTAATTCTGTTAAAACTGAGAAAATATTTACAATTCTGGCTGTTCTAAAACAATATTTGCCGTCAAATTTGATCGCTAATCTCGCAAAGCCGCCAAGTTTCTAGCGAACACAAATTTTGGTCTTGGCATCGATTCTGGCGGTTTGGCATAGAATCTGGCGTATTAGCGACAGAATTTGGCGAAAATTGGTAGTTTAGGGTTGCCAGCGTTTGGAAGCTCTAACTTCGACAAAAACAGAGTTCTGGAATTTTCCGGAAACTTTCATTGATTTATAGTGCGGAACCAAATTCTTTGAAAATTCTATAAGTGACTAACAATAAAGAAAAAGAAGAGTGATTATACTGCGCTGCAAAAAAAAAAAAAAAAAAAAAAAAAAAAATTGAGCCCGATACCATTCCTGCTGATACTTATGTAAAATGACTTCCTGAATCCGAATATGACCCCATTTCCCCCAATCACCTACCATTTTCTCGAGACGCCACCCCCTCCTCCATTTTTATTACTGTTCGGTAATTTTATAGCCATAAATTTGATTTGGAAAATGGAAAAGAATTATTTTAACATTTAATGTATATATAAAATATGATAAATAGTAACAATTATTGGTTAATAAAATATAAATGTAATTCATAATTTCAGTGGCAACCCCCCCTCCCCTAAATTTTTACAGGCTTTACAGGCTCTATCAATATCATTAGCTTGTTTTGAAATTTCTTTCAGGGTATGCCATATATAAGTAACAAAAGATTTATTGCTAAATAAATTTAATTTTTCTCCATCAGGTGGCGCTTTAATTGCTAAATTACTTTTTTACTGTGGTACAGTGAATTTAACAACGCAACTGAAACTAAAAATATTCAATTAGACAGCTAGTCCAGTCAATAGGTATGTAAAAAAGGGCTTACCTAGCAAAAGGTGGGGTAGAAGATTTTTTCTTTTTACTTTCTTCTATATGTAATATAGAGAAAGTATTGGATTCGCGAAAATTTTCGACCTCCGTTTTTTGACGGATCTACACGTTTTGGGATGTCCTGAACACGAATTGATAGTTTTTAAAAAATGTCTGTCTGTGTGTCTGTCTGTCTGTCTGTGTGTCTGTCTGTCTGTGGTTTAGTGTTTTCACCGTATCTCACGAACCAATGAATGAAATTCAACCAGGTATATAGTTGGACCCTGGCGGGGCATTGTGCTGATTAGATTTGGGGATCAATAGCCCATCAGGTGGCGCTGTGATCGCATTTTATGTAAATTTTTAACATGGCAGTATAGGACAAATTTTCGTATTTTTTACCGTATCTCACGAACCAATGAATGCAATTCAACCAAACTTGGTATATAGTTGGAACCTGACGGGGCATGGTGCTGATTAGATTTGGGGATCAATCGTCCAGCAGGTGGCACTGTGATCGCAAAATTTCGTATGTTTCACCGTATGTCACGAACCGATGAATGAAATTGAACCAAACTTGGTGTATAGTTGGACCCTGACATGGAAAGGGTCTGATTAGATTTTGGGATCAATCGCCCAGCAGATGGCGCTGTGATCGCATTTTATGTAAACTTTTAACATGGCAGCATAGGACAAAATTTCGTATAAATGTACATAATGAGCGTTATTTTAAACTTGTGATTGTAAAATTAATATGAATTATTGATAATAGCAGTAGTTAACTATGAAAAAAATTTTGTGCATGTGGGGGCACCGGTTCCCCCCCTGGGGGGGGGGGGAAGTAACCCCCCCCCGGGGGGGGATAAATTTTCAAGATGGGTATCTTTCGAAAGATCTCGTCAATACCTTTAAAACGAATGGTTTAACTATAAATCTGTGACAATTTGAAACAAAGTTATCGATTTTTTTACTTTTAACAAAAAAAAAATGAAAAAAAATCGTTTTTTTTTTTTTTACGAAACTTAACCAAACTTGGTATTTAGTTGGTCTCCGACATAAATTGGTGCTGATTACATTTAGGGATCAATAGCTCAACAGGTGGCGCTGTGATCGCATTTTTTCTAAATTTTTAACATGGCAATATAGGACAAAATTTCGTATAAATGTACATAATGAGCATTATTTTAAACTTGTGATTATAAAATTAATATGAATTATTGATAATAGTAGTAGTTAACTACGAAAAAAATTTTGTGCATGTGGGGGCACCGGTGCCCCCCCTGGGGGGGAAGTACCCCCCGGGGGGGGTAAATTTTCAAGATGGGTATCTTTCGAAAGATCTCGTCAATACCTTTAAAACGAATGGTTGAACTATAAATCTGTGATAATTTAAAACAAAGTTATCGATTTTTTTTACTTTTAACAAAAAAAAAAAAAAAAAAAAAAGAAAAAAAACGTTTTTTTTTTTTTTTTTTTTTTTTTTTAATATTGTTACTGATTGAATATGTATATAGGAAAATATAGAAGAAAGTCTTGTGGTGGCCACAACATACTAGTTTAATTTGTGCATATTAGTGTCAATATGAAAAAAACGATTTATCCAACATGGTCGATCCCGGGAGAATTTTTGTCGGCTGAAAAACCTCGAAAATTTACTACTTTTTTGCCTTTTTTTGAAATATCTCAGAAATGGCTGAATTTAGCGATATTTGTCTAATATAAAGTTTAAAGAAGATTAAATTTCCTACAATTTTCTTCATTACAACTTTTTTTTAGTACTAATAGCAAGCGCGTTACAGTCTCTTAAATGTTGGCATTTTTTCTCAAGCTAATAAAATACAACTCAAAGAAACGGGTCGGTGTGTGAACGTTTATTAGAAAACGGGGAAAAAAGGAAAGGACATATTCAGCTGTCTGACCTTAGGAAATGATATCTGCTTCGTAGCAAAGGAGGTTAAAAAAAAAAGTGCCCCCCCCCCCGCCCACACACGCACACAAAAAGCTCTCCCTTTCCTCCCGCCTCTTCCCATCTTGTAGTACGCTGCCTCGGCTGAGCATCTACCTACGTTATTCAGTTCAGTTCGAATGTGTGAACATACTGTTTCAACCCATGAGCGTTTTCTATTCCAATAACTGGAGTGTTTGTTTTATTTACGAATTCAGTTTGAATAAAGGTGAAGTAAAGATTCTGAAGGAAAAAGATATACAAAAAATCTGCAAAAATGCAATGCAAAACGTCAAAATGAAGAACATCGGCGTTTTTTGAAGAACATAAAACAAGTAAGAATTCACAATGCCTTTCACAAATGATACACCAATGAGCGAATGATTGCAGCATATGTACGGCGTCATACAAGTGGTGATGGAGCTGGTCGAAACTGTACGGCTACATATCTTCCATCAAGAACTGAAGGTTTCAGTTTTAAAGATCAGTGTTTCTTGTGTGGAGAAGGGGATACTTGAAAATTTTTTTAATAAAATCTTTTTGTAAAAAAATAGAACCGACTCCAAAAAGAACTACTATTCAAACAACTAAAAATGAAAGAAAATTGGCAGAAAATGGAACTGTAAATTGCGCCTAGAGGTATCAAGCAGAAACGGTCGTTTTGCCAAGCCAAGCTCAGAGAAAAGCAAAACAAACTACCACTAACACAAAGCAGAACGCGCCAATAATAAAATCGACAGAAATAAACCAAGATCGTTAAATGCTTATTATACAGAAACCAACTTTCCCATGTTAAATCGGCAAATTTTTTTTCCGTAAAGTTTTAAATATTGGACGAACCAAATATCGCAGTAAAATGAAACAAAAAGTAAAATATTCGTATCAACGAGATCTTTAATTTGAGATAAAAACGAACTTTCTAAGTTAATAAGTAAAAAAATGGGAGCATTTTCAATTTAGCGTAAAATTAGATGTTTTGACAACTTTTTGAAAAAAATTCTTCTTCAAGAAATTTTTTTAAAAACAAGCTAGAGAATTCATAAATGTGCAGAATTCTTTGAAAACTGGTTTTTCAGATAGACTTAATCTAGGAACTTTTATAAAATTTAGCTTTTAAAAATCAAAATTTCCTATCTTAATTGCTGAAAAACTGTTAAATATCGCCAAAGAGACATAAATCGCCAAATATGAAATTGCTTCATCTCAGTTTACCCGAAAAATATTAATTTCAAATTGAGCTGCTTTTTCTTTTTATAAGTTATTTTTTTAACCAAAGAATCTTTGCTTTTATTATTTTGTACAATTTTAAATTTTATATCCCTGAAAACAGAAATGAATATATTTTAACACGCTTTTATTAGCTTCACTTGTATGTATGTATGTTTGTAACTGCTCTGGGAGCAAACGAAAAATCTATATTGTAAAAAAAGACTTTCCCCACGTGAGCGCTGTGGCTGTGAGGTAAAACGCTGCGCTACGAACTTAAAGGTCTATCGTTCGATCCCAGTCAGGGAAGATTTTTTAAAAATGGTTTTTGTTTAATTCTAAATTATTTTAATTAAAGATTTAAATGTATGTAAATATTAAGGTGTGTCACTCACACGATTTTCTCATTCTGCATTTTAATACTAAGATAGATATTTTGTGCTTTTTAGTTCACATTTCTATAAAAGCGTGTTCTTTAATTTTTTAAAACTATAATATTATTTGAATAACATTTGTTTCAAATCTATAGCTTGAATTGCTGATTTTTTAATATTTTTTATACCTTGGAATAAGAAAGTCAGTACACGATATAGTATCCAATTTTAATATCCTTCAATTCAATCTGGCAATGATAATTATGATGCATAAAGATTTCTACTTCCTTCTATATAGTATACTAGCAGGCTTTGCCCGATTTGCTTGTCATTTTATTGAAATGAATTTCGACTTTCGGTTTTTAATGGATTTACACGTTGTAAGAGCTCCTGAAAACAATTTGACTATTTTTAGAAAATTTCTATTTGCGTGTGTGTGTTCTATGTGTGTGGCGAAAGTTTTGTTCCAACTAGATATCAGGAGCTACTACTCAGAATTACATATAAATTTATATGCAATTGAACCTTGATGTATAATACCGTTTATCAATATTTGGTGTCAATTGCTCAACATGGTGCTGCTATACAGTGATTGCCGCAATTTCAGAGAAGGCTATATTTGAGTAACTAATACATGGAATTGCATAAATTTACAAATAAATTTACATTGTTACAAATTATAGTGCTTATCAACTTTTGTACCAATATCTCAACATGTGGCGCTGCTATACAGCGATTTTCGCAATTTAAGGAAAGGTTCTGTTGCATATAAAGAAACAAAACTTAATATGTGAAAAGGCCATTATGAGACATTATGCTGATTCAATCTCGATGCCTATCGGCCGATAAGTGGAGCTCATATACCACAATTTTGTTTTAGAACTGAAAGGATGCCATCTGCATGGTGAAAATTTACTTCCGTTAAACATTTTGTGCAACAATACCTCTCTGAGTTGATAATATTCAGCATTCATAATGAAAAAAATAATAAATAATTTGTGCTGCTTTAATATGTATAGGAAAATGTAAGTTTTGTGATGGACACGACATACTCGTCTGCATAGAAAACCCATGGATAATGTCTAGCAACCAGAATTATGGAAAGTTTAACGCAAAGAAAACTCTGTAATACAGTTTAACGCAAAGAACAACATCGCACGAAAGCTGAGTTGAAATCCAGGACATATCTGACGTAAAGTATCAGGTTAATTCCAGTAAATATAAAAACTATTTAAAACTAGTTGGCACAGGTAGACTCTGCTCAGTTCCCCATCATATTTATGTTCTCAGGAATTTCTAGTGCGAGACATATTATAATCATGTTAAAAGAAATGAATTTGACCAAAGCTTGATACAGTGACAGAATGAAATCCCCGCCTAATAGGCTATCCACCGTTCACTTGGATATAATTATCTTATTCTAATTTATTAATTTATTTTATCAGGGTCAATTCTGTTGTTTAGTTTTCATGCTACTATTTCCAATGCAATAAACCTCAAAATTCATATTTATATGAAAAAGTTACAATTTCACTATGTTGATAAAATCGTAAATTACGAATAATTTACGAAAATTTCCTAGTAGAATATTTGTATTCAATCATGTTCAAACAAATATCATAAACTTAATTTTGAAGTTGTCTAATGTATTTAGGATCCTCAAAATGGAAGTTCATGATAAATTTTTCCTTATTCTGACATGTTAAGTAAATCGTAAATTCCAAATAACTTACGAATTTTTTTTAATTGGAAAAATCATAGTCTATGATATTCATGCCAGTATCCTAAATAAAATTTCGAAAGTGGTTTGACATCTTTACGCTGAAAATATCCCTCAAGATTGACGTTTATGTGAAATTTTGCTCTATTCTGACATGTTAAGAAATTCGTAAATTTCCAATAACTTACGAAATTTATATATTGGAAAATTCATAGTCATTAATATTCATACCAGTGTCCTAAATAATATTTCAAAAGTAGTCTGACATCTTTACGATGAAAATATCTCTCAAAATTGACGTTTATGGGAAATTTTGCCCTATTATGCGATGTTAAGAAATTCGTAAATTTCCATTAACGTGCGAAATTTTCAAAGTAGCATATTTATAGTTACTGATGTTCATTCCGGCGTCAAAACTGATATTTTAAAACTGGTCTGACATTTTTACAGTAAAAATTTTTCATTTAATTCACGTTTAAGTGAATTTTTGTCCTATTCTCCCATGTTAAGAAAATCGTAAATTTCTAATAACTTACGAAGTTTTTAAATTCGAATGTTGCAAATGAATAGGGTTCTTGCCAGTGTTGAAAGTAATTTTTTAAAACTGATCTGACCTCTCTGCGACAATTTGTTCGTGAGATATCGTGTACACAGACTAACAAACTAACGGACTGACCCACTAACAGACTAACATACTAACAGACTAACAGACACCCTACAGACAGACACCATAGAAATTTTGTCATTTTCGGATTCCTCACACCTGAAAACGTGTAGAAAAGTCAAAAAACCGAGGTCGAAAATTTTCACGATTACCTAAGTTCCCCATACCTATAGTATGATGGGGAACTAAAAAATAAATGATATCTACAAAAAAGACACTTAAAATGTACAAAAAAGCCAAGCTCAAAGAAAGAGAATTGATTAAAGTTGTGTCTAAAAAGCGTGTGATATCAAATTCCCAAGCTTACATTCAAATATTTATTTAATATTCCCTTTTAACTAAATTTTCACATGTGAATCAAGTGCCTTATGATATGTTGATAGAAATCCTTCTTTCCTGCATTAAATACATCATAGCGTGTTTCTGAAAAATATTATTATTTTTATTTATGTTTGATGGGCTTGGCGGCCATCTTTCAAGTAATGAATAAACATTCACACAATTTGAAAGAAGTTTCTTAAAATATATCTCATATAAAATTAATTTTGCTATTCCATTCAGCAGAGACGGAAATATTTCGATAACATGATTTCTTATAATTATTTAGTATTAAGTGCACTTCCATCCTATAAATGTCAGGAATAAAGAATATAAAAATTTAAATTAACGTAAACACATGAAGGAGAAGGGGGGATGCATAGAAGCTTCCACCCCCCGTTATATTTACCCAATTTGAATTTAGCTTCTTGGAATAAATATCTCGTAAAAATAATATGGTTATTCCATTCAACAGGGGTTGAAATATTCAGATTAAAAAAGAAGAAAAAAAATGCATTAAAAACATCGCAAAAGCCCCGTTAAGCACACAAGTTGAATCAATTTAAGTTTTAACAGTGTTAAGTTTGGCGCACTCCCATCGTGCCATCCTATAATTATTTCTCATTGCGCAGCACTAGTGCGATATAAAACTCAATTAACCAACCAATCAACCAACTCATCCTATAATTGATGAGATTTATAGAATTCAAACTAACGTAAAACTTTGAAAGATGGCCGCCAAGCCCATCATACATAAATAAAAATAATAATATTTTTCAGAAACACGCTATGATGTATTTAGTACAGGAAAGAAGAATTTCTATCAACATATCATAAGGTACTTGATTCACATGTGAAAATTTAGTTAAAAGGGAATATTAAATAAGTATTTGAATGTAAGCTTGGGAATTTGATATCACACCCTTTTTAGACACAACTTTAATCAATTCTCTTTCTTTGAGCTTGGCTTTTTTGTACATTTTAAGTGTCTTTTTTGTAGATATAATAATTTCCTTCGCCAAAGAACCTATAACACTACAATTAATCATAACTTTTGAAGTCGACGCAAAATTAAATAAAATTAAATTAGTTTTTAAAAGTTTGTCTTTAGATCGGTAGCAACAAATGCTGTTGTCTCGAATGATCCATTTCCATGTTTCCTTTATTATTTTATCACTGTATACAATTGGTCCATTAGTAGGTTCCAAATTTGGTATAACTTTAATAACTATCATCCTTGATGGCTTTTGGATTTGGCGATCAAAATGTAAGTCCAAAATATACACGCAAGATGTATATTTTCATAATATGCATTGTACGATGTGTTGTTTCATATTCTTGATTACTCTCTTGATATACCTTATCACAATAATCATGATATCCCAAAGAAATTATGTTTGCCAGATAATTTTGCGATTTTTCTTTTACCAAGGACGTCAGATACCAGCATCTTCGCCAACTTTTGCTGCTTATGAAATCTTATTTGTTTTCTTGAATCAAAGTAGTTCGGCTACGTTTTGCAGGTAACAATGTGAGATGTGTTCTTTGAATAGGATTTGATTTTTGTATTGAATAAAGGTATCAATTTTTATTTAATTTTGCGCCGACTTCAAAAGTTATGATTAATTGTAGTGTTATAGGTTGTTTGGCGAAGGAAATTATTTTATACTTTTAGGCGCAATTTACAGTTAATTTTTCTGCCAATTTTCTTTCATTTTTAGTTGTTTGAATAGTAGTTCTTTTTGGAGTCGGTTCTATTTTTTTACAAAAAGATTTTTTCTTTTTTCAGTGAAAACTTATTTATATAGCAGAGCATCAGAAGACGTTCGACGGAAGTTTCACAAATCACAACTTCCAAGAAAAGTGACATTACTCAAGAAATAGTTTATGTCACTGAAAAAAACATGAAATGCACCCATTGCGAACAAAAAAGTTACATCTCCATCTAGAAAGTTATCCACTCGAGAGACAGTTGTGCCAGTTTTATTCTAGTCAAGTTATTTTTAAGTTGATTTTTCTCAAATACTGCATTTTTAAGTAGTGTCACTTTTTTTGCCTTTATCGGATATGAGCAAAAAGCTATCTATTGAACGAACATACGTTAAATTAAAAAGTCTTTAGAAATGTAAAGAACGGATACGCAGTATTCGTAACCGAAAATTCTGTTAGGCATATATATTGAACTTTACAGTAAATACGTGTCACCCGCTACGCTGTATATTGCGCAGCGTAAAGTTCAAACAAAGAGCAAAATATGCATTGCAGCTGACGGACAGAAGTTTCAACATCGATACTTACATACTGCTTTTACCAGTGTAGCTGCACGCGTTCAGCAGTTAGAGTGAGAACAAACTTTTGTGAGTATCTTGTAATTTGTTTATATCTCAATGAAATCATAATGAAACCTATTTCAGGCCAAGATCATTGCGACAACAAAAAAAAGTATTAAAATTATATCATCTCTTACGAAGTTATAAGCTAACAAATGTCAACAACAACAACGAGAAACATGGTTTATATTGAGAACCTCATCCTTTATGAAGTCGGTTTAAAACGTCTATGCGTTAATCGATGTGACCGCTTACAATAACCATACTTTGAATTTTACATAGCATAAATGTCACCCGCTACGCTACAACATATGCGATGTCGTTCAAGTGTGCACAAAATAGGAAATTGTGAACAAACAAATGCACGTTTTAAGCGTTCTGTTTTTAGCATTAATGTTTAAACTATCTTTGCGTACTACATCGATGATGCTCTGCAATTTTATAATTCACTTTTATCCCCTTTCTTGAAACGTTTCCGAGACAGGATGGCTAACACCACTCTTTTCCACCAGGTGGCGCTTTAGGCGGTTGAATGGCGTAGCACATGTCCACTTTACTATACCTACATACCACTTTTATGACTAGCTGCAGCAGTTCAACAGTTAAAAGAGTCTTGACTGACTTTTTTGGGCACCCTATATTTTCTTTTGATCGTAAAGATCTTACAATGGGATCTATTTCAGACCAAGACCTTTACAATAAAGCAAAAAGCATAAAAATCGGATCATCCGTTCAGAAGTTATCAGCTAACAAACAAAAACAAAAAAACATACGCTTTGAATTGAGAATCTCCTCTTTTTTGAAGTCGGTTAATTAGAGCATCTCTTACGAAGTTATAAGCTTACAAACACCAACAACAACCCATAGCTCGAATTAAGAACACCCTCCTTTCTGAAGTTGGTTGAAAACGACTTTGTGCCAAATGATGTGACCGCTTACAGTAACAGTACTTTGAACTACAGAGTATACGTGTCATTCGCTACGCTGCAATGTGTGCAACGTAGTTCAAGTGTGCACATTGTAGAAAATTGCGAATAAACAACTACACGTTTTAAGCGTTCTATTTTTAGCAATAATGTCTAAAAACTGTCTTTTCGCAGTAAATCGATGATGTTCTACAACTTCGTAATGAACTTTTCTCCCATCTTGAATCGTTTTTGAGATAGGAGCACTAATTCCGCTGTTTTTCACCAGATGGCGCTTTATTTTCTTTAGATTGTAAAGATGTTATAATGGAACCAACTTCAGACCAAGATCTCTAGAACAAGACAAAAAGTATGAAGTAACCGTATTTTGAACTATATAGCGTATGTCTCACCAGCTACGCTACAACGTGAGCAATGTAGTTCGTGTATAGTGTAAGAAATTGCGAACAAAAAAATGCACGTTTTTAGCCTTGTATTTTTAGCATCAATGTCTAAACAATCTTTTCGTACTAAATCGATGATGCTGTGCAATTTTATAATTCACTTTTTCCCCCTGTCTCTGTTTCCGAGATAGGAACGTTAGCATGAATGTCTAAACTATCTTTTTGTACTAAATCGGTGATACTCTTCAGCTTTGTAATTCACTTTTTCTTTAGAATTGTTTTCGAGATAGGAACACTAACTCCGCTATTTTCAATCAGGTGGCGCTGCAAGCGGTTTAACTTTGTACTGCATGGCCACTTTGCTATACTTACTTACCATTTTTATCACTATAGTTGCAGCCTTCTAGCAGTTAAAAGAGTTGGGACTGATTTTTTTGGACACCCTGTCTTTTCTTTAGATCGTAAAGATATTACAAGGGGACCTATTTCAGACCAAGACCTTTTCAACAAAACAAAAAGTATCAAAATCGGAGCATCCGTTCAGAAGTTATGAGCTAACAAACATAAAAAAAACATACGGGTTGAATTGAGAACCTTCCTTCTTTTTTGAAGTCGGTTAATAAAAAACAGGAACGACTTCCTGAGTATGAAATAAATTTCATCCAACATGCTATGAAACTGGGTGTGAAAGAAAGAATTGTAAATGGTGCCGAAAATCGTAGGGATGAGTGAAGAAAAAAAGTATTTGAATGCATCGGAAATGTAAAAGGTTTAGTTGCTGTAGATGCTTGGTATCACAGGTTTTGTCAGCAAAAACTGCATTGAAGGCCTAAAAGTGAGATGAAACGAGGATACTATCCTGTAACACTGATGAGGCAATGGAATCAATTTTCTCCTACCCTGAAACTGACTTTGAGGAGTGCCAGTCTCATTAAGTATTTGATGAATAAAATAGAGGGTGATTTTCGTCCTGGCATCAGAACGGTTACATCACGTCTTTGCAAAAAATATGGTGAAGATGTTTTAATAGCCGAAACTGCCAGCAAGAAAGCAGTTGTTTGCTTTCAAAATGTTGGCTATAAAATACTCAGTGAAACTAGTATAGTAACAAGGGCTCTAATCCTCAACAGGAAAATGTCATATTAATTTTATCATATGAGAGACTGAAGACGAGACTGAAGAAGATGATAAGCTATTCTAAGAGCTTTTGTAAGTACTGCAAGAGGGAGAGGAACAATTTGAGGATGACACACCTTCCTTCTACCTCTAATGACTATTGAAATTTAAGAACACGGGCTTTCAAAACAACCACGAAGAAAATAAACATGTATATTATACATTAATGTACTTTTCCTTATTTGTTTCAATGCTAAATGGTCTCCCTATAATTTATATATAAAGCTAAATTTCCACAATTTACTTTTGTAATGTAATTATTTGCTAATGTTCTTCAAACAAGTTTGCCTATTTATGAAGTTCATTTAAAATTAAGATTGTTATTATCCTCAATATTAATATAGCAGTAATTAATGTTTGTTACAACATTATGTATTATATCTAAATATCATCTATATTAATAAAATCAGAGTTTTGTCTGTAAATTTGTCGGAATCGAAAAATTTTGCGATATCTTCACGTTTCACACACCATGAAAGCCGAAAATGACTTCAGAAAATTTTGCCTGTGTGTGAGTGTGTGTGTCATCGTGTCCGCATGTCGCTTTTTTGTCCGGGCATCACTTGAAAACGGCTGGGCGGAATTCAACGGCGCTTGGCAGGAATTTAGGTCTTCACCCAACTTAAAATTATATCTATCAACTTTTCATAAATTCCCCCCCCCATTCCCCCCTGGGGGGTAAAAGACTAAAATACGTTTGTCCGGGCATTACTCGAGAACGGCTGGACGGAATTCAACGGCGCTCGGCAGAAACTTAGGTCTTCATCCAACTTAAAATAATATCTATAGAAAGTTTCAAAATTATGAATAAGGTTTAACTTATGGGTAAAAAACGCCTACGCATGCGCCATAAATATTTTTTCACTAAAACGCTTTGAATGGAAAAATAAAATATAAAAATAAATTTTTAAGTTAAAGACTTTTTTATTCGCGTGATTCGCACTACAAATTATGTAAAGATTGAAATGAAGTTTTGCCATCTGAGTTTCATACTTTAGTTAATTTTAAAACATCTGATTGTCGTATCGAAAAACTGTTTACACCCCAGGATTCAGAAAAATCACCTCTTTCATTTGGTACTGAATTTGTAACGATAGATCTGATATTTCTAATTTATTTTCCCCTTTTTCCGTTTTTCCGTTGCCACTTAAATTTCATACTTTAGTTATTTTTTAAAAATCTAACTGTCGCATCGAAAAACTGTTTGCACCCCTGGATTCAGAAAAATCACCCCTTTCATTTGGTATCAAATTTATAAATATAGGTCTGATATTTCTAATTTATTTTACCCTTTTTCCGTTTTCAATGCGGATTCGGTAGAAGGTTTTGTGTTTATATATATTTTTATTTTCCAGAAATAAAATGAAATGTTTTTAATTTCACGTGAATAGTAATAAAAATTAGAGAGAAAAATACCTATACAAAAGTAATCAGAAATTTGTATGTGGATAAATATTTTCATAGAGATATTTGGCATTAGTTTAATATTTTTATTTAATTAAGCAGTACTTTTCTTTCCTGCAGTAAAACAAAATTTTTTGTTGTTATTATGTACCTTATGAGGCTTTTTTCATGTTCTCCCCTTAATTGTAAATGATTATAATTTGGATTTTATTAAGATTTTTTATTTTTATTTTGTAAATATCAGAAAAGAGTTTTTATTTTATTTATTTTATGGATTTATATTTATTAGTGTATGGATTTATATTTATTAGTGTATGGAACAGCTTTAGTATTGGATCCCTTTGGCAAAATTTCAAATTCGGAACCGAAGTAGCTCGGACGTTTCTCGCCAAGATCTTTAATTGCACAATTGAGATAGCCAATTCAGTTCATCGCAAAAAATGGCTTAAAATATAAAGTCACCAAAGGGTTCCCATACTAAAGCTGTGCGTTTTGTATTTATTTATTTATAATATTTTCTATTAAAAACTTCTTTGGTCACGAAAACTGGTGCGTAAATTGTTTGTTTGCATCCGGCACTTATTGTAACTGGATTTCACGAAATTCGAAATCCCCCCCCCCCTTCTCAGAGTCGGAGGGCAATAAATGGTATAACTTCAGTATAACCCCACAGCTGAATTTGGCGATTTTTCTTTGGCGTTGTTTTGAAGGATAACGATGTCATTCTGGACTGTTTGCGATATAATATGGCAGCCTAATATAATGTTTATTTTGGATTTATGATTTTATGTTTTATGATTTATGATTTAGATTATGATTTTATCATTTATCATATATGATTTATGATTTTTAGATTTATGATTTAGCCATAATCGCCAACAAAAAAATCGCCAAATATCGTTGTGGCGTTATACTGATGTCGTTCCCAATAAACATGTGTAAAAACATGTGTTTTTCCGTTTGAATTCGCTTTCAATTATCTTAGAATGGCGAATTTTGGTGTGCGGATATTGAGTAAGTGTACGCATAATGTACATTAGTGGGATTTTGCAAAACTTCGAACTCACCCGCTGAGGAAGGGGAAGTAAGAAGTGGGTAAGTTGTGACGAAGGCAGTGGGGACCCAGACTGGATATTGATTAAGTGTACGCATTATGTAGATTAGTGTGATTTTGCAAAACTTCGAACTCACCCGCTGAGGAAGGGGTAGTATGAAGTGGGTAAGTTGTGCCGAAAGCAGTGGGGACCCAGACTGGATATTGATTAAGTGTGCGCATTATGTACATTAGTGTGATTTTGCAAAACTTCGAACTCACCCGCTGAGGGAGGGGAAGTAAGAAGTGGGTAAGTTATGCCGAAGACAGTGGAGACCTAGACTCCTCACTTTGCGAGCGAGAAAACCTCTACCAATCACAGCGAGAACTTGGGTTATTAATAAAGATATGGAATTTTGACAACTCATTTAAGTTTAATGTCCAGCGAAGCGGGCAAAGCCTGCTAGTTAATGTTTTATAATTTAATAAATAGTAGAATGAAAATATTTATGTATCAATGCATTGAGTTTTTGCTTATTAGCACCCTAGTATTTATTAATTTACTTTTATATACAAATGTTTTTTATTTTTTTCTTTGTATGTGTTTGTGCGTGTATTATATGTTGCAGTGGTAGAATACTATACATCGGCAGTTATTGGAGTCTGATGATGACTACTGTTGTTAAGCCATAATTGTCAGTGCATGGCCGGGGGGGAGGGGGTTAGAAAAAGGGGAAGGGAAAACATAAAAGGGTGATCGCCAATTTACCTGGCTAACATATTTAATTCTTTTCAAAAATCACGATTTATTTTAACAAGGTATATGTTAAGAGAACAATCAAGAAAATAAAACAGTATTTCTTACAATATATATTGTAAAAATATACATGTGGCATGTGTATTTCCGTATAACCTTTTTGATTACCAAATCCAAATATCCCAAGGACGACAGATATCAGAGCTATATCATTAAAAGTTGTTAAGCTTTCTATAAATAAAGCTTCTAATTCTAATAATTACTGTACATTACTTGTAAGGAGTCATGCGCTTTTCTTTTTACGAAGTTGAGAAAACTGTTTATTTTCAAGAAGCTGTGACGTGCTTGCTATTAGTTCTACAAAAAAGTTGTAATGAAGAAAATTATAGGAAATTTAATCCTCTTTAAACATTACAATAGAAAAATATCGCTTAATTCAGTCATTTCCGAGATATTTCGGAAAAAGCCAAAAAACTAGTAAATTTTTGAGGTTTTTCAGCCGACAAAAATTTTCCCGGGGCCGACCATGTCGGATAACTCGTATTTTGCATATTAGTACTAATATGTACAAATTAAAAAAACAAAATCTTCTACCCCACCTTTTGCAAGGTACATTGTATTTATTGACTGGGCTAAGCCGTCATTCATGAGAATGGCCATCAGATTGGAAATTCTCATAATAAAACTTAACTAAAAATGCTTTATTTCTTGACAATATCAGGATTTTCTTATCAGAAAGATTAACAGTAGTAAGTAATAAATGTTTATTATAAATATTCGCAAACATCTAAAATCATATGCAACACGCCAAGGTTTGATTAATCAGTATTCGAATTATGGCATCATTTGAGAAGTCAAATCTGTTTAAAATGTGAAAGGATATTGCGAATGTAGATACTGGGGAGAAGTAACTAATATTTTTTTCTTATGCATTAAAAAAAAAAAAAAAAAAATCCAATCATTTTGCGCATTTTGGTGAAAACTGCATAGTGCTACACTCAATACTTTTTTAATATATATATTTTTCTGAGACTTTTCGATCGCTTGGTATGTGGTACGTATATGTAGTATAATATATGTGGTATAACATGTTCTTTACATCCACAAAGTTTCAAGAAAATCCGTCAAATATTTCTCTAGATATTTCTCAAAATATTTAAATTAGAAAATATCAGATTATTTTATAACCCATCTGTGGGTTCTGCATTATATAATGTAAAACCAGTCATAAATTGATATACCATACTATGGTTTACATATATATCCTATTATAATTTGTCGAATTACATATCTGAAATATATCAATATCATTCAAACCTATTAAAAGTTATTTTATTTTTATTTTTTTCAGCGATAATTATTTCCTTGAACCAGCATTTAGTGGCTTTTCACCATCAACTTGTGCTACGTTTAATTCCTTAATCGGTCGACCTAATTATACCAGAGAGAAAATTACGATCGATACAAGTGAGTATTGGTTTCGTTCTTGTGTGCATGACTTAATCAAGAAAAAACGGTCGTTTTGCCAAGCCAAGCTCGAAAAAAAAAAAAAAACTACCACTAACACAAAGCAGAACGCGCCAATAATGCATATCGGAAAGGCAATAAATAAAGAAAAATTTTATATGTATACTAAACTTAAAACATATTTTTGTATTTTTGTACTCTTGAAGTACACAACACACATAAATGGTTAAAAATTATGTAAGGTGCGCCAAATCTGGCAAACCTGCTCCACCATGAAAAAGATGCCTACCCAGCTCTCAGGACCACAAGCAGGGATACGATGTATGGAGGTTGGTGGATGAAGAACAGTAGTTATAAACAGAGCCTGATTAAGGGGGAAGCACACATTATCTCCGCTCTCACCGGAATATTTTTACAATTATTTTTTACTTCATGTCATAGAAATTCCACGCTTTGACGAGGAAATATTTTTTATAAAAAATGAACGGTGTAAAATAATCCAATTTAATCACCGTTATTAGACACCAGAATTCTTTTAAAATAATTTTTAATGAGAGTTTTCTATTTATTATAGGAGGAAAGTATTTGTTAAAAAATAACGGTGTAAGTATAAATAATGTGTGCTTTCCCCTTAATCAGGCTCTGGTTATAAAACGAAATGTAAACCAGAATTGCAAAATTTCTTCAATGTACGTATCATCGATTTCAATAATATACGATGTCATATGTAATGTGTCCTATATTAAAGACGTTAATGAAAGGACTTGGGACTAAATACGAATTTTCTTCATTGTCTCTGTCGTCTCACAAAGGATTGCACGCTCAAGATGTGTCTATTTATCCATTTTTCAGATTTTTAAAATTTTAGCATAGTGTAACCATAGAATAATAATAAAGGAAGAAGGAGCATAAGTGTTTCTACATAAGCTGTTGTGTTGCCACAACAAACAGCGATAATAGCGCTGAGGATGGGTGCCCTACTTCAAGGTTGAGAGGAGCAAAAGTAGCTTTCGCTGGCATTTCACTAGAAGGGGTTTGTAAGCATTAAGAGTATTGGCGTGCTCCTTCTTCCTTTATTATTATTCTATAAGTGTAACTGCATTATTAATTTTTAGGTAGATTCCTTATAGGAGATCTACCTATTGCAATGGTTCTCATGACACGACTTCTGGAAAATTTCTTCATATCTTCACCGATCATGACCCCTAGAACCCAAAACCACCCTCCGTTCAAAAGTTTATATATATATATATATATATATATATAGGTATATATATATATATATGTATGTATAACGCTTTTTCCCATGTTAAGTTGTGAACACGATAACTGGAGTAATTTTTATTTAAATTTAACCAACTTGGGATATGTTGTCAGGACAGTAAAAATCTCGGTCGAGTTCGTAGATGGGGCATCCAGCTCAAAGGGGGTGGAAATGGTGGGGGGTGGAAATATTCATTTGCCCATAATTTCTTTAATATTGAAAATAGGAAAATACTTCAAATCAGGCAAATTACCGCCTTACCCTAAAGAACAACTTTTGTATTTAAACTTTTTCGATAGCTTCAATTGCTTAAAAGTTACATGTTAAAAAGTGATTTTTCGTGATGAAATCGACTTTTTCTATAGCTTTAATTCCTTAAATTTATAATCTGATGCTTACGTCACGTGTAAACGATAATAAAAACAATCACTGAAAATATAAAAGCCATGGTAACAGCTTTAATTAATCATTTAAAAATGTAAAATTAAAATAATACGTTAGTCTTGGTAAAAATGTCGTTTAGTGAATAGTTTAGATTAGAACGCCGATTTACGCAAGAATTTAAAATTTACGATTGAAATTGAGAGTAATACGCTACAGCCTTCTTTGATTTTTTATCTTGTGGAAACAAGACATTGGTCTGTGAAGAGATATGAGGTTTCTGCGTGGGAAGAAAATATAATGACGTCAAAGCTGCTATTTTTTATCGCCAACTTCGCCAAATTTTGTCATCAAATAACGAATTTCGTCGCCAAGTCTAAAATTTCCTCGTCAACTATCAAATTTTGCCGCCAAATCACAAATTTCATTTCTAAATCGCAAGTTTTGTCACCAAGTTGTATATTTTTATGGCTTCTATTGGTTGAATGATTATGAACTTGGATTTTAAAAAATTGTATCATTTACTGACCAATAAATCTAGCCTAAAAATTTAAGTAGAATGAATAGTAGTAGTTTATAATTAAATTTCTTAAAAACAGTATAGCGACGTAAATAATGCAATGTGTGGGAACCAAGCCATTGACTAAGTATATGTTGTATGTATGTATCTTTTTCTATAGCTTTAATTCCTTAAGTTTATAATCTGATGCTTACGTCACGTGCAAACGATAATAAAAAAGATCACTGAAAAAATAAAAAGCATGGTAACCGCTTTAATTAATCATTTAAAATTATAAAATTAAAATAATATGTCAGTCTTAATAAAAATATAGTTTGTGGTGAATAGTTTAGAACGCCGGCTTAGGAAGAATTTAAAATTTACGATTGAAATTGAGAATAATACGTTACAGCTTTCTTTGACTTTTTATGTTGTTGGAAACAAGATATTGATCTGTGAAGAGATTTGAGGTTTTCGCGTGAGAAGGAAATATAATGACGCCAAAGCTGCAATTCTCCATCGCCAAGCTCGCCAAATTTGGTCGTGAATGAACGAATTTCGTCGTCAGCTATCAAATTTTGCCGCCAAATCACAAATTTCATTGCTAAGTCGCAAATTTAGTCGCCAAAATCTCGCCAAATCATACAATTTACTAAATTCGTTATAATTAACATTGAAATTTAATGGTGCCCAAATTGTCCAATGTTAACTAATGTTAATGTTAATGATATAATTGGACGTTGAAATTGTAATTCAATACAACGTAAAGGAATCTACCTTTGCCTTTAAGCTTGCCGAAAAGGGATTTTTTTTTTTGATTTACAAACTCTGTGACAAGGAAAATTTATTTCATTTTATAACTTCAAAAAAGTTTTGCATGATCTTCAGAGGAATTATTAAATTTCATTTAGTTCTCGGGTTTCGGTTATGAAGAAATCTGGCTCGGATCGATGAAATTTTTTTTGTCGGGTTGATTCTAATCTAAATTCATTGAACTGGGAGATGAACATTCCGTAGGAATGCCCACCCTATGCAAAATTAATGGTTTAATGATGATTTGATTAGTTATTGGTGTTTTGTGCAAGGAAAGGTATTGGCAGTTATAAAACAGGAAGGGTGATTTTTTTTTTTTTTTTTTTTTTTAATAGTAAAAGTTTATTGTATTCAATTCTGTTATTGTATTCTGTATTTGTCTTCTGTTAAGAAAAAATAATATGCGCAGCATGTATTTTTAAAAGTTTAACGCTTTATATTTTTTGAGATATAACTATTAAGAAACCCTATTTTTATCTGTAAAAATTCAATTTTTCCCATTTTTTCCAATTTTTCAAGAAAAAACCCCGGAAAAAAACTATTTTTTCCCTGCTGCCTCAAAATTTCCTAAAATTATACATATCTACTCACTAGAGGGCGTAACAGAAGGCGTACATGATGTCACAGAATATTAAGTAATTGTGGGAGGGAGAAATACGGCAACACACTCCCCCCCTCTTGAAATTTTTAAATTTCAAGAGTAATATACCATATAAATAGCATGAATGGGATATGAATGTTATACAATAATAACTATAAATAATATAGGTTACAACCAAAATAATATACAAATCACAATTAAAAATACCTTCCGGATCGTTTTATATACATTATACACATAACACGTAATATAAAGAAAATTAACTTATCAACACATAAACTACAATGTAAACAAATCTGTTTTACCAACACATTATATACATACGTACAGTTAAACCTTATATCAAAATATGCACTTCATCCCAATAATGCAAATAATATTAACAATAAGAATACACATTTTTATTTTTCACTTCCATTACCCGACTACCGTGGGTCCAAAAAATCGATATCGAGTTTTCACCTCATTTACATGTTTTAAGGTCTGAGTCCAAAAAAGTAGTTTTTGGCAATTGGTCAGTGTGTGTGTGTATGTATAAATGTGGAGAATATTCTGGCTATGATATCTCCGAAACTATTAAAGATAGAACTACGAAACTTCAGAACTGGGACAAGTCTAGTGTACAGATTAATTTCCCAAATTTTGGTGAAAATTGGAAAAACAGAAGTGGTACAACGGAAACCGGAAGTGGGACCGTAAATCCGTACCTCAAAAACGGCTCTAACGATTTTCTCCAAAGTTGCTACATAAACACTCTATTAGATGTCCTTTCGAATGGTATAGTTGGTTAGTTCAGGAAAATTGATAGGCGTCCTCTATAAATAGCTGAAGTTTAGGTCTCGTAAGTACGTTTCTTTAAAAACGGTTGTACGTTTTTTTTTTTCAAACTCGCCATATTAACTGCCTTTTAAATATCCTTTTGTATGTAATTATTGCTTTCAGGTCTATAATTGTGTAAGTCAAGTTTTGGTAAAAGTTGGTATCTCAAAAACGGCTCTAATGATTTTCTTGAAAATTGTTGCATAAATCTATTTTAATAACAGAAAGATTAACAGTCATTCTGATTAGGTACTTCAAGTTTAGATCTCGGAAATTGGCGTTTCAAAAAATAACTCTAACTTTTTTTTTTCCTTTTAAATTCACTATGTAAACTTTGTTTCATATGTCTTTACACGTGTATCAAGTTTCTCTTACCGGAAAATTTTTAGATGTCTACTTCGTTACGTCATTTTTATTCCTTCTTTCCACTCCAAAAAATGCATATAATACGTGTAACAGTAGGTAATGGAAGCCGTGTGTTGTTTCACGCCAGATTTTTTTTAATTAACATAAGCTGAAATAATGATGATTATATGTCGAAAGTAATAATTTATAATAAATAGTTTTTTTCTGAAAATTAGAATTCTTCCCTTCTCTAAATGTTTATAATAAAAATATATTACCATGTTTTTAACTCGCTTTATTTTTGTTTGTTTGTTTGTCCAGTACAAATCTCGCAATCCATTTTTAACTAACTTCCCTACTTGCTAGACATTTGAAACTTTCATAGTAGCTCAGAACCCGGTGACTACACAATACTTTGAAGTCAAATTTTCGAATTTTCGAATAGTTTTCTTATAATTAATTAAAATATGAAAATAATAACATCCTAATAGCTTTAAAATTAGCTATTTAAATATTAACTATAATTTAATTGCTGCAAAAAAAAAAAAAAAAAAAAATCTCGAGTTCATTTTTTTTTTTTTTTGCATAAAAATAGATATATTTAATTAAACGTGAACATTAAAAAATTATAAAAGTTAAATTATTCATCTCACAGAAAGTGACGTCGTTATAACTTTAAAAATTTTGTATACATTGATAAAATGCTAATGTAGTTCTATCCGCGATTGTAATGAAATGCTCACCCTCTTGTGGCCTAAGGTGAAATTACAATACGCGGATAGCTTTCGTTAAAACGCCATTGCGTTCTGTATGTTCAGTGTTTAGTTTCACTTACTTATTGAATAAAAATGAATAAATCCGGTAAAAAAGACTACACATATTGTTGCGTACCACAGTGTAATTCCAAAGGATCCAAAAACTCAGAATTAAGCTTTCATTTATTCCCAAGGCACAAATATAAAATTTCTGTTGCTTCGGCTAATGTAAGTAAAGCTTTAGTTAGTAGAAAATCTGAATGGGTTAGACTTTTACGAATTGCGAAATAAGTATCACCGAGAATGACTGTTTGTTCAAAACATTTCACACCTCAGGATTCAGTGTTGCCAGATTTGGAGACCTTTTTATTCAACCCCCGCCGCTAAATTTTAATTGTAACGGTTGTCTAAGCACTTCGAAAGATAAACGTCTATTATGTATAGCAAATATCACTTCTCAAAATTATTGGTGAGAGTTGAATAAAAAAGTCCCCAAATCTGGCAACACTGTCAGGATTTCACAAGTAATAATGTGTTTAATTTTGCTTTAATTATAGAATCTTTCAGATAAAGCTGATCGTTTCCTTCGCTAACGAGCAAAACAAAACGATTACATTTCATGGATGTCATGGAACAACTATAGTGTTGGTCCACAAGTGCATTTGGCGATTTTTCTTTAGTGATTGTGGCGAAGTGTCATTTTTGCAAATGGTTGCGATGGATTCCAAGCGTAAACAAAATTGCAACGAATCTAGAAAGGCATCGTTCAAAACGGTGTCAAAGAAAAATCGCCAAATCCTCTATAGTTGTACCTTTTTTCTTTTTTTTTTTTTTTTAAATGTACCTTCGTTGTAAGATAACATATAGATGCAGTTAAAATACAGTGGAATTATTAAATAATAAAACGCAATAATTTTAATTTCGTCCTATTATTATGCTTTATTTCATACATATTCTCTTTAGTAATTATTTTTATTGCATTAAAATAAAATGGAACGACGATGTATTAAGAAAATAACAAACTACTTACCTATTACAGTACAACAAAAATGCAACGTAATGTTTGCAGGTATTGTTTTTACCCACTTTGTAGGAACATTCAACATCTTTATTGTCCCACACATTTTCATTGTTTATTAAAGAACAATTAATTGTGTGTGGTGTTTTTCCTTCATAGCAGTGGATCTGAGGCAAACTGCTTCTATAATAACAGTATTATCATCTTTCGATTTCACGCCACACAAAATCAGATGATTATAATAGAAACTAGTATTTGTTCAGTTCCGATCGAACTTTGAATAAATTGAAATATTTTTTTAAAGGCAATCGATATTCCATGATGTGATGGCAGAAAGTTTATAGAACAGATAGCAAGTAGCAACACAAACACAACAATAATAGATACACGTGACTATTATATTTAATAACATCAACAGTTGCAAAAGCGCCATCTATCGATCCTTACAAACGCGGATAGCTATGATTCAACAGAAAATTTAAAAACATGGTACATATTTTTTTTTTTTTTTTTTTTTTTTTTTAATCTTATAATTATTATTAACATTATTTACAATACTCTTTATTTACTTATTTATTTATTTTTTTTAAATAACAGAAATTATTTTTTAAGATTACATAAGATTAAAAACAGTAAGAATTGACTGTCTAAGTAAATAAATAAATAAGCAAGAATAAATCACCTCAAAAGAATTAGTAAATAAGTAAAAAATAATTATACGATAAAAAACCTTTTTATAAACCATGTTTTTAAACTTCCTGTTTAATGATAGCTATAGAACTAACTACATTAGCACTTTATCAATGTGTATTGTTACGAAATTGTAAATAATTGTATTTATTTTTGTATAAATTCTTTCAAAGAGGTTTAGTATGATAAATCGATAAAAATGTTAATTATCTGCATTTCCAGCTCTTTTTCGCGTTAAAATAGCTCAATTTTCCCTTTAAAACGCATTAAAACGCTCCAATAGGCAGGTAACGGATTTGGCGCCAAATTTGGCGACTTTTGGTGAGAAAATCCTTATTATCGATATTCCAAAGTTGGACGTTCTAATGTGAATGGTCAGGAAATTTAAATTAAAAAAAAAAAGTTAGTTTTAAAAATAAAATATTAATCCTTTCAGAACAACATATATTTGCATCATGAACTACATTAGCACTTTATCAATGTGTAGAAAATCTTTAAAGTGATAATGACGTCAATTTTTGCAAGGTGCATAATTTAACTTTTTACAATTTTTTAACGCTCACGTTTAATTAAAAGTATTATTTTTATGTCGAAAGAAAATGAACTCGTATTTTTTTTTTTTTTTTGCAGCAACTAAATTATAGCTAATATTTTAATCACTATTTTTATTGCTATTAGGAGCTTATTATTTTCATATTTTAATTAATTAAAAGAAAACTATTCGAAAATTCGAAAAACTGACTTCGAAGTATTGTTGTCACCGTGTTCTGAGCTACTGTGAAAGTTTCAAATGTCTAGCTAGTAGAGAAGTTAGTTAAAAATAGATTGCAAGACTTGTACCGGACAAACAAACAAACAAACTCACAAACAAACAAGAATAGAAGTTAATAAAAACATGGCAATAAAATAAGATTTATCAAAGTACAATATTTAAGTTCGTGGACCCAGTTCAATGATATATATAAAAAAATAATTAATAGTCTAATGAAATTAACTTTTTTTTAAATCTTTATTTTACCATGTTTTTATTAACTTCTATTCTTGTTTGTTTGTCCTGTACAAATCTTACAATCTTGTTTTAGCTAACTTCCCTACTAGCTAGACATTTGAAACTTTCACAGTAGCTCAGAACCCGGTGACAACACAATACTTCGAAGTCAGATTTTCGAATTTTCGAATAGTTTTCTTTTAATTAATTAAAATACGAAAATAATAAGCTCCTAATAGCAATAAAAATAGTCATTAAAATATTAGCTGTAATTTAATTGTTGCCAAAAAAAATAATAATACGAGTTCATTTTTTCTCGACATAAAAATAAATACATTTAATTAAACGTGGACGTTAAAAAATTGTAAAAAGTTAAATTATGCATCTGGAAAAAAATTGACGTCATCATCACTTTAACGATTTTCTACACATTGATAAAGTGCTAATGTAGTTCATGATGCAAATATATGTTGTTCTGAAAGGATTAATATTTTATTTTTAAAACCAACTTTTATTTTTATTCAAATTTCCCGTAATTCTTTAACCAATCGCATTAGAAGGTCCATCTTTGGAACATCGATAATAAGGATTTTCTCGCCAAAAGTCGCAAAAAAGTCGCCATGGGCAAAAGTCGCCAAATTCGGCTCTAAATCCATTACCTGCTGTTGGAGCTTTTTAATGCGCTTTAAAGGGAAAATTAAGCTATTTTAAAGCGAAAAAGAGATGGAAATGCAGAAAATTGACATTTAATCAACTTACTAAGCTTCTTTGAAAGAATTTATACAAAAATAAATACAATTATTTACGATTTCGTAACAATATGTATTGATAAAGTGCTAATGTAGTTAGTTCAATATCTATGATTCAACAGAAAATTTAAAAACATGGTTTGTAAAAAGTTTTAGGTTGATTTCTTTAGAAATCGACCTATTGCAAAATTGCAATCACTTCGTTTATCTATCTATCTATCTATCTATCTATCTATCTATAATGAAAATTTTGTCATCACGATAACTCCCGAAATAATACTCGAAACCGAACCAAATTTGGACAGTGAACTAATCTTATAAATATCTTGGATGAGTTCGTTAACCAAGTTGCTCCGACTTTTTGTTTTCAAGTGGCAGCCACTTGAAAATTTCAAACCGACATTGTAAAAAGCATATTTAAAGCAAGATTTGCTTGAATTTTGTTGTACATACAGGTCACATGAGGGTCTCAATGATGTTTATTAATGAAGTTTATCCGCCATTTTCAATAAAGTGGCAGATATTTTAAGTTAAGCGGGACCACTTGAAATCAGGCTACCACTTGAAAATTTAAAATCCCTATAACTTCCGAAATAATACTCCAAATCGAACCAAATTTGAACAGTGTTTTAACTTATCTTATAAATATATTAGATGAGTTTGTTAACGAAGTTGCTCCGCCATTTTGTTTTCAAGTGGAGACCACTTGAAAATTTCAAATTCAAATTGTAAAAAGCGTATTCCGAATTTGTTTTAATTTTGATGTATACATAGATTACACAAGTGTCTCAAATAACTTTATTAATGAACTTTATCCGCCATTTTTAATAAAGTGGCGGATATCTTAAGTTAAGCGGGACCACTTGAAATTAGGCCACCACTTGAAAATTTAAAACCGTGATAACTTCCGAAATAATACTCCAAATGGTACCAAATTTGAACAGTGTCTTAACTTATGTTATAAATATCTTAGATGAGTTTGTTAACCAAGTTGCTGCGCCATTTTGTTTTCAAGTGGAGACCACTTGAGAATTTCAAATTTAAATTGTAAAAAGCGTATTCCGAAATTGTTTGAATTTTGATGTAAATACAGACCACATAAGGATCTCAATGAAGTTTATTAATAAACTATATCCGCCATTTTTAATAAAGTGGCAGATATCTTAAGTTAAGCGTGACCACTTGAAATCAGGCTACCACTTGAAAATTTTAAATCCCTATAACTTCCGACAGAATACTCCAAATCGTAACAAATTTGAATAGTGTCTTAACTTATCTTATAAATATCTTGGATGAGTTTGTTAACCAAGTTGCTCCGCCATTTTGTTTTCAAGTGGAGACCACTTGAAAATTTCAAATTCAAATTGTAAAAAGCGTATTGCGAATTTTTTTTAATTTTGATGCATACATAGATTACACAAGTTTCTCAAATAACTTTATTAATGAACTTAATCCGCCATTTTTAATAAAGTGGTGGATATCTTAAGTTAAGCGGGACCACTTGAAATCAGGCCACCACTTGAAAATTTAAAACCATGATAACTTCCGAAATAATACTCCAAATGGAACCAAATTTGAAAAGTGTCTTAACTTATCTTATAAATATCTTAGATGAGTTTGTTAACCAAGTTGCTCCGCCATTTTGTTTTCAAGTGGAGACAACTTGAAAATTTCAAATTTAAATTGCAAAAAGCGCATTCCGAAATTGTTTGAATTTTGATGTAAATACAGACCACATAAGGATCTCAATGAAGTTTATTAATAAACTATATCCGCCATTTTTAATAAAGTGGCAGATATCTTAAGTTAAGCGAGGTCACTTTAAATCAGGGGCTCCCACTTGAAAATTTAAAATCACGATAACTTTTGAAATAATACTTCAAATCGAACCAAATTTTGACAGTGATATTATCATATAATTATCCTGAATGTGTTCACTAGGCAACTTGTCTCGACATCTTGTGTCTAAGTTCCAGCCACTTGAAATCACACTGCCACTTGAAAATATGCCATCATGATAACTTTTAAAATAATAAACTGTTTCAAATAAAAGCTGGTCAGTGAACTTTTGGTTCAAATATCTAGGATAAGTTCACTTGATGACTTGATCCGCAATTTTATTTTCAAATGGCGGCCACTTGAAAATATGTCATTATGGTAACTTTAGTAAGACAGAATCAATTCGCTTCAAATTTGGGTAGTGGATTTATCATTCAAATATCTCAGATAAGTTCGCTAGGCATCTCACTCCACTTTTTTTACAAGTGGTGCCACCTGAAAATTTCTTATGATTATAATTTTTGAAATTCTGATTTAATTTAAACTAGAAGTGGACAATGAACTTATCGTACAAATATACTGGATGATTTCGATGCGCAAGTTGTTTTGCTATTTCGTTTTACAAGTCGCAGCCACTTAGACTGCCACTTGAAAATTTGCCATAATCATAACTTTTGAAACACGGCACTGATTTAAACCACAGTTGGACAGTAACCTATGCTTCAAATATCTTCAATGTATTTGCTGGAACTTTAGAAATACTTAATCAATTCAAATCAATGTTGAAAAATGGATTTATCATTCAAACAACAAAAATTTAAAAAATTCACGCAACTGATGAACCAATCACGTTATTGCGTCCATCTTTGGTATATCGATAATAAGTATTTTCTCGCCAAAAGTCGCCAAAAAAGTCGCCATAGGGGAAAAGTCGCCAAATTTGGCGCCAAATCCATTACATGCGTTACTGGATCTTTTTAATGCGTTTTTAAGGTAAAATTAGACTATTTTAACGCTAAAACAATCTAGAAATGCAGGAAACTAACATTTTATCAACTGACTTTTATCAACTCTTTGAAAGAATTTCTACAAAAAAAAAAAAAAAAAAAATTCAAATTTGCAACGATATCTTAGATGAGCAACTTTCTCTGCCATTTTTATCGAAGTGGCAGCCACTTAATTTTTCAGCACAATGACTTTTGAGATTTTGAATTAATTCGAAGTATGTATGTACAGTAGACATATCTCACAAATGCATTTCATATATTTGTCAACTTAACCCACCATTTTTTTTCCTTGCGCCGGCCACTTGAAAATTTTAAATTCACATAAAAGTGTATTTATGAACCGATTTGCTTAAAACTCCATATGTGCATAGCCTACATCAATATTTCTACCAAGTGCATTAATAATTTGTAGCCGCCATTTTGAAACAAAATGACGGCTACTTGATAAGGAAAAAGAAATCAACCTACCCTTCCGAAAAAGCCGGAAGGTCTTGTTTTATCTTATAATTATTTCTTTTTAATAAAGTAATCAAAAATATTTAATTTAATTATTTTTTCTTTTAAGTTAAACCTTTTTTATATATTAAAATTAAAACTTACGAGCTTTACCAGCGCCGCTGCTAACCATATTTGTAAGAATTTTAAAAATTCCGTATTACTTATTAATATAAAATATAAAAAATATTAAAATAAAAAAAATTACCAACTCAATTTCAAACTTAATTATCTTGTTTAATTTTTTATTTCATTTTTTCACGCACGCTTTTTATTTCCTAATTCAAAATTATTAAAAAAACTTTTTCAATACTGATTTTTATTAATTTTCTTTTCTTTTCTTCTCCTTTCAAGAAAAAAAAAAAAAAAAAATTAATGAAATTTTGGCAAATGCAGAATTTAATGTAGTACGGAGGACTATTTATTTATTTATTTATTTTTCAAATTTTAACATCGCTTTCAAATTATTCAACTATATCTTCGATAAATTTTTCATTTCGATAAATGTTCAACTATCGCAAAACTGGTATCGTAAAAATCCGTAGATTGTGACTAATAGTCCTCAGTCCCTCAGTCCTTAAAAAAAAAAAAAAAAAACTACAGCGGTGGTGAAAAATCGACAAATCTTGGCTACCGTTCATTGGAAATTTATGCAAATTTTATGGCAGGGAACCAACGATGAATGAAGCAGTTTTCATTAGTTTTTATGGAAATATATGGGAAATTGGTATTCATAAAATTTATTTTGGATTTAGACAGCTCTGTGACTTGGACAAAATTATAAGGACAACTATATTTTTGTGTCCTAAAGATCGAAATTTTCATGATTTTTGTCCTCAACTCGGCACTATCAGACCAAGGGCATATCCAGAAAAAAATTTGGGTGATGATGGTGGGGGGGAGGGCAACTTTCACTCAGATGTTGGTCGTGTAGCCCGCAGATATGCACACCAAAAGAGCGTACGCTAAAGTTTGTACCCCCCCCCCCCCCCTAATAACATTAACTTTAAAAGAAATATAAGTTATTGTCTTAAACTTCGTATCTAGGCACAGTAAAATGGTTATGCGCTATAAATAAAATCAGTTGCGGCGCCGTATGGAGGCAAACAACGGAATTAATGTTCCTAAAATAGGAAATGGGAAGAAAAGATTTAATAATAATAATAATTCTAAAAATCGCTTTGGTCCTAAAAATGACGAGACTAGTCCTGTAAAATGCAGAATTCTCTGCTACTAGAGACTCCTATAATCACTGACAAGCGGAGAAATATCACCAAAAACTGGACTCATGGTATTCCGGTAAATAAGGCGTCGAGCTCGTAATTGAGGGATTGAGCGATCGGTACTCGAGCCATCCGAAGACTATCATGTAGATTAATGGTATCTGGTGCACTTAAAATCCGTCGTGTCCTCCATGTTTCGTAAATATAATATTTCTGGGTATACTGAATTTGGAGAAACATATCTTTCGTGGAGGTTTTAAATTGTGATGGTATGATTCAGGATTACCCTAGGAATGACCTCTAGACAGTCGCCGTCTCTGTCTAGCTGTAGCTCATTGTTAAGCCCATTTAAATTTAACATACCATAAAATGGCTGACGTTCTAATTCAGTGGTACGGCGCATGATTCATGTTTGAATCAACCGTGTTTCAAATGCTGTTGATCTTTTGAGATATAGCTTCTTTTTAATACAGCTAAGACATATCTTTCTCATAAAAAGGAAAATTTAGTGTAGCTACGCCACCTTCTAGGTGATATACCCTGTGGACGGCATGTATCAACTAGAGCCTAGTCTAGTCAAAGCTCAGTCTGGTTTGGGAATCTGGACATTCTTCTGAAATTCTGTCTCGCTGTAAATATGCATACTGAATGCTGTGATGTTGTTACTGGCATTTTTGCCATTAGTAGGATTAGGTAGAACCATCTTTCATCACATGTCTTTCTGTAAAGTCGAATTTATATTGGCTATTTCTTGTTAGAATTTATACTCTATGATGTTATGTATACTACGTGCATAACTGACACAACTAGAAGCTCCATACGCAACTGGTGATATTTGTGAATGACGAATCTTTTGTCTTACAAGGAATTAAAACACTATTTCTTACAAGATAAATGTTTTTTTTTTAAAGCGACTCATTACAGTGTTCTGCAGTATGCACGTAAAGTTCCCTTTTTTAGAGTTTTTTACAAAAATATAATATGCATTTCGATAATTTTGACTTTACAAGACAAAAATTTGCTAATAAATAAGGTTTCACAAGCAAACAAACAACAACAAAATAAGATATTGTGGAGAAAAAATTCCTTTTTTTACAATTTTTTTTTTTTTTGACCAGAATATCATGAAATACTTTGTCTCAGTAAATTTCGCGGAGAAAGGGGGTTCGAGCCCCTAGATCCCCCCCCCCCCCTGGATACGGCCCTGTCTCAGGCGAAATAATGTTTAGTAAGCAATTGGGAGCTTTGTATTCCATTTTTGCAGTCATTTCGCTCGTACTAAACTTTCGGAGTTTGAGAAACGGAAAGCGGATCTTTTAAAATTTTCAGGACTTATTGCACGTCAAATTGTGATAAAACTAAATAGCTATAGAGAACGGTCATTTATAATTTTCTTAAAAATACTGGAAAATATGGTCGACGTACAAGTAGGCCATTTTATATTTATGTGCGCAAGAAGACTGATAATAAGGCGAGATTGCTCATAAAAAACAATTATCGACGGAAATTAAACGGGAATTGAACTTATAATGCAGTACTCGAACTTTTCTACGTGTTTTACAAAAAGAAATAGAGGCTCTTTATGGATAACACTTGTCACTACCGTCTCTTACAAAAGTTCATCAGGGACTAAAAGGAGGGGGGGGGGGGGGGGGGAAAGAGGATTGTCATAAATTTCTTACTCTGGGAGAAAACTGTTATTACGTTATCTTTTCCGATGAGAGAAACTTTTATTTGGATGGACCAGATACATCATTCCGCTCTTGATCCATAGTAATGCATTCTTTTGGCAAACTCCTTCCTCAATCGAAAATGAACTTTTGTAAGAGACGGTCGTGACAAGTGTTTTTTTCTATAAAGAAACTTTCTTTCTTTCTGTAAAACATTCGAACAGTTTGAGCACAGCATTATAAGTTTAATTACCGTTTAATTTACGTCGATAATTGTTTTTTATGAGCAATCTAGCATTATTATCATTCTTTTCTTACGCATAGAAACATAAATCGTCTACTTGTACGTCTTTGTTGTCCCTATTTGACAATATTTTAAAGAAAATTATCAATGACCTTTCTCTAGCTATTTAGTTTTGTCGCAATTTGACGTGTAATAAGTCATAAAGGTTTTGAAAGAACCACTTTCCGTTTCTCAAACTCCAAAAGTTTAGTTCCAGCGGCATGACTCCAAAAATGGAATAAACGCTCCTCATTGCTCTCTAAGCATTTATATCGTCTGAGAGTGTCGAGTGAAGAACAAAAATAATGAAAACTTCTATTTTTAAAGCATAAAAATACAGTTGTCCGTATAATTTTGTCCATGTCACAGGGCTGTCTAAATCCAAAATAAAATTTATGAATACCAATTTCCCATATATTTCTATAAATACTAATGAAAACTAATAAGACTAATGAGACTATTGCACTTTATGGTGTTTATTCAAAGTTTTGTACGCAATACGCAATAATAAAAATTGCTTCATTTATCATTGGTTCCCTGCCATAAAATTTACATAATTATTCAGCGAACGATTGGCGATTTTCCCCTTGTCCTTATAATTTTGAACACCACTGTATAAATATTCAAAGTTACCCCTGTGTTTGCTGTATCATTAATTGATATTTGCCTTAACAAAACGCTTGGCGTCTGTCTGTATTTCGCAATCTGCAAACAAAATTCAGATAAAACTAAAGATTAGTGATATTATTGTTCAAAATCTTTTCAATTTGAATTTTCGAGTCGAATAATTCGTATTTTAACACAGAAATGTCAGATGCTAAAAGGAAAGGATCTGTCTAGAATGAAATTTTAATTAATAATAATTGCAGGAGACTTGGCGTTGGAATATTAAAACAGGAACAAACTACTACGTCAGAAACGCCAAAGAAAAATTATTGAGGTGCATACAGCAGTTTCGGTAGCCTAAAGCGTACCGTCTTCAGTGCAAAAAGAATTCTAAATCTGGAGAAGTGCTCGTATATATAGGAGAGGGACCGGATTTAGTTCAACCAATAGGATTACGGAAGAGGTGGGGAGTGTGGCCAATAGGAATCAAGGAATGTGTAACTGTGTAAACAGTAGAAAAATTAAGAAAATGTGGACTGAATGTAAAATTTCCAACAATCAGACAAATAGGGAACAGCGAAATCACAATTTACAAGGTTTTTAAAATTTTTATAAATATGAAAAGCTTCAAAGAAATCGAGTTCATGAATGGATTTAGGTCTGCAAATTATTTTAGCTGAATTAAATTTAAAATTATGATTTTCCTCCCAGGAATGTTTAGAAATAGCCGATTTATTGGTTTCTTGTTTACGGACGTAATTCATATGTTCTTTCAGACGAAATTTAAGACTGCGTTTAGTTTGGCCAATATATGATAAACCACACTGACAGGAAATACTATAAACGCCCCAAGAATAATGCATATCAATAGGATCTTTTAACTGAGAAAAGGTGAGTTTATTGGAAGGCGAAAATATTATTTTAAAATCATATTGTTAGAGAATTTTAGCTATGGTTTGACTGGTTTTAGAAAAATAGGGTAAAACAATACTGATATTAGATGTGACTGATTTAGTAGACGAAATACGAGGGAGTTGTAATTTTTGTATAGCTTTGTCTATTTACCTACTGGTATGCTGATGTCTTCGAGTCATTTTCAACTATTCTTAAACAATTCCGTTTCAACAATTAATCATTGATAGCATATGAAATGCGAGCTAGCTACTGGATTTTATAGCCAGAAACTGGGTATGACGTGACCAGATGCGCACACGCATTTAATCAGTTGCATCTACTTTTGACACCTACCGATCCTATTATTTTCACATCGCTACACGAATTCCATCATGGATATGTCATGGCAGTTTCACTTTTGACGAGTGTACATAAAAGACTGAATATTTTGAATTGGTAGGTAATGATGAAAACATAATTTGATTTTTTCCTCTCTTTCGGTTTATGATGAAAGATCAGAGGAACCAATCATTTCCTGTCCACTTAAATGAAGCAAAGTGTTGTGATTTTTATCACATATTTTACTGTGTGCCCGTGGATCACTAATACCTGGTTGGCAAAGTGCCAGGACGATTCCACTCACTCGCTGGGAGACACAGCAAAGAAAGAGAGAGGGGAATTTTTTCTATTATTCTTGTTTCTTCTGTTATGAATAGAATCATTTATTCTCCTGCTTTGTTTTCTTTTATTTTTTTCTGTATAACAGTTTGTTTATATTGGAACAAATGGATTATACGTCTGGTACGGGTTCTGGATTAAACCTCTCCGTAGTGCGTTAAGTTTTGCGATAAAAAAGCTTTAGAAGGAGAAGTTATTGTTTGAAGAATTTTAATTATTTTTTCAAGAATTTTGATAATAAATATTAAAATGGGAACAACTTCAATATACACCCACAACGATATTTGGCGATTTTTTGTTGGCGATTATGGCTAAATCTTAAATCTTAAAATCATAAAATCACAATAAATGATAAAATCATAATCTAAATCATAAAACATAAAATCACAAATCTAAAATAAACAACATATAGGCTGCCATATTGTATCGCAAACAGTCCAGAACGACATCGTTATCGTTCAAAACGGCGCCAAAGAAAAATCGCCAAATATCGTTGTGGGTGTATATCGAAGTTGTACCTTAAAATGAAAGTTAGTGTCAAATATTTAAGGCAACATCCAATTTTAAATAGGTTGTTCGTTCGGTGCAACTTGCACATTAGTCCAGTGAGGTGCAACTTTCACATTAGTCCCGTCAGGTACAACTTGCACATTAGTCCCCTTTAAATATAGTGCCCAGCGAAGCTGGCAAGCATTCATTCATTGACTACCTTTATTGATATCACATTATGTCATTTTTGACGGGCTTATATACTAGTTTGTAAATAATAATTGACATAATTTTTAAATTAGTGTTTCAACTTCAAAAGTTTCAAAATACTGACAAAGCTTTTATTTTTATTTGTAACTAGCAGGCTTTGCCCGCTTCGCTGGTCATTATATTGAAATGAATCCCCAAAACAGCATATCATTAATAATAATAAAATATCTTAAAAAAAAAAAAAACATTGGAATCCGTCAAAATCTAATTTTAAGTTGCCCAATGCCTTCGGCAGTCCCTTACCTGCCTCTTACTCCCCCTCCCTCGCGGTTACAGTTGAAAGTTTTACAAAATCTCATCAAAGTGCATATTTCGCACACCTAATTAACATCCAAACACCAAAATTCGCCTTTCTTAGGTAATTTGGACGGATTTAAGCTTCAAAATGTGTTTTTTGCCCCACCCGCCCCAAGAGGAAGGGGTGTGGTAAATTTCCAAAATTACTTTATATTGCATGTTGCATACACATACATAACCGACACATCAAAAAATTGAGATTATGAAATTATTTAAAGCTGAGTTATGCTTTAAAACTTTTTTTTTTTTTAATCTCTCCCCCCGTTCTTAAAGGAGGGGATTTCGCAAAATCTCTTCATACTATGAGTTAGATACATGTAATCGTCCCTTACATAAAAAATGTACAAACTTAGATAATTTAGTGCAGCGTTACGCATGAATACATGTTTTTGCCCCCCATTCTCCAAAGGGCGGTAGGGTGGAATTTCATAAAATCCCTTTGTAGTGTGTGTTCAGTTCGATTTCTCCGTGTGTTGAGTACCAGTCTTCCAAAACCTTTTCCCTTCCCTCCCCCCCCCCCTTAAAAATCCAAAATTCCAAAATCGCAGAAAGTAATTTTTTTGTACTCAAGTCTGGTCTTTCCATCTGCAATTTCTTCACCGTTAAGTAATTTGGAGCCGAGTTAAGCCTTCTGCCCCCCGAGGGAGACAGGGGGGGGGGGTATTTTGCAAAATTCCGTCTTAGTTGGGGGTCAGGCTCCGAAAACCAACCTAGTCACTAAAATTTGTGACCCTCTTTCCCACAAAATCGTCATGGCAGTGTTGAGTCAGCGAATCATTGAGTTTACTCTTTTATATGTACAGATTTGTTTATATTTTTTATGGACTACTTGGCTTAAGGTTGCTGTCACAAAAATAGTGTCCTTGGCGAAAAATGTCCTATCTACTTCAGTATTAAAATTAAAAATATACCCAGGATTATCAACTAATAAAACTCTTTAATACAGATCTGAATTAGCTTTCATTTTCTTATTATTTAATTTTGATAATGACGTTATGTTGTCATGTGCCTAAGCAAATTTAATATTTATTATTTTTTTTTTATTATTATTATTCGCGTGAAATATTCTTTGGCAACAATTAAAAATTAAAATAAATTATTTTAACGTTTTATTATAGAAGAAATATTTATATTATATAGAAGATTAATTAAAAATTTACATTTTTTCCGGTATAAATAGAAGCCTATGTCTTATTCCATACTATTATCTATCTCTGTACAAAATTTCATCCAGATCCGTTTAGCCGTTGTGGCGTGATTGAGTAACAAACATCCATCCAAACTTTCGCATTTATAATATTAGTATAGATTAATTATCACGTGCATGTGTTAGATTGAGTTATTTTGCTGTCAAATAGACAAAATTTTAATTTTAAATTTCAAAACTCTGTCGTTCTTGTCGCTTATTGTATTTAGTGATCAAAAACGTAATACGAAAATATGCATGCCAGATGTATATTTTCGTAATATGCATTGTACGAAATATTGTTTCATATTATTCATTACTCTCTTAATATAAGTTGTTAAAATAACCATGATTTTTGAAAGGAATTAAATTATGTTCGCCAAATAATTCGTCGATATTTTTTTTTTTCTGCTAAGGATGACCGATATCAAATCTATTCCGCTGCAACATATTAGTATCTTATATCATATACTTTATTTAGACATTTGAAAACAAATTTTACTTCAAATTATGATAGAATATTTATCATTTTCCTTTTAATTAGTATATTAGTTGGATATTTATTGTGTAAATATCATCTTTTGAAATGAAATGTTTGTGTTTTCAATCGAATATGGAAATTTGCCATTTTTTTTTTTTTTTTTTTTCCTAGAGTTTTGAAATTAAAAATTTAAATTTTGTCAATTTTACAACAAAAATAACTTAATCTAACGCATGGACATAATAATTAATACATACCTATACCTAAATATGGGGATTAAAATCGGGAAATAATTTTCCTCGATTTTTAATAATATTTTACAAAAAAAATCCAATGGACGTTTAACATAGGAAATATTTTTCTTGCATCCATGAACGGCCAGTGACGGCATCACTTCGCTTGCGTATTAGCACTTTATCAATGTGTAAAAGAAATTTTTAATTAAAAATGACGTCAGTTTTTGTGAGATGCATAATTTTTTTTATAATTTTTTATCGTTCACGTTTAGATAAATGTATTTATTTTCCTGTTGAAAAAAATAAATAAATTCGTTTTTTTTTGGCAACAATTAAATTATGGATAAATTGAAATGGCTAATTTTTTGCTATTATTAGCTTACAAAATTGCTATTTTATGCATAAAAATCGCAAAAACAAATTTTTTTTCGGAATAAAAGGTAGCCAACTTTTTAAGTTAGGGTATAAGCTATCTCCATAACAAATTTTATCGAAATCCATCGAGCAGTTTTAGCGTGAAACTCAGTCAAATAAACGGACATTCACATTTATAATATATATAAGATTGAGTACTATTTATATTGAAATCTAAAATTATCCCTTTATAATATTATCAGTTTTTCTTTCTTTTAATTAATCGTAAAATATTTATATAACCAGATATTCAAGAATCCGTTCAAAGTAAGAAAAGAAATGCAATCATTGAGTTTATAATTTTTTCATACCCATAAACAAACACATCCCTAGGTACTACGAACATTCCTATTTTATAAATGGACCAGTCCTTTTCACCCATGCGCAGATGACGCCAGGGTTTCGCGGTTTATCAGTACATGTGCATGCAGAATTACAAGGCTGGGAATGGAATTTTAAACAATTTTTATATAATTTTTGTGAACTGACGATATTAATCCTCTCTTTGACTTTTAAATTTTTAAACTGATCACATTTATATAGCGCATGACAATCCTCACATAATATACATTGTTTTTGGAAAATATTTTTTCCTTCTTCTATATTCAATAGAAAACTAGTATGTTGTGGCCAACACATGACTTTCTTCTATATTTTCCTATACAAATTCTCTCAGTAAAAAGAATTTATTAAAATTATTAATATAAAAAAACCTACCTTCCATTGTAAATCAGACGATTTCCATATCAGAGAAGTAGTATAACACTAAATATCCAAAAAAAGTCTTTTATTATCAATATTACACAATATTACATATAATATGACAGACAGACGGACGGACAGACAGACAGACATTGTCTAAAAAGGGTCAAATCGTGTTCTACAGCTCTCAAAACATGTAAATCTACCGCTCTCAAAACCTGTAAATGCATCAAAAACCAGAGGTAGAAAATTTTTACGAATCCCATACTTTCTTCTATTGAATATAGAAGAAAGTAAAAAGTATTGAACTCGTAAAAATTTTCGACCTCGGGTATTTGATGCATTTACTCGTTTTGAGAGCTGTAGAACACGATTTGACCATTTTTAGAAAATGTCTGTGTGCCTCTGTGTGTGTGAGACAAAATTTTGCGGCGACTGTATCTCAGGTACTACTACACAAAATTTCATACAAATTGGTAAGTAGTTACACATTGACATAAATTAGCGCCTATAAACTTTTGATAAAAATTGTCCTACATCTTGCGTTGCCTTCGGGGGGGGGGGAGGAGAGTAAATTTTCATGATGGGTATTTTTCAAAAGAGATCGCCAGTACCTTTAAAACGAATGGTTGAACAATCGATATGCGATAATCTATATATATAAAAGAGTACTTCCACTCACTTACTCACTCACTCACTGACTCATCAACGCACAGCAAAATCTACAAGAGCCACTGACTGGAAACTTTGTCAGATTTTAGAACATGTAGTGTAAGCACCCCCTAAGAAGCGATTTTGCGAAACTCGTCCCCCAAGGGGGGTGGGAGGGCAACACGTGATTTCACAAAAACCATCATATCTCAAAGAAAAAAAACAGATATCTGTAAAATTTTTGAATTAAACGTCACGAGCACGGAGTAAAAAGACCACGAGGAAATGCTCTATAGAATAGAATAGAATAAGTTTTTATCGATGTTGCCAGATTCTTTTTTGGAAAGTACAAAACTCGGGAGAAATAGAAATAAGTAACCAAGGAGAATACAATAGTTTTGAAATTTAAAATTCAGATTTTATCAATTTTACAGCAAAAACAACTTAATTTAAATCATGCACATGATAACTAATACATATCTATACCTAAATATGGGGATTAAAATCGGGAAATAATTTTCCTCGATTTTTAATAATTTTTTACAAAAAATTCAATGGGCGTTTAACGTAGGAAATATTTTTCTTGCATCCACGAACGGTCAGTGACGTCATCACTTCTCTTGCGTATTGGCACGTATAATACGTTTGGTATGAAAGCTAATTCAGCATTATATTCAGATTTACTTATTCATAATGCAGGGTAATTTTTTTTTATTTTGATGCTGAAGCAGATACGACATTTTTCGCCAAGGAGTCTACTTTCGTGATAGCCACTTTAAGCCAAGTAGCCCATAAAGCATATAAACATATAAATTATAAAATATTGAGGGAAAAAAAAAGATAGAAAGAAAGAAAAAAACAGAAACAATAATCTCATGAATTATGTATTTTTTTTTTAAATGGTGACAAAAATTCAAAAGTCACCAAGGGGAGCTATAATAAGCCTGTACCACGATAAGGTTAAATATTTATTTATTTTTCTATATACCAACCACTGTTAACTAACTATGAAATACATATAGCCACAAAAAGTTAGTTGTCTCACAGCATGTTGCAATATTACATTTGACGTGAAATTGCTGTCATTGTATGGTCGACCGGAAAACTCAAATAAATATAGGAAATAACGTAAAAGTAAATATTATGTACAGTACGTACAGTGTTGTTCAAAAAAAATTAAAATTCAGATATAAGAGGGCTACTTCAATTTTTTCGATACTGTCTGTTTCGAAATTGTCATTTGATAAGCACAAAAGTGGAAGCCCACTGATATGGCATTGACGCATGCAATAGCAAGCGAGCTTTTGAGCAATTCCAATGAATTTTATTTTTATTTTTTATCTATAAAGCGATATAGGAAAGAATTTTCGTTAAATATCGTGACCAGCCAAGCGGATAAAATTTGTCCGAAGACATCCATAGGCCACAATTTTTAGTGTGTGGCTTATTTATGTCTATCCAACACTCATTGCAACGGGATTTTGAGAATTTCCCCATTTTTCCCCTTAAGGAAGGGAGAGCAATAAAGACGTTTCCAAGCATAACTTTGCTTAAAATTATCACAGTAAGATTAATTTTTATGTGTGGTTTGGTTATTCGTTCTCAACACGCACTATCAAGAAATTTTGCGAAATTTCCCTTTGCCTATCTCCTTTAACGGCCCTCTTCACTTAACGCCGCCGGAAGCTGAAGCTAATGTTTTTCTATGGGAAATTTTTCTTTACAAATAACTTATTAACTAATACATATTTTTAAATTCTGTTTTCACATACTGAAAATTCCCAGATGTTAAATTGACGCACCTTTTTTAAAAAAATATTTTTTTTTATTTTTAATATTTTATTTCGCAAAATACGAATTTTCAATATGCGAAAATTTTCCATTTTGCAATTTCAAAATAAAATATAAAATAATAAAATAATATATTTTTAAAAATCGTGCGTCAGTTTAACATCTGGGAATTTTCTGAACGTGAAAACAGAATTTCAAAATATGTATTAGTTAATAAGTTATTTGTAAAGAAAAATTTCCCAGAGAAAAACATTAGCTTCGGCTTCCGGCGGCGTTGAGTGAAGAGGGCCCTTAAGGGCGGAGTGGGGGCAAAAACATGTTTTTAAGAGTAACTCTGTTCCAAAGTACCTCAGGAAAGCGATTTTTTGATATGTCGGTTGGTTACGCGAACTCAACACACACACACTACAAAGGGGTTTTGTGAAATTCCACCCTTCTGTTCTTGGGAGGTGGGGACAAAAAACATGTATTCATGTGTAACTCTTCACTAAATTATCTTAGGAAGGAGATTTTTGATCTGCTGTTCGGTTATATGTATCTAACTCATAGTATAAAGATATTTTGCAAAATTCTCTCCCCTGTCCCTTCTTTATGAGTTGGGAGGTAAAAACCACGTTTTAAAACATAATTTTGCTTCAAATAATCTCAGGATCTCGATTTTTTTATTCATGTCTGGTTAGGTATGTGTATGCAAGTCACACTATAAAAGGATTTCGCGGAATTACCCCCCCCCCGTCTTCTGGCTGGCGGGGCAAAAAACACGTTTTCAAGCTTAAATATACTTTAGATTATCTTAGAATGATGAATTTTGATGACTGGGTGTTGATTAAGTGTACGGAATATGCACTTCGATGGGAGGAAATTTTGCAAAACTTTCAACATTACCCGTATGGGAAGGGGAGTAAAAAATAGGTAAGGTACTGCCGAAGGCATTGGGGCTCGAGATTCGAAAAGTGTGGGGAGCAGGAAAACTGCTACTGAAGGTAGCGGGAACTTTAACTTACATTTTGATTGATTTTTTTTTTTTTTTTTTTTTTTTTTTTCCGATATTTTTTTTTTTATTAATGATATGAAATATTGAGAATTCATTTCGACATAATGACCAGCGAAGCGGGCAAAGCCTGCTAGTTTAAAATAAAGTTATCGATTTTTTCTTTTTAAATGTATTATTGAGAATAAAATTCACTTTTTTTGGATATTTAGTGTTATACTACTACTCTAATATGGAAATCGTCTGCATTATCTTGGAAGATAATTGTTTAAATAATAATTTTAATAAATTATTATTTTTTTCTGTATTCAATAGAAGAAAGTATTAGATTCGTAAAAGTTTTCGACCTCGGGTTTTTGATGGATTTGTACGATTTGAGTGATGTAGAACACGATTTGACTCTTTTTAGAAAATGTCTGTCGGTCTGTGTGTGTGAGACAAAATTTTTGGCAACTGTATCTCAGGAACTACTGCACAGAATTTCATACAGGTTGGTATGTAGTTACATCTTGATATAAATTAGTGCCTATCAACTTTTGGTAAAAATTGTCTAACAGGTTGCGTTTCCATCCCACTTTTTCTAAATTTTTAACATGTTGGTATAGGACAAAAATTTTATAAATGTGCATAAAGAGAATTATTTTTTAATAATCATTATGGAATTTACAATAATTATTTTTAACAGAGATAGTCAACTGGGGAAAAAAGCTGTATATGTAGGAGCATCGCCTCCTCCCCCCTGGGGGGTGGAAAGTCACCCCTCGAGGGGAATAAATTTTCAGGATGGTAGCTTTCAAAAGAGCTCGCCAATACCTTTAAATAGAATGGTTGAACCATCGATCTGCGATAACTTAAAATAAAGTTATCGATTTTTTTTTTTTTTTTCATAAAAAAAAAAAAAAAAAAAAAAAAGAAAAAAAAAAAATGTAATATCGAGAATAAAATGAACTTTTTTGGATATTTAGTATTATACTACTTCTCTAACATGGAAGTCGTACTGTATTATCATGCACTGTTAAAAATTTCTGTAAATTTAATGTAAATATTTATCCAGAGTCTCTATAAATTTATAGTAATTCTTAGTTAAAAGTGAATAATGGAGATTCTCAATCTTTATTCTGTATTTTTCCCTAATTTTATTATTTAATTAAAATTAAAAATGACTGTTTCTACTTTAGAAAAGCATTCTAATTCCGAAATATATTCTCACCAATAATTAATTAAATTAATATTAGTTATTAGTGTGGATATATATAATAAGTTTTTTAACATCTCCTTTTATTTTTCACTGTAATTTTACGTAAGACTTTAGATAATACATAGTTTTTTGTTGAAATTTTTAACAGTGTGGAAGATAATTTTATTAAATAATGATTTTAATAAATTATTTTTACTGAGTGAATTTGCACAGGAAAATATAAAAGAAGGTCATGTGGGGGCCACAACATTCTAGTTTTTACTGAGTGAATTTGTATAGGAAAATATAGAAGAAAGTCATGGGGTGGCCACAACATACTAGTTTATTTGTGCTTTTCTCGGAACCAATGAGAAATGAATTTTGTTTATTTCCTGAATGTTGGTTTCGAATTTCTGAATGTTGATTACAATTTTAAATTTTTTCTTTTTCTAATTTAATTGATCCAAAACAACAGATCTCGACTACAAAAACTCTATTAAATAATCTGGTGTGTCACTCACACGACTTTCTCTTACCCTGAAATTTAATACTATAAATACAGTTTGGAGATTAAGAGGTAAGGTAACGAGTACTGTTATGTAAACCTATGTTAAACAATTCAAATTAGGCTTCGGATGAGTTTTATATGATAATTAGTTCTGTGTGAGAGGGGGTTACCGCCCCCCTCAACACCCCGTTTCATTAATGCACCTACATTTATATAGAATTTAATTATGTTATTAAAATTAAAAGTTTACTTAATATTATACAGACAATTTTCACACGCAACATTAATTGAAACTTATCAATCTTGATCAAACTTTTCCAGCAACAAACTTATATTAACTTCAAAATACAACATTTGGATCTCCTAAAATTATTCGTTTTTAAGTTACTGTAAGAGACACAGACAAAGATCAAACGTTAAAAAGCTTGACTACGGTAATCAGGAAGCCTCAAAACGTGTAAATATACAAAAAACAAGCGATGAATATTTAGCTTAAAACATACATTATTTACCATATCTGTATGAGGATTTTCGTTCAATTCCCGAACAGCTTTCCTGGAAATGGTAAAATATTATTAGTAAAGTACATCCACTAACAACAAATAATTAGTGTGTTGTGGCCGCCACACGACTTTCTTCTATATTTTCCTATACAAATACACTCAGTAAAAATAGTTTATTAAAATTATTATTTAAAAAAATTATCTTCCATGATAATGCAGACGATTTCCATATTAGAGAAGTAGTATAACATTAAATATCCAAAAAAAGTTGAATTTATTCTCATTATTATTATTATTATTATTATTTTGTTAAAAATCGATAACTTTATTTTAAATTATCGCAGATAGATGGTTCAACCATTCGTTTTAAAGGTATTGGCGAGCTCTTTTGAAAAATACCCATCATGAAAATGTACTTCCCTCGTGTTGGGACTTCCACCAGGGGGGGAGGCCCCTACATACACAAAAATTTTTTCCCAGTTGACTATCTCTATTCCAAAAAATATATATTCGTTTCATTTTGTTTAGTGCTGTGTATAGATGTTAGACTTTACTTACGTGAAATTTCCCCCCATAGACGTAATATATTTGAATACTTTTGAGTGTCCCTGTACACGAACCATTTGCTTCGTCTCAACGGAAAGCTTAGTGTAGCATCCCTATATGGTACACATTTAGCGTACCGAGTTTGGAATTTCTGCTACTATTTGTTATTGAGATATGCTGATAACACACGCACAGACAGACACACAGACCATTCGCTAAAAACATGATTTTCGTATTTAGGGGACCCTAGAACATGTAAATATAAAAAAAACTCACGTTCGAAAATTTGACCCTAAAACAATAATTTTTCGATCCTATTATAATTTAATGACGGAATTTTTACTTCCATTACCCTACTACCGTAGGTAATGGAAGTATTGTATTCGGTCTGAAAATTCGATATCGGGTTTTCACCTGATTTACGCGTTTTAAGGTCCCCTGAGTCCAAAAAATTGTTTTTTGGCAATTGGTCAGTGTGTATGTATGTATGTGTGTGTGTGTGTGTATGTATGTGGAGAATTATTATAGCTATTATAGCTCAGAAACTAATAAAGATAGAGCTACGAAACTTTAGAATTGAAATACGTCTGGTGTACAGATGAAATTTCCAAATTTTGGTGAAATTTGAAAAACCGGAAGTGGGACATCGGAAACCGGAAGGGGGACCGTAAGTCCGTATCTCAAAAACGGCTCTAACGATTTTCTTCAAACTTGCTATATAAACACTTTATTAGATGTCCTTTCGAATGATATAGTTGGTTAGTTCAGGAAAATTGATAGGCGTCCTGTATAAATAGCTCAATTTCAGGCCTCGCAAAGGCGTTCCTTTAAAAACGGTTGTACGGATTTTTTTTCAAACTCGCCATTTTAACTCACTTTTAAATATGCTTTTGTATGTAATTATTGTTTTCCTGTCAATAATTGAGTTTAACCGGAAGTAGGACATCGGAAACCGAAAGTGGGACCGTAAGTCCGTATCTCAAAAACGGCTCTAACGATTTTCTTCAATTTTTCTATTTAAACACTCTATTAGATGTCCTTTCGAATGATATAGTTGGTTAGTTCAGAAAAATTGATAGGCGTCTTGTATAAATAGCTCAATTTCAGGTCTTACAAGTGCGTTCCTTTGAAAACGGCTGTACGGATTTTTTTTCAAACTCGCCCTATTAACTCACTTTTAAATATCCTTTTGTATGTAGTTATTGTTTTCCGGTCAATAATTGATTTTTTGTAAAAGTTGGTATTCCAAAAACGGCTCTAACGATTTTCTCTTTAGGTCACTTTTATGCTTTCTGATTACATTATCTTTCAAAAATGCATATAATACGTGTAATAGTGGGTAATGGAAGTCGTGTGGATGTTTCACACCAGATTTTTTTTAAATATATTGATAATTCACACGCCTTTCGCGTATCTTTATCGAAATTGTCTAGCATTATATTTACAATTATTGCATTTGACAAATTATTTGAATTTAAATTGAGCAATTTTAATGTTTTTAACAATTTATTCACAATGTCAGTAATGTATTTTAAACCTCTCGCGGACTCGTTTATCTAACTTTAAGATTGATTGAATATACGAATCCACTACTAATCTTTCGTTCTCATAGCGTTTTTCAAGCACCAGTGTACAATATTCCTCCTTTGGGTTCGAGACTATAGGAAATCAGCTGCTTTCGGAAAACAATCCTGAAGTCTACCATAGCAAAGCATTGTGGCCTGCAAATTTTTATCTTGCATTATTATTTATAAGAGTTACAGATTATATGAAATTGAAGTAAAAGTAATATAGTGATACCTTTGTTTTGTTTTTAATTCAGTTTTTGTAATATACTTTAATGTTAATTAATATATGTAATATTAAAAGTTGCCATGTGAACTGTGGCGATTTTAACAAATTTAAATGGAGGTTTCATTTAATAAATTCCTTTATTAAAGTGATCGAAATTCTAATTATTTAAGCTTTGATGTCTATATCCAATGCAATCAATCACATCATTTTACTTTCCGAACACTATAGTGAACATATATATCGTAATCATGTCAAAAATCCGAATTTGAGCTTTTGATGTTTCTATACGTTTCGAGGTCAGCTGAGTCCGTTTCCACTATTTTTACGATAATGTATTTATGTGTGTGTGTGTGTATGTACGTGTGTATGCCTGTGAGTGAACACGCTAGCGTCTAAACGCTTTGTTGGAATAAGCTGAAAGTTGGTAAGTATATTGTAAGTTACCACAGTACGAACCCTATAGATTTTGGTGAATCTAGCTCTTATAGTTTTTTTTTACAGGGACACCAGGAAATATTCTTTATCATTATGGCCTGTGGGACCAAATTTTTAAAAGTGCGATAGCGTCAAAACGCATTATTAATCTGAGCAAAAAATTTGTAAACATGTTATAGGTCACAGTTGCACGAACTGTATAGATTTTGGTGAATTTAGCACTTACAGCTTTTTTACAGGGACACAAAGAAAAACTCTTTATCATTATGGCTTATGGGGCCAAATTTTTAAAAGTGCGATAGCGTCTAAACGCCTTATTAATCTGAGCAAAATTTTCTACACATGTTATAGGTCACAGTTGCACCAACGGTATAGATTTTGGTGAATTTAGCACTTATAGTTTTTTTACAGGGACAAAAAGAAAAATTCTTTATCATTATGGCCTAATGGGACCAAATTTTCAAAAGTGCGATAGCATCTCAATGCCTTATTCAATTGAGCCTGAAATTTATATGAATATTATAAATCACTGTTGCACTAACTATAAGCATTTTGGTGAATCTAGCATTTATAGGTTTTTACAGGGACACAACGAAAAATTCTTTATCATTATGATCTATGGGCTCAAAGTTCAGTAGCGTTAAATAAAACATCGTGTAATATATGGAGAAAAATACTCAAACACTCTGTTATGGTTTTATCTCTTTTGTTTGTTAAACAACTCCTCTTTCTTTACTTTATCTACAAAACTGTTAATTACTCAATGTTCGGAAAGCCGAGTGGAGTCACTTCAGATTTTTTGTATTTATTAATTTGTAATGTGGTTTGTTTGTAATCTTTAATTTTGTTCGTAATAGGCTTCGCTATTTTCGTTTTAAACATTGACATTAGTTTCATGATTCATAAGTGATGATTGATTTACTTTTTACGCATTTTTTGACGCGTTTAATTTTTATTATCTTTTATTCATTATAATATATATGTGTGTGTGTGTTGTGTGTAAAATGTTCTGCAATTTTACTATATGGAATAGTCTTAACTTTACCATTCGAATCAGTTGTTTACATTTCTCTTTTGTTCTTGAACAGATATCTGATTATTAAGTTTCACTGGAGAAATATTTAGACTGGAAAATGTTGTACGTAACAATAAATCGGCATTTTGAATCTAATTTGTTCACAAAACATTGGCCACGTGTTCGGCGATTTTACCTACTGTGACGTCACAGGAATATTGTCCTAGGAATGTGTCATTCGTGGATTCAATCACTGTCGCCTCATCGCTTAATGAAGCCTTTAAATAAAACCAGGGCCCGACTTAGCCTAATTGGGGCCCGGGGCAAAAACTTCTTTGGGGCCCCTCTCTGCTTCACTACTTGGGCGAAAACCTCTTTGGGGACTCCCCTCTGCTTCACTGCTTCAATAATGAAGAACTGAACTTTTTGGAGCTATTTAAATTTTTCACCTCATTATAGATATATAACAAGGTTCTAGTCAATTTTCTTGTTATATATCTAACAAGAAAATTGACTAGAACCTAAAATAGCTATAAAGTCCCCCCCCCGCCCTCCAATGGTCAGACGAAATATTGTTCTATCTATTTTATTTCTGATTGTTAACTTTGTCATCTAGCTGCAAAAAATTCATATCCTTGCTGACATTAGGACGGAATTCAGCTAAATTTTTGCAATTACGATGGCTCATTTAAGCCGGATTTTACACTATACTGATATTTTGTTTAAAAGAGTTCAATAAAGAAGGAAACGTAAAATAAACCTTCTATTCGATTTGGGGGGCCCCTCTGATGTGAGGGCCCGGGGACACTGCCCCGTATGCCCCTGCCTTACTCAGGCTCTGAATAAAACAACTTTTCTTCATCATTTAAATTAGCATTTTTTTTCGATCATATTTTTAAATTGTACTAAAAAGGTTGAATATTCTATTTTCCACAAAATATCGGTAATGGGATTTGCGAAAATTTTCAGTATGAATCACATGGTTTAAAACTGTTCTTATTTTCATCATGTAAAGTGTCATTATACTTTATTACATTTATTTTAGGAAGTAAGCATTTAAAATTTACCCCTAAAGCCGCTCTTTGATCTTCTATGTCATAAATAGCTGTCTGTACAATACTGGATGAAGTGTCTTCTTCTTCAGGATTAATTTGAATATATTCTTCAAACAATGCATAAATTTCATCTTTTAATTCACTGATTATATTTAATCTTTCTTCTACATTAATGTTGTCTATTTTAGAATCCTTAGACTCCTTGAATTCCATTAGAAAACTGTTTTTTTTTTTTTTGTTAACTTTGTTTTGATTCGACCTCGAATTCTGTTTAGTTGCTTTAATTTTATTTTTTCGGTAATCTTCATTTGCGCGTGTGTTCGACTCCTGGGTTCGACCAGAACCATTTATGTTAAGTATAAACGACGGAGCATTAACAACAGAAATTATTTTCATTTTTGTTTCTTGGAGTTAGAGAATTGACGCTTACCGGTCAACGTATTTTTCTCTACTGGTGAATCTTTATATTGCCTCACTAGAAGGTGTAACAAAAGTCGTACATGATGCCACAGAATATTTAGTAATTGTGGGAGGGAAAAATGGCGTAACAATGAAAAAAAATTCTCTGGGTCCCTGTGAAAAAGACTATATGTGCAAGATTCACCAGAATCAATAGGGTTCATGCTACGGTGACCTATAACATACGTACCAACTTTCAGTTCATTCCAACGAAGCATTTCGATGCTATCGATGTGATTACGTGTGTTCACTTACACACGCACACACACACATGCATAAAACACCGTAAAAATAGCAGAAACGAACTCAGGGGATCTTGAAACGCATAGATACACCCAAAATTTCAAAGTTGAATTTTTGTTACGATTACAGTACTTTCTTTACACATGTAAGTTCGGAAAGTAAAAAGAAATAAAAATAAGATTTATACATCTAATTCAATGCACGTATTTTTCTCTCTTTTACAGAAATGAGGATAACCTGGGATTTGTTTGGTCTAAACTATCCGATGAAGATGCCGTATCCTCAGGCGGCTATAAGTTTTCATAGTCCATACACAATTAAGGATCCATTTTTATATGGCTATGTGCTTCAACCCGATATAAAATACAATTTTCGCCTGAATAAGGTACTTATTAAATTTAATTTCTAAGATGATTTATAATGTTTTATTCATCCTTGATGTCTTCTTTGTTGTCCTAATAAAACCTATTGTTTATACAACCCTTAGTGTCTTATGAATTAGTCAATGATATTGGCTAATATATTATTGATACAGACATACATATAATATTGATATAATCTATAAAATATTTCTCTAACGTGGACTTGTTACGATTAAATTATTTGTCGAAACGATATGATAGTGTCATTAGATGCTGTCTGAGTGGTCAACCGAAATCGGATTAAGAAAAGCTCTAGGATTGAGATCAAAGCATGGAATCGACTGCGATAGATTTCGGCTCAATCTAATAGACTTGAAATGTAGATTTTTTAACAAGAAATTTAAAAAATGTACCTTCTGTACTGAATCATATGCTCAAAATCTCATGATTAGAAGTATATTTGGATGAAGCCAGTTAGGCTTTGAATATTTCACAGTTAGTATTTGGCAGGACGGTGGTAGTGCAATCTATTATTTAAAGCTGTTCTCGGATGAGAAGCTGAATTTTGGGCATACTTTATGCCATAGGATACAGTTTTTACTTTCACATACGTAAAAAAAAAAAACTAGTTGGCATAGGTGGACTCTGCTCAGTTCCCCATCATATTTATGTTCTCAGAAATTTCTAGTGAGAGACATATTATAATCATGTTAAAAGAAATGAATTTGACCAAAGCTTGATACAGTGACAGAATGAAATCCCCGCCTAATAGGCTATCCACCGTTCACTTCGATATAATTATCTTATTCTAATCTATTAATTTATTTTATCGGGGTCAATTCCGTTGTTTAGTTTTCATGCTACAATTTCCAATGCTACTATTTCCAATCCTCAAAATTCATATTTATATGAAAAATTTAAAATTCCGCTATGTTGATAAAATCGTAAATTACGACTATTTTACGAAATTTTCCTAGTAGAATATTTGTATTCAATTATGTTAAAAAAAATAGCATAAACGTAATTTTGAAGTTGTCTAATGTATTTAGGATCCTCAAAATGGAAGTTTGTGCTCTATTTTGCCTTATTCTGACATGTTAAGTAAATCGTAAATTCCAAATAACTTACGAATTTTTTAATTGGAAAAATCATAGTCTATGATATTCATGCCAGTATCCTAAATAATATTTCGAAAGTGGTTTGACATCTTTACAATGAAAATATCCCTCAAGATTGACGTTTATGTGAAATTTTCTCTATTCTGCCATGTTAAGAAATTCGTAAAATTCCAATAACTTACGAAATCTTTATATTGGAAAACTCATAGTCATTAATATTCATGCCCGTGTCCTAAATAATATTTCAAAAGAAGTCTGACATCTTTACGATGAAAATCTCTCTCCAAATTGACGTTTATGTGAAATTTTGCCCTATACTGCTATGTTAAGAAATTCGTAAATTTCCAATAACTTGCGAAATTTTCAAAGTAGCATATTTATAGTTACTGATGTTCATTCCGGCATCAAAACGGATATTTTAAAACTGGTATGACATTTTTACAGTAAAAAGTTTCCATTTAATGCACGTTTAAGTGAATTTTTGTCGTAGTCTCCCATGTTATGAAAATCATAAATTTCTAATAACTTACGAAGTTTTTAAATTCGAATGTTGCAAATGAATAGGGTTCTTGACAGTGTCGAAAGTAATATTTTAAAACTGATCTGATCTCTCTGCGACAATTTGTTCTTGAGATATCGTGTACACAGACTAACAAACTAACGGACTGACCCACTAACAGACTAACAGACTAACACACTAACAGACACCCTACAGACAGACACCATAGAAATTTTGTCATTTTCGGATTCCTCACACCTGAAAACGTGTAGAAAAGTAAAAAAACCAAGGTCGAAAATTTTCACGATTACCTAAGTTCCCCATACCTATAGTATGATGGGGAACTAAAATTAGACCTACTAGTCTAGTTTCTTCGTAAGGCGTTTTTCGTTTTCCTTTAAAGCAAATAAATAAATAAAAATAAAAATAAGTAAAAATAAGTAAATAAATAAATTCAAAAATTGTCTTTTACCATATTTGCAGTGTGAAGTTCTAACGTGTTCCTGGACAGATAAACTAAATTAGGAGTAAAAAAAAAAAAAAAAATCTACATATAGGTACGTGTGCGTTATTTTGATCGAATGAATGTTTGAAAAATTTGATTTAATCTTTTACTATGTTTGAAACTCACTAAATTTCAGTCCATTTTTCGAATATTAACTAGTGAAATTAGTTTCAGAATTTTTGTAGATGACTGCTCCAGCGTTTTAAACAGAGATAAATAAGGACGTATTTTTTAATTAGAGTTAATTAAGTGTTTTAAGACATAAAATGTACAATAAAATGCAAAATATTAATTATCACATTTATTTCCTTAAAAATGTCAATTATTTTGAATTTATATTTATTAAAATAAGAATGTTTTGGATACATTTATCCAATAAAAACTGTTAATTTCAGATTTTAAACAATTGCAAAATTAAGGAAAACTAGTTGGCGTAGGTGGAAACTGCTCAGTTCCCCATCATATTTATGTTCTCATAAATTTCTAGTGCGAGACATATCATGTTAAAAGAAATGAATTTGACCAAAGCTTGATACAGTGACAGAATGAAATCCCCACCTAATAGGCTACCCACCGTTCACTTCGATATATTTATCTTATTATAATCCATTAATTTATTATTTTGTCAGGGTCAATTCCGTTGTTTAGTTTTCATGCTACTATTTCCAATGCAACAATCTTCAAAATTCGTATTTATATGAAAAATTTACAATTTCGCTATGTTGATAAAATCGTAAATTATACTATAGGTTAAACGTAAATTAAACTTAGGTAATCGTGAAAATTTTCGACTTCGGTTTTTTTACTTTTTTATACGTTTTCTGGTGTGAGGAATCCGAAAATGACAAAATTTGTATGGTGTCTGTCTGTAGGGTGTCTGTTAGTGTGTTAGTGTGTAAGTGTGTTAGTCCGTTAATTTGTTAGTCTGTGTACACGATATCTCAAGAACAAATTGTCGCAGAGAGATCAGATCAGTTTTAAAATATTACTTTCGACACTGTCAAGAACCCTATTCATTTGCAACATTCGAATTTAAAAACTTCGTAAGTTATTAGAAATTTACGATTTTCATAACATGGGAGACTAGGACAAAAATTCACTTAAACGTGCATTAAATGGAAACTTTTTACTGTAAAAATGTCAGACCAGTTTTAAAATATCAGTTTTGATGCCGGAATGAACATCAGTAACTATAAATTTAAAACTTTGAAAATTTCGCAAGTTGTTGGAAATTTACGAATTTCTTAACATGGCAGTATAGGGCAAAATTTCACATAAACGTCAATTTTGAGAGATATTTTCATCGCAAAGATGTCAGACTACTTTTGAAATATTATTTAAGACACTGGCATGAATATTAATGACTATAATTTTTTCAATATAAGAATTTCGTAAGTAATTGGAAATTTACGAATTTCTTTACATGGCAGAATAGGGCAAAATTTCACATAACCGTCAATCTTGAGGGATATTTTCATCGTAAAGATGTCAAACCACTTTCAAAATATTATTTAGGATACTGACATGAATATCATAGACTATGATATTTCCAATTTAAAAAATTCGTAAGTTATTTGGAATTTACGGTTTACTTAACATATCAGAATAAGGCAAATTGAGCATAAACTTCCATTTTGAGGATCGCAAATACATTAGACAACTTCAAAATTACATTTATGATATTTGTTTGAACATGATTGAATACAAATATTCTAATAGGAAAATTTCGTAAATTATTCGTAATTTACGATTTTATCAACGTAGCGAAATTGTAAATTTTACATATAAATATGCATTTTGAGGATTGTTGCATTGGAAATAGTGGCATGAAAACTAAACAACGGAATTGACCCTGATAAAATAAATTAATAGATTAGAATAAGATAAATATATCGAAGTGAACGGTGGATAGCCTATTAGGCGGGGATTTCCTTCTGTCACTGGTCAAGCTTTGGTCAATTTCTTTTATCATGATTATAATATGTCTCGCACTAGAAATTTATGAGAACATAAATATGATGGGGAACTGAGCAGAGTACACCTATGCCAAATAGTTTTACACTGTATTCATTAATAGAGTATAAATTTACATTTAAATAAAATGAGTATTCTTAGGTAATCTTAGTTTAAATTAAGCTTAATAAAAATTATGCATTAAAACTATTTAAATGCTATTTTTCAGCTCTTCACCTATTTTCGGTTCACGAGCCGCCGCTGGAGGGCCTAGTAGAATCTAAATATTTATTTCCAAGTTGAATTATGTAAAGCTTATTTAATACATTCCTGAATTCTGTGTTTGTTAGAAATTAACGTAACTTTAGCAATATGACTAAATATACAAAAATACACTAATTTCTATTTTTTTTTTCCTTACTTTTCTTACGTATGAAGGAGAAAGTAATTGGATAAAATTTTCGAAACAGAGCTTTTGATATTTTTACGTTTTGAATCTGTAAATTACATTTTTTAATGAATGATCTGTGTATCTGACTGTTTGTATATGAATTTGTCATCAGTATAACTGAAAATCAAGTACTGGTAGAAAGCTCAAACTGTATGTTTTAAATTATTACAATGTCGGAATGTTTCTTGAAGATTTGTATTGAAATCGGACAACTAGTTAATAACGGATTTAAATGTTTTATGAATGTAAGTGAATTTCGGGGGGGGGGGGGGGGGTGATATCGTCCTTTTTAATTTTCCAGTGTAAGAATAAATATAATAAATCAGCATATACAGTTACGCTCATCACTGACTAACTCTGTCACGCTTAAAAAGGTTAAAAGATTTCCTTGGACTCTATCTGTGTGTGAACGCAAGTTGCCACCTAATTTTCATACTTTAGTTAATTTTAAAAAATCTAATTGTCCGATCAATAAGCTGTGTAATCCAACGGATTCAGAAAAATCGCCCCCTTCATTTGGCACCTTATTTGTAATGAATTTTTGATTAGATTTTTTAAAATTAATTAAGATATAAAAATTGACATAGCTTTAAAATAGACATTTAAATTTTTAATTGTTGCCATTTTTTTTTCTTTTTATCCCAGCACAAAATGAAATATGCTTTCACGTGAAAAGAATATATATATATAATATTAAATTTGCATCTTTATGATGTCGTGATGATCTAAAACTAGTTGGCATAGGTGGACTCTGCTCAGTTCCCCATCATATTTATGTTCTCATAAATTTCTAGTTCGAGACATATTATAATCATGTTAAAAGAAATGAATTTGACCAAAGCTTGATATTATGACAGAATGAAATCCCCGCCTAATAGGCTATCCACCGTTCACTTCGATATATATATCTTATTCTAATCTATCAATTTATTTTATCAGGGTCAATTCCGTTGTTTAGTTTTCATCCTACTATTTCCAATGCAATAATCCTCAAAATTCATATTTATATGAAAAATTTACAATTTCGCTATATTGATAAAATCGTAAATTACGAATGATTTACGAACTTTTCCTATTAGAATATTTGTATTCAATCATGTTCAAACAAATATCATAAATGTAATTTTGAAGTTGTCTAATGTATTTACGATCCTCAAAATGGAAATTTATGCTCAATTTTGCCTTATTCTGACATGTTAAGTAAATCGTAAATTCCAAATAACTTACGAATTTTTTAAATTAGAAAAATCGTAGTCTATGATATTCATGCCAGTATCCTAAATAATATTTCGAAAGTGGTTTGACATCTTTACGATGAAAATATCCCTCAAGATTGACGTTTATGTGAAATTTTGCTCTATTCAGCCATGTTAAGAAATTCGTAAATTTCCAATAACTTACGAAATCTTTATATTGGAAAATTCATAGTCATTAATAATCATGCCAGTGTCCTAAATAATATTTCAAAAGTAGTCTGACATCTTTACGATGAAAATATCTCTCAAAATTGACGTTTATGTGAAATTTTGCTTTTTACTGCCATGTTAAAAAATTCGTAAATTTCCAATAACTTGCGAAATTTCCAAAGTAGCATATTTATAGTTACTGATGTTCATTCCGGCATCAAAACTGATATTTTAAAACTGGTCTGACATTTTTACAGTAAAAAGTTTCCATTAAATGCACGTTTAAGTGAATTTTTGTCCTATTCTCCGATGTTAAGAAAATCGTAAATTTCTAATAACTTACGAAGTTTTTAAATTCGAATGTTGCAAATGAATAGGGTTCTTGCCAGTGTCTAAAGTAATATTTTAAAACTGATCTGACCTCTCTGCGATCATTTGTTCATGAGATATCGTGTTAACAGACTAACAAACTAACGGACTAACACACTAACGGACTGACACACTGACACACTGACACACTAACAGACACCCTACAGACATACACCATAGAAATTTTGTCATTTTCGGATTCCTCACACTTGAAAACGTGTAGAAAAGTCAAAAAACCGAGGTCGAAAATTTTCACGATTACCTAAGTTCCCCATACCTATAAATTTGGGGAACTAAATGGGGAACTAAAATGACGTCTATAAAATAATAATAATAATTTTAAATTTTAAAGGTAACAAAGAGATGGACAAAGTGAGAAAATTTCGCACTGGCTTGCTAACAAATGAATTATTTGAAGTGAGAAATAAACTGACCCACTAACAGACTAACACACTAACAGACACCCTACAGACAGACACAATAGAAATTTTGTCATTTTCGGATTCCTCACACCTGAAAACGTATAAAAAAGTCAAAAAACCGAGGTCGAAATTTTTCACGATTACCTAAGTTCCCCATACCTATAGTATGATGGGGAACTAATAAAATGAAGGCCTTGTAATAATTAGAGTAATTTTTGGTTGATTTATTATTATTATTGCTATTCGTCAATGAAGGTTAATTTAATAAATTGGAGATACATTCAAAAAGAATAATATTTTGTATAAAAAAAATAAAATAAAATAAAATAAAATAAACTATTCAAGTATGACTATCCAAACTTTAAAATTAGATTTGTCTTTTTTGCAGAAGTAAAACCAAAAAATTATACTTTGGTTGTCGAGCAAGTGAAACACATTTTGTCTATTTTTAATAAAAAAGCACCACAAAACTGGCGTTGTAAAAAATATTACTTATAAATAGAGTTGCAAAAAACACGGGAATTTAAAACCAAGGGAAAAAACCCGGGAGTTTTGGGGAAAAAACTGGGAAATTTGGGAACTTTGGGAATTTTGTAGGGAAAAAACAAATTAGAAATCTCTAAAGCAAATAATAAGTTGTTTACTTAATATAAATGGCAATTTTAAGGACTTTGATATGCTGATAAGCTTATAACATTATTTTCAATTTATCAGAACTGCAGCCAAATCATAATTTGAAAAGAAACTTAAGCTTTCTTTATTAAATTAGCACTTAAGATAAATATATCGGTACAATGTTGGCTACAATTTCCATATTATACAAGCTGAAGAATTAAGGAAACCAATGTACATAATCCTGTAATAGTTTGAGAAGAGAAATAATTAAGGTTTGAAAACTTCTTTAAAAATTTCTATTTTTAAAGAATTATTTAAAAAACGAAGTGGTTTTTAAGAAGAAGGGATGACATTTTATGCAATTACAACAGTGATATAGTTTCTCTTACAAGTTATTTTCATAAATATTTCTAATTAGAGTTTGTAAAAAATTGATGTTAAATTTCCTACAATGAAAATTTTTTGATGAAAATTTATACGCATATTGTTTTCCTAATTTTTATGAAAAAAAAAAAAAAAAAAAAATCTGCATTTCTATCACAAGTAGGGGAATTTTTCGAATTGCTTATATATTTCCCTAAAACAGATTAAATTTAAGAATATTTCTTCTTCTTCTTATTATTATTATTTGTAATCAAAAAAAAAAAAAAAAAAAAAAAAGAAGAAGAAGAAGAAGAAGAAGAAGAAGAAGAAGAAGAAAAACAATTAAAAAATTATCAGGTATCAAATCAATTCCTTAAATACTTCATTTGAGTTTAATGAAATATAAATTTAGTTGGGTTTGTTTCCTAAAATCTTAAGTCCAATTCTCTAATTGTTTCATAGTACATTCATAAATGAATTATGAATAAAAAAATTAAATGTTATTGATTCTCATTAAGAATAGAAAGGCTATCTCAAGAACATAACAAAATAATATTAAGGAATAATGACAGAAACTTACTGTTAGTGTTAGTACCGCATTAATTATAATTAAATATTTTTTTCGTTTTCAGAATAAACATCGAAGATGCTCGAATTAGCGGTAAAGGGAAACGAAAAGGAAATCTATGCAGGAATTAAAGTTGAAGTTAATTTAAAGATCGGAGGCTAAATAATTAACAAAAGTTATAAAAATATTCATAATTTCAAAATTCCCAGTTTTGGGGAAATTCCAAAATTCCCAATTTTGTCGTAAATTCCCAGGGAAAAAAAACGGTTTTTTTCCGGGAAAAAACCGGGTGTTTTGAAAGCCTTGCATCTCTACTTATAAAGTTTGAAAAAAAAAAACACCTTAAAATGCAATACACTCGCAACAATTGTTTCTGGTCGAGAAAACACACGACACTTTATCAGGCGAATAAAGTAAGCACGAGTGCTGCAGTCAAAGCGGCAACGCACATTAATACATTAGTAATACATTTTGTCTATGTTTTTCGTATCCATAAAAATGTTAAATTAAACCTGATTTTATGCAATTTATAGGAATTGAGTAAAGAATAAAAGAATAAATTAAACTAATATCAATTAAACCCCCAGAACTAACTTATTAACTTGAAGAGTATAACAGGTAAGAAGAATTTTATTAAAATAGTTATTTGACTATACAAATTATAAACAGTTGATGCATGCTGATGGCTCAGTTCTTGAAACTTTGTTTAGAAACTATAACGATTTTATTCATCACTTCATTCTAAAGTTTATAGTGTTTATACAAGAGTTTTAGTTCCCCATCATATTATAGGTATGGGGAACTTAGGTAATCGTGAAAAATTTCGACCTCGTTTTATTTATTTTTTTATACGTTTTCAGGTGTGAGGAATCCGAAAATGACAAAATTTGTATGGTGTCTGTCTGTAGAGTGTCTGTTAGTGTGTTAGTCCGTTAGTGTGTCAGTCCGTTAGTGCGTTAGTCCGTTAGTTTTTTAGTCTGTTAACACGATATCTCACGAACAAATGATCGCAGAGAGGTCAGATCATTTTTAAAATATTACTTTCGATACTGGCAAGAACCTATTCATTTGCAACATGCGAATTAAAAAACTTCGTAAGTTATGAGAAATTTACGATTTTCTTAACATGGAGAATAGGACAAAATTTCACTTAAACGTGCATTAAATGGAAACCTTTTACTGTAAGAATGTCAGACCAGTTTTAAAATATCAGTTTTGATGCCGGAATGAACATCAGAAACTATAAATATGCTACTTTGAAAATTTCGCAAGTTATTGGAAATTTTCGAATTTCTTAACATGGCAGTATAGGGCAAAATTTCACATAAACGTCAATTTTGAGGGATATTTTCATCGTAAAGATGTGAAACCACTTTCGAAATATTTAGGATACTGGCATGAATATCATAGACTATGATTTTTCCAATTAAAGAAATTCGTAAGTTATTTGGAATTTACGATTTACATAACATGTCAGAATAAGGCAAATTGAGCATAAACTTCCATTTTGAGGATCATAAAACATGAGACAACTTCAAAATTACATTTATGATATTTGTTTGAACATGATTGAATACAAATATTCTAATAGGAAATTTCATAAATTATTCGTAATTTACGATTTTATCAACATAGCGAAATTGTAAATTTTTCATATAAATATGAATTTTGAGGATTATTGCATTGGAAATAGTAGCATGAAAACTAAACAACGGAATCGACCCTGATAAAATAAATGAATAGATTAGAATACAATAAATATATCGAAGTGAACGGTGGATAGCCTATTAGGCGGGGATTTCATTCTGTCACTGTATCAAGCTTTGGTCAAATTCATTTCTTTTAACATGATTATAATATGTCTCGCACTAGAAATTTATGAGAACATAAATATGATGGGGAACTGAGCAGAGTCCACCTATGCCAACTAGTTTATTTAAATATCACATTACTATTAATTACATAATCATTGAATTTAACTATTTTCTCATTAAAGAATTTCTATACAGGCTAATCTGGCGCACACAAATAAAATTCTAAAAAGTTCTACAATTTCAGTATGAAAATACCAATAAGGGATTACATATTATTTTATAACTCGCATCCCACGGTGGACCTAAGTTGAAACTCACGATAATTATTGACAATAAATGTAGGAACAACGTATAATTAAAAAAAAAATATATATATAAAATGTACTTTTTGAGATAGTGAAGGTCAAAGGTTAAAATGTTTCAACTTGAGAAAAATAAATAAATAAATAAATAAATAAAACTGTGCATGTGATATATCATTTGAAAGCCTGTATTACATCTCTTTAATCATATCAATCTTATTCCTTTAAGGCATTTAAGGAACAAAATATTAGTACATTTGTAATGCAATAATTTTAAAAATTTGCACTACTCGCCCATTTTTGCACCTCTGTATATCAAAAACTAAAAGAAATAGCGACTTGTTAATTCGTATAAATTCATTTCTCTATAGAACAAATAAATGATTCCAATTTCATTAAAATCTGAGGATGTTACCTATTGATTAACTCTATTGATTCGACATGGAATGACCCTCATTCAATAGAACAGAGTGTTTAGCTTAATTTTAGGTAGCCCTGCGTATTTTCTATAAAATATATTCACATCACATTGTGTACTTAAATTTAGTTACACATTAAAAACACCTATCACGAAAATAAATATACCTTCAGCAATTTCTATGTATAGTCTTGATTTATTCAAATATTTTGGGTAACCCTGTAAACGAATGGTGAATGATTTCCAGACACAAATTACACAAAACGTGACTTTATGACTATAAAAAAATTTCATTTAATATTGTTTACGGCAGTCTATAAATGTTATACTGTACTTTCCAGAAATTTTTCCCATAGACGTAAAGTATTTGAATTCTCTCGGTTGTCCCTGTACACGAAACATTTGCTTGATCTTAGCAAAAAGATTTAGTGTCGCGTCACTATATGATACTGATTTAAAATACTGATTTTGGACTTCCTGCTGTAACCAGTTATTTTAAAATTATTGGCTTGTAATATATGATGATTTTAATGGGAAATATAATGTAACAGAATTTTCCAGTTTTATTAGATTAGAGGTTGACAGTAATAAGGCTTCTAATTTAATTCTAAATTCTAAAAGAGGGACACAAATAATGGTGTTAAGCAAAATAAATAAATTTTTCGAAAGGATGAGCGACCCTACTGCTTCTGCAGTAAATGCAGCGAGTTAACCATCCATCAAAAAGACTAACTCTGTTTAAATTTTCTAAAAAAGGTAGTTTTTTGGTTTATGGGTTGTTTATGACACCCTCATTAATGATAATGATTATGAAGCACTATGATCCAACACACACTATAAAGTTTTTTTCAAAATATCCCCTTTCCCCTTTTTAAGGGGGGGGGGGAATATTTTATAACACGTTTCCAACTGTAACTTTCTTACAAATTACTTCAGGAAGGTGATTTTGCTGTGTTTGCTGGTTTTTTGAGTCTGGGAAATGGTTGCAGTTACTTCCCTTCCTGTAAAATTAAAATAAATAGATAGACAGGACGCTTGGGATATGACGTTACCGCGTGCATTATTTTTCGGGATGTGATATAATGCAGTGCGAAATAGTGGGAAAGATGCTGCCGAAAGCATTGAGGACCCAATCTAATTTCATGTATAAATACATTTGTTTCTGCACGTATGCTTGGGTAAAACGCGGCCTCAGGCAGTGGGGATTTGTTCTACAAATGGCGTGTGCAGGAAAACTATTGATGAAGGTATCGACAACTCATATCGAGGTTTTGACTGAATTCAATGTATAATATTTTTTAAACTTTTATTCTTGAGGTTTTTATAACATAAAAAGTGATATGGAATTTTGAGAATTCTTTTAAATATATAGTGATTACTGAAGTAAGCAAAGTTTGCTAGCTGTATATAAATTCATTGGAGTTAGAAAAATGCATGTTTTTTAGCCTCCTTTACTACTCGTAATCTATATTATTGACTATAGATTAATTTCTAAAATCTTTTGTTTAAATGCTAAATACAAATTATCCCTTTATAATTAATAGATGTAATTTTCTAGTTAAAATATGTTTAAAATTTTACGATTTTTTCTTTCTTTTTTCGTAGGTTATGAAGAAACTTCAACCAGCTCCGTATAAAACTGACTGTATAGATTATTTAAAAGAATGGCATGCTCGTGGTGGACACGGTCCTACTGACTTACAAGTAAGTAATATAACTATATTTGTAAAAATGTATTTGAAATAGAATTTGTTAAATGATTTTTTATAATAATTTTTTTTTGCAAATGTCCCCACCAATAGCCGAGAGATTCTGTTCTCAATGGGGGTAGAAATCTGCGTTCGTCTACCTAGCGTTCGGAGTTTTCCTTGATTTTCTTTGAAACTACCGTAAATAAGTTTAAGGACCGCTTTGAAAGACCTCCCACGGCGGGCATTCTGTCCAATCTTAAAACCCTCGGAAATAATTAGCCTTAACATCTACACTAACACTTCCAGTACATCAACGCTGATAGTTCAGAGGTCCCTAGTTCACTAAGAGTTCAAAATTTCCGTGGTTTTCTAAGAAATTTATTTGATTACGGACTAGGTCCCCAGAGAAAGAAAGACTCCTACAGAGAGCATTTCACCCAGGTATAGATTCAATGTGCGGATAATCATCCTTAATCCACACACCACCAAACTATTAACACAAATAAAAAAGAGATTATAATGCTAATACGGACCACAGATTATCATACAGATAGGACAGTGAAGCTAAAACGCGAACCGGAAATATAGTAGCACCACTAGTGTCAACAGAGGGGAACTACATGTGTTAAATCTACATGAATAGCATCTTTGATCGAAAATTGTTTTTCTATTTCGCGAGTAGTTAGTAGCAGGTTAGTATGGGAAGTTTTCTTTTTCTTCACTTTTTATTGTTTTTGAATTCACAAAATTATCCTCAAAAGATTCACAGCTATTCTTCTAAGAAATAAAGATAAATTTTTATAATGTTTAAAAATATGCTTTGTCAAACATATTCATATTCAAGTACAAATTAAAATTACAAACTGTAATTCTGAAATAGCAGTATGAAATCATTAAATATTTAACGTTGCTTGGTTTAAATAATACAAAATGCTTTGAAATGAAAAAAATGTTTTTATTTTATGTATATTTTCAAAGTTTATTTTCTTAATCTTTAGCACTTGCTTCTTAAAAAAAATTGCTTTTGACAATCTAGTTTGTAAACAATAATAAAGTTGCCAAACGAAAACGTATGTGCAGTTTTCTTTCTTTTAAATTTTCTACTACTTTTAAATTCACAAAATAACTAGCTGGAACCCGTCGAATTCGACGGTCACTTTATTGACCGTAATGTTTCAAAAATCGTCGCATCATTATTTAAATGTATTTCAAGTTAAAACATCTAATATAATTTACGACATTTCACTTAAAAAAAAGAAATTCGGAAAAAATGCTTATAATTAGAAATACTATATACGACACCACTTTCTACAAAGTACTGTCAATGCTCACGTCAAACTGACTCCAAATAAACAGTTGCAATCTTTTATTTTCTATTTCGTTTAATACTATGACTACATGTTAGCTGGCCCGCCCGTTGTCCGGGCCTATGATAATAACCTTAAATTTGTATGATTTTAAATCCTAAACTCGATTTTGTTTGAATTTCTTTTTTTAAATAAAAGCATCGCGAAAAAAATAATCAGATGTAACAAAAAAATTATCTAGAACCGAACGAAACTCTGCCTTGTGACCCCGGTGCCTGCGGCAGCGCATACGCCGGCCGCTAATAACATAAAAAAATTCCCAAAAATTAATCTGGAACCAAACGAACCCGACCGGCGCTGCCCGGGCCCATGATAATAACCTTAGATGAACCTTAAATTTGTATGATTTTATATCTTTAACTCGATTATGTTTGGATTTCTATTTTTAAATAAAAGCATAGCATCGAAAAAACAAAAAAAAAAAACCAAAAAAAAAAAAAAAAAATAAAAAGAAAGAAAGAAAAATAAAATCAGCTTTAACAAAAACATTACCTCGAACCGAACGAAACTCTGCCTTGTGACCCCGGTGCCTGCGGCAGCGCATACACGGACCGCTAATAACATGAAAAAATTCCCAAAAATTAACCTGGAACCAAACGAACCCGACCGGCGTTGCCGGCTTCCTGAACCCAAAGATTATTAAAACCCAAATAAACTGCTACGTCAGAAACGCGAAAGAAAAATATTTTAGATGCATACAGCTGTTTCGGTAGCCTTAAGCATACCGTCTTCAGTGCAAAAAGAATTCTGAATCTGGAGAAGTGCTCGTATATATAGGAGAGGGACCGAATTTAGTTCAACCAATAAGATTACGGAAAAGGTGGGGAGTGTGGCCAATAGGAATTTAGGAATGTGTAGCTGTGTAAACAGTAGTAAAATTAAGAAAATGTGGACTGAATGTAAAATTTCCAACAATCAGACAAATAGGGAACAGCGAAATCACAATTTACAAGGCTTTTAAAACTTTTATAAATATGAAAAGCTTTAAAGAAATCGAATTCATGAATGGATTTAGGTCTGAAAGTTATTTTAGCTCAATTAAATTTAAAATTATGATTTTCCTCCCAGCAATGTTTAGAAATAGCCGATTTATTGGTTTCTTGTTTGCGGACGTAATTCATATGTTCTTTTAGACGAAATTTAAGGCTGCGTTTAGTTTGGCCAATATATGATAAACCACACTAACAGGAAATACTATAAATGCCCCAAGAATATTGGCCAAACTAAACGCAGTCTTAAATTTCGTCTAAACGAACATATGAATCCGCGTTTGTAATGATCGATAGATGACGCTTTCTCAACTGCAGTTGCTTGTAAATATTGCCATGTGTAATAATTGCCACGTGTATTTATTATTATGCTTTCTTGTTGTTCTATCATTGTTTCAGCGTGAAAGCTATTAGTGGTATGATAATTTCACCTTAGCCCACCAGTGGGCGAGCATTACAATCGCGGATTACGTCCGCAAACAAGAAACCAATAAATCGACTATTTCTAAACATTGCTGCGAGGAAAATCATTAATTTTAAATGTAATTCAGCTAAAATAATTTGCAGACCTAAATCCATTCATGAAATCGATTTCTTTGAAGCTTTTTAAAAACCTTGTTAATTGTGATTTCACTGTTCCCTATTTGTCTGATTTTCGGAAATTTTACATTCAGTCTACATTTTCTTAATTTTTCTACTGTTTACACAGCTACACATTCCTAAATTCCTATTGGCCACACTCCCCACCTTTTCCGTAATCTTATTGGTTGAACTAAATTCGGTCCCTCTCCTATATATACGAGCACTTCTCCAGATTCAGAATTCTTTTTGCACTGAAGACGGTACGCTTAAGGCTACCGAAACAGCTGTATGCATCTAAAATATTTTTCTTTGGCGTTTCTGACGTAGTAGTTTATTTGGGTTTTAATAATCCAACGCCAAGTCTCCTGTTATTATTTACCGAAGATTATGTTTTTAGCGGTTGGCCTGTATGTGTGTTTAACTTTATATTCGTTATTATCATAACGCAAGAAAAAATATTAGATGGAGGTTGATAAAAAAATTTTGCTCTATATTAATAAAATCAGACTTTTGTCTGTAAATTTATCAAAATCAAAAAATTTTTGCGATATCTTCACGTTTCACACACCATGAAAAGCAAAATTGACTTCAGAAATTTTTGCCTGTGTGTGTGTGTCATCGTGTCTGTATGTCGCTATTTTTGTCCGGGTATCACGCAAGAACCGCTGAAGAACCGCTGAACGGAATGCAACGGCACTTGGCAGGAATTTTGATCTTCACCCAACTTAAAATTATATCTATAGAAATTTTAAAAATTTTGATTAGTTTTTGAATTGTGGGTAAAAAACTCCTGCGCATGCGCCATAAAGATTTTGTCAGTAAAACGCTTTGAATGGCGGGGGGAAAAAATGTATATATATGGGTAACAGGAAGTAAAATAGAGCTGAAAAGCTGTAAAAGTAATGTTTTACACAAGTTTTCGGTTGCTTTATATTTTATTTAAAATAAATAAATTAAATTAAATAAAACATATATTTACAAATAACGCGAAACACCCAAAAAAGTTAACGTAATAATAGGCCTATGGATAAAAGTTAATATGTTATTAGGACTGAGGACTATAAGTCTCAATCTGCGGATTTTTACGATACCAGTTTTACAATAGTTGGACTTTTATCGAAATCTAAAATTTATAGGAAATATAATTGAATAATTTTAAAACAATGTTATAATTTGAAAAAAAAAATGTTCTCTGTCCTAAACTAAATTCTGCTTTTGCCAGAATCAAAATTATTATTATTATTATTATTATTATTATTGAAAAAAAAAAAAAAAAAAAAAAGAAAATTAATAATAATCAGTATCCGCGTTTGTAATGATCGACAGATGGCGCTTTTTCAGCTTTTGTTGTTTGTAAATATAATAGCCACGTGTATTTATTATTGTTCTTTTTGTTATTCTACTTAATATTCGTACTATAATTTCTCCGCCATTACATCATGGAAAATTGATTGCTTTTGGAAAAAAAATATTTCCGTTTATTCAAAGTTCGATCGGAAGTAGATTTTTAACTGAAGTTGAACAAATATTAGTTTCAAATCATCTGATTAATTCTTTTTTTCCATTAGCCGAAGCAACTGAAATTTTTAATTTGCCATTTGGAAATAAATGGAAGCTTAATTCTGGATTTCTTGATTCTTTGGAGTTACACTGTAGCACACAACAGTATGTGTTATCTTTTTTTACCGGATTTATTCATTTTTATTCAATAAATATATGTGAAACTAAACATCGGCAAGCAATGGCGGCTAGATGAAAGCCGAATTAAAGCATGTTAATTGAAATTTCACCTTAGCCCACCAGAGGGCGAGCATTTCATTACAATTGCGGATCGAAAAACACTATCGAAAAAGTTATTATTATTATTTTAATAATTTTGAATTAGGAAATATAAAAGCGCACGTGCAAAATGAAATTAAAAACAAGACCTTCCGGCTTTTTCGGAAGGGTAGGTTGATTTCTTTTTCCTTATCAGGTAGCCGTCATTTTGTTTCAAAATGGCTGCTACAAATTATTAATGCACTTGGTAGAAATATTGATGTAGGCTATGCACCTATGGAGTTTTAAGCAAATCGGTTCATAAATACACTTTTATGTGAATTCAAAATTTTTAAGTGGCCGGCGCTAGGAAAAAAAAAATGGTGGGTTAAGTTGACAAATATATGAAATGCGTTTGGGAGATAAGTCTACTGTACACACATAGTTCGAATTAATTCAAAATCTCAAAAGTCATTGTGTTGAAAAATTAAGTGGCTGCCACTTCGATAAAAATGGCAAAGAAAGTTGCTCATCTAAGATATCGTTGCAAATTTGAAAATATTTTTTTTTTTTTTTTTTTTTTTTTTTTTGTAGAAATTCTTTCAAAGAGGCTTAGTAAGTTGATAAAATGTTAGTTTCCTGCATTTCTAGTTTGTTTTAGCATTAAAATAGTCTAATTTTACCTTAAAAACGGATTAAAAAGATCCAGTAACGCATGTAATGGATTTGGCGCCAAATTTGGCGACTTTTCCTCTATGGCGACTTTTTTGGCGACTTTTGGCGAGAAAATACTTATTATCGATATACCAAACATGGACGCAATAACGTGATTGTTTCATGAGTTACGTGAATTTTCTAAATTTTTGTTGTTTGAATGATAAATCCATTTTTCAACTTTGATTTGAATTGATTAAGTATTTCTAAAGTTCCAGAAAACACATCGAAGATATTTGAAGCATAGGTTAATGTCCAACTGTGGTTTAAATCAGTGCCGTGTTTCAAAATTTATTATTATGGCAAATTTTCAAGTGGCAGTCTAAGTGGCTGCGACTTGTAAAACAAAATAGCAAAACAACTTGCCCATCGAAATCATCCAGTACATTTGTACGGCAAGTTCATTGTCCAGTTCTAGTTTAAATTAAATCAGAATTTCAAAAATAAAATTTAAGTAAAAAATCTTTTTTTAAAATTAGAAGCTTTTTATTGTGAAGCTCTAAAAAGCAAAAAATAAAATTTATTCTGGCAAAGGCATGCTACAAAGAAATGAAGGTTTCAACACTAAGAAAATTTTAGAGAAAAATATAGGTACTTTCCTTTTGTAAGAGATGAAATTTTTTTAATGTTCAAAATATTTTAAAAAGCTTTCGAGACCAATATTCTTAGTTATTATTTTTTGTATAATCGTTCGTTAGGCCAGAAATTCCAAATGTCTCGAAAGCTTTTTAAAATATTTTGAACATTAAAAAAATTTCATCTCTTACAAAAGGAAAGTACCTATATTTTTCTCTAAAATTTTCTTAGTGTTGAAACCTTCATTTCTTTGTAGCATGCCTTTGCCAGAATAAATTTTATTTTTTGCTTTTTAGAGCTTCACAATAAAAAGCTTCTAATTTTAAAAAATGATTTTTTACTTAAATTTTATTTTGTGCTTTTTAGTTACAAAAAGGAAAAAGCTTCTTAAAAAAAACTAATTAAAATTTCTTAGGATATTTTGTAGACAACGGAAGATTGTCTTTTATCAATTGACATTTTTTTTTTTCGATTATTTATCTGAAAATAAAATACTGTATCGTCTTTCGAGGACCGAATCCAGGACCATCGAGTTATCAGCATGACGCTCTAACCAAATGTCTAACTATCAATAAAAATCATAGAACATTCTAGAGAAATCTCACAAATACTTATACAAAAGGAATGTTGTTCTCGAATGTTTTTTAAAATATTTGGAATATTTGAAATTTTTTAATCTTTTACAAAAGTGAAATATCTATATTTTTCTTTAAAATTTTCTTGTTGTTGAAACTTTTATGATTTTATAGCATGTCTCTGCAAGAATAAATTTTTATTTTAGGCTTTTTAGGGCTCCACAATAATAAAAAACTTTCAGTGTTATTTTTATTTATATTTTTACTAAAATTTTTATTTTATGTGTTTTAGTAACTCAAAAATCAGCTTCTTTAAAAATTCCTTAGGATGATGTGTAGACAATGAAATATTTTCCTTTAGGAATTGACATCGTTTCTATTAATTATCTGCAAAAAAGCAACACATCGGCTTGTGAGGATTGAACCCACGAGCATCGCGTTATCACCATGACGCTCTAACCAAATGCGCTAGCGAGGACGAAAAAGGTTGTTTAAATTTATATTAACGTGGAGAATTAACGCCTTCTTCGAGAATGACACAAAGACAAGAGGACAAAAATCCAATTTCAATAAAATGCTTATAAAAGAATATGTATATATATTTAACCTTTTATGTTGTGCTTTTTAATATCTAAAAAAAGTTTCTTAAAAAAAAACTTTTCAAACATTCTTAGAATATTGCGTAGACAATGAAAAATTTTCTTTTATCAATTGACATATTTTCTATTAATTATCTGCAAAATTTAACACATCGATCCTTCGGGGATTGAACTCACCACCATCGCAGTAGCAACTTCACGCTCTGACCAACTGAGCCAACGAGCGACTATAAGAACTTCTGACATTTACTTTAAAGTTGTGGTGTCATATTTATTAGCGTTACATGAAGACGCGATAACGAAATTCAGTTTCAATAAAAAGCTTATAAAAATTTTATTTATTTATTTATTTTTATTTAAATTTTTATTTTGTGCTTTTTAGTAACTAGATAAAAAGCCATTTAAAAAAAAACTTCAAAAATTATTAGGATATTGTGTACACAACGATATATTTCCTTTTATCAACTGACACCTTTTCTATTAATTATTTGCAAAAATTAACCTGACGCTCTAACCCACTGAGCCATTAAGAAATACAATGAATTGCTTACTTTTTTTTTTTTTTTTTTTTTTTTTTTAGTGGAAGCGTCTTGCTTTTTTATCGTGACATCGTGACAGAAAACGCGATGACAAATTCAACTTCATATAATAATATATACTATATATATAAAGCTTCTAAAAATATTTATTTATGTATTTTGTACTTGAAACTTTTAATTTTGAGCTTTTTTAATACCTAAAATATTTTGTGTTTTGTAATATCTAAAAAAAAAAAAAAAAGAAAGAAAGAAAGAAAAGAAAAACTTCTTAAAAAATGTCTTTGAAAATTCTTACGATATTGGGCAGTCAACGAAAAAATTTGTTTTATCAATTGACACCTTTTCTACTAATTATCCTCAAAAATTAACACGCCGGACCTTCTGCGGACCGAACTCGAGACCACTGCGTTAACAACATGACGCTCTGACCAACTGACCAACGGAGCCACAAACCGAATGGCTTATATTTACTTTAATTGTTTACTAGCGTAACACGATGACCAAGTCAATTTCATATAAAAAGCTCCTAATAAAAAGCTTCTAAAAAATTTATTTATTTACTTATTTTTACATACATTTTTATTTTGTGCTTTTTGTAACTAGATAAAAAGCCGTTTAAAAAAATTTGAAAAAATATTAGGACACAACGAAATATTTTCTTTTATCAATTGACACTTTTTCTATTAATTATTTGCAAAAAACAACACCTCGGCCCGGCGAGGATCGAACATACGACTCTCGCATTAGCAACATGACGCTGTAATCAGCTGATTCATTAAGAAATATAACGAGTTGCTTACTTTTTTTTTTTTTTTTTTTTTTTAAATATATATATATATAATGGAAGCGTCTTGTTTTTTTAACGTGACAAAAAGCCGATGACAAATCCAATTTCATATAATAGTTTTATATAATACTAGCTGACCCGACAAACGTTGTTTTGTCATATAAATTATTTCTAGAGAATATTTTGCTAGAAAAAAATAACTAACTTATTGTAAGTGTGTAAGGATGTGGTATATAAGTGAAACAGTTATGGAATTCTGTGAACGGTGACTGTGAATTCCGATTATAACGTAAAAGACATAATTAACAATTAAATAAACAATTTAAATTGGACTGAATTGTAAATCTAAACCATTCTCGAATCCACCTGAAGACACACAAAAAATTTCATTAAAATCGGTCCAACCGTTTAGGAGGAGTTCAGGGACAAACACACGCACAAAAGTATGGGACCCCTTTGGTGACTTTAAATATTTTAAGCCATTTTTGCGATGAATTGAAATGGCTATCTCAATTGTGGAACTAAAGATCTTGGCGAGAAGCGTTCGAGCTACTTCGGTGTCAAATTTCAAATTTTGCCAAAGGGATCCGATACTAACCCTAACAGCACAGTTAGGCTTAACTTATCCACAGTACATCTTAAGGACGTTTCTGGGATGTCTTTTCATCCAGAAGACATCTTGAAGATATCCTGGGGAGGCGATGTGCTGTCTGGGAAAGGTGTTCCATACAAAAAATAAATAAATAAAATATCAGTTACATACACACGCACAAAAGTATGGGATCCCATTGGTGACTTTAAATATTTTAAGCCATTTTTGCGATGAATTGAAATGGCTATCTCAATTGTGGAACTAAAGATCTTGGCGAGAAGCGTTCGAGCTACTTCGGTGTCAAATTTCAAATTTTGCCAAAGGGATCCGATACTAAAGGTGTTCCATACAAAAAATAAATAAATAAAATATCAGTGACATACACACGCACAAAAGTATGGGACCCCATTGGTGACTTTAAATATTTCAAGCCATTTTTGCGATGAATTGAAATGGCTATCTCAATTGTGGCACTAAAGATCTTGGCGAGAAGCGTTCGAGCTACCTCGGTGCCAAATTTTCCATACAAAAAATAAATAAATAAAATATCAGTGACATACACACGCACAAAAATATGGAACCCCTTTGGTGACTTTAAATATTTTCCCTAACAGCACAGTTAGGCTTAACTTACCCACAGTACATCTAAAGGAGGTTTCTGGGATGTCTTTTCATCCAGAAGACATCTTGAAGATATCCTGGGGAGGCGATGTGCTGTCTGGGTTAAGCCATTTTTGCGATGAATTGAAATGGCTATCTCAGTTGTGGAACTAAAGATCTTGGCGAGAAGCGTCGGAGCTACTTCGGTGCCAAATTTCAAATTTTGCCAAAGGGATCCGATACTAAAGGTGTTCCATTCAAAAAATAAATAAATAAAATATAATAAAATAGCTACATAAATAAATTTGTAGGTTAGGGTGGTTGTTAATCAACGCGCGTGTAAATTTGATAGAAAATTATATAAAATACTCACTCCAATTCCGCACTAAATTTGCAAAATGTACAGTTTTTTATGCACACTTCAAAACTCTTCAAACACTAATTACATCTTGATGTAATATTTCAATTAGGACACAATTTTTTGTATAACAATAATCACACGAAGTTACAAAATATTTTCCTGAATTTGATCGCAGCACCAACTGTCGGGACAAACTGGAATTACAGTGGAATATACGCAAGCGAAGTGAGACGTCACTGACCGTCAGTGGATGCAAGAAAAAGATTTCCTATGTTAATCTCCCATTGGATTTTTTGTAAAAAATTATTAAAAATCGAGGAAAATTATTTCTCGATTTTAATCCCCGTATTTGGGTATAGATATGTATTATTTATCGTATGCATGTGTTAGATTGAGTTATTTTGCTCTCAAATTAACAAAATTTTAATTTTAAATTTCAAAACTCTGTCTTCCTTGGCGTTTTTTGTATTTGGCGATCAAAAACGTAATACGAAAATATACATGCCAGATGTATATTTTCGTAATATGTATTGTACGAAATTGTTTCATATTATTAATTACTCTCTTAATATAAGTTGTTAAAATAACCATTATTTTTGATAGAAATTAAATATGTTCGCCAGATGATATGGCGATTTTTTTTTCCGCCAAGGATGACAGAGTTTTGAGATTAAAAATTCAAATTTTATCAATTTTTACAGCAAAAACAACTCAATCTAACGCATGCACATGATAACTAATACATATCTATACCCAAATATGGGTATTAAAATCGGGAAATTTTTTTGTAATTTTTTACAAAAAATCCAACGGGCGATTAACATAGGAAATATTTTTCTTGCATCCACGGACGGCCAGTGACGTCATCACTTCGCTTGCGTATTATTGAATATTCGATACTACGATCGTAGCGCAGTCTGCCGGATCCAATGTGAAACATTCCAAAATCAACAACAATTTATAAGTGATAAATTAAATAAACAATTTAAATTGGACTGAATTGTAAATCTAAACCATTCTCGAATCCACCTGAAGACACACAAAAAATTTGATTAAACTCGGTCCAGCCGTTTAGGAGGAGCTCAGATATACACACGCACAAAAGAAATATATAATTCAACTACGTCACGATAAGTTAATAATATAAATAATTATAAGAAAAAAACTTTTTATGAACCATGTTTTTAAATTTTCTGTTGAATCATAGAACTAACTACATTAGCAGTTTATCAATGCGTATGAAATCTTTAAACCGATAGTGACGTCAATTTTTGTGAGATACATAATTTAATTTTTTTACAATTTTTTAAAGCTCACGTTTAATTAAATTATTTATTTAATCACGTTTATTTATTTTTATGTCGAAAGAAAATGAACTCGTAAATTTTTTTTGGCAACAATTAAATTGTAGCTAATATTTTAATGGCTATTTATAAGGTATTAGGAGGTTATTATTTTCATATTTTAATTAATAATAAGAAAACTATTCGAATTTTTTCAAATTTTTTTTTTCCTAAACCATCCCTGACCTATAAGGAAAAAAACAAAAAAAGAATGATCGAAATCGGTCAAGCCGTTTACGATTTTATAAATAACATACAGACAAACATTCATTTTTATATATATAGATAGATTTAAAATGAAGGCGCCTTGTTCACTAGCGTGACACGAAGACACGATGACCAAGTCAACTTCAATTAAAAACCTTCTAATTATAATCATAAGAAATTTTCAGTTGGCACCACTTGTAAAAAAAAGTGGAGTGAGATGCCTAGCGAACTTATCTGAGATATTTGAATGATAAATCCACTACCCAAACTTGAAGCGAATTGATTCTGTCTTACTAAAGTTACCATAATGACAAATTTTCAAGTGGCCGCCACTTGAAAATAAAATTGCGGATCAAGTCATCAAGAGAACTTATCCTAGATATTTGAACCAAAAGTTCACTAACCAGCTTTTATTTGAATCAGTTTAGTATTTTAAAAGTTATAGTGATGGCATATTTTCAAGTGGCAGTGTGATTTCAAGTGGCTGGAACTTAGACACAAGATGTCGGGACAAGTTGCCTAGTGAAAACATTCAAGATAATTATATGATAATATCACTGTCAAAATTTGGTTCGATTTGAAGTATTATTTTAAAAGTTATCGTGATTTTAAATTTTCAAGTGGGAGCCTGATTTCAAGTGACCGCGCTTAACTTAAGATATCTGCCACTTTATTAAAAATGGCGGATATAGTTTATTAATAAACTTCATTGTGATCCTTATGTGGTCTGTATTTACATCACAATTCAAACAATTTCGGAATACGCTTTTTACAATTTAAATTTGAAATTTTCAAGTTGTCTCCACTTGGCAACAAAATGGCAGAGCAACTTGGTTAACAAACTCATTTAAGATATTTATAAGATAAGTTAAGACACTGTTCAAATTTGGTTCCATTTGGAGTATTATTTCGGAAGTTATCATGGTTTTAAATTTTCAAGTGGTGGCCTGATTTCAAGTGGTTCCGCTTAACTTAAGATATCCACCACTTTATTAAAAATGGCGGTTATTTGAGACACTTGTGTAATCTATGTATACATCAAAATTAAAAGAAATTCGAAATATGCTTTTTACAATTTGAATTTGAAATTTTCAAGTGGTCTCCACTTGAAAACAAAATGGCGGAGCAACTTGGTTAACAAACTCATCCAAGATATTTATAAGATAAGTTAAGACACTATCAAATTTGTTTCGATTTGGAGTATTATTTCGGAAGTTATAGGGATTTTAAATTTTCAAGAGGTAGCCTGATTTCAAGTGGTCCCGCTTAACTTAAGATATCTGCCACTTTATTAAAAATGGCGGATATAGTTTATTAATAAACTTCATTGAGATCCTTATGTGGTCTGTATTTACATCAAAATTCAAACAATTTCGGAATACGCTTTTTACAATTTAAATTTGAAATTTTCAAGTGGTCTCCACTTGAAAACAAAATGGCGGAGCAACTTGTTTAACAAACTCATCTAAGATATTTATAACGTAAGTTAAGACACTGTTCAAATTTGGTTCCATTTGGAGTATTATTTCGGAAGTTATCATGGTTTTAAATTTTCAAGTGGTGGCCTAATTTCAAGTGGTCCCGCTTAACTTAAGATATCCGCCACTTTATTAAAAATGGCGGATAAAGTTCATTAATAAAGTTATTTGAGACACTTGTGTAATCTGTGTATACATCAAAATAAAAAAAAATTCGGAATACGCTTTTTACAATTTGAATTTGAAATTTTCAAGTGGTCTCCACTTGAAAACAAAATGGCGGAGCAACTTGGTTAACAAACTCATCTAAGATATTTATAAGATAAGTTAAGACACTGTTCAAATTTGGTTCGATTTGGAGTATTATTTCGGAAGTTATAGGGATTTTAAATTTTCAAGTGGTAGCCTGATTTCAAGTGGTCCCGTTTAACTTAAAATATCTGCCACTTTATTGAAAATGGCGGATAAACTTCATTAATAAACATCATTGAGACCCTCATGTGACCTGTATTTACAACAAAATTCAAGCAAATCTTGCTTTAAATATGCTTTTTACAATGTCGGTTTGAAATTTTCAAGTGGCTGCCACTGGAAAACAAAAAGTCGGAGCAACTTGGTTAACGAACTCATCCAAGATATTTATAAGATTAGTTCACTGTCCAAATTTGGTTCGATTTCGAGTATTATTTCGGGAGTTATCGTGATGACAAAATTTTCATTATATATATATATATATATATATATATATATAAAAGAACACTTCCTGAGTGAGTTAGTGAGTGAGGGGGTGATCTATCAACGCCCAGACCAATCCCCTGGACATAGAAGCATGAAATTTTGTGACAATGTTCTTTCTATGACGTAGGCATCCACTAAGAAGCGATTTTACAAAATTCGCCCCCCAAGGGGGGGACGGGGGGCAAAACGTGATTTCACAAAATCCTTCATATCTCAAACAAAAAAACAGATATCCGTAAAATTTTTGCTTTAAAATATAGCTAATACAAATGTCAAAAAACTAATTTCAGGAATTTTCAAAATTCGGTCCCCAAGGGGGGCGGGGGGGGCAAAACGTGATTTCACATGCGTAAAAACGTGATTTCGCATAATCCTATATATCTCAAACAAAAAAATAGATATGCGTGAAGTTTTTGCTCTAAAATATAGCTAATGCAAATATCTAAAAACCAATTTCTGGAATTTTAGAAATTCAGCCCCCAGGTGGGGCAAAAAATAAAAAGAGAGTTAGATCGTTCAAAATTGGTATATAGAGGTTTTCGATACCTACAAATCGATTTTGGATATTTTCGAATTTGTAAAATTATTAGGAGGGGCGGGAAGGGGGGCGGCAAGGGGGGGGCTATGGGGCAAAAACAAATAGAAATACAGTTAGGCCGTTCAAAATTGGTACAGTTAGGTTTTAGATGCCTGCAAGTCGAATGGGGATATTTTCGAAAGTGTAAAGTTATTAGGAGGGCCGGGAAAGGGGGAGGGGAGAGGGGGGGCAAAAAAATAAAAATAGAGTTAGATCGTTCAAAATTGGTATATAAATGTTTTCGATACTTACAAATCGATTGCGGATACTTTCGAATTTTTAAAATTATTAGGTGGGGCGGGAAGGGGGGGGGCTATGGTCAAAAACAAATAGAAATACAGTTAGGCCGTTCAAAATCGGTACAGATAGATTTTAGAGGCCTGCAAGTCGAATGGGGATTATTTCGAAAGTGTAAAGTTATTAGGAGGGCCGGGAAGGGGAGGGGGCAGAGGGGCAAAAAAAAAAAAAGAAAACAGAGTTAGATCATTCAAAATTGGTACATAGAGGTTTCCAATACCTACAAATCGATTGCGGATATTTTCGAATTTTTAAAATTATTGGGAGGGCGGGAAGAGGGGGGAGTAGAGCGGTAAAAAAAATAAAAATAGAGATATATCGTTCAAAACTGGTGCATAGAGGTTTTTGATACTTACAAATCGATTGCGGATATTTTCAAATTTGTAAAATTATTAGGATAGACAGGAGGGGGGGGGCGAAGTGGGAAAATAATAGAAATAAGAGTTAGAGCATTTTGGGAATTTTTTCCGAAGGCAGTGAGAACCCGGTGCGACATTTTTCCTACTCAGATTTTGTTTCTCTTTTTTCTCATGTGATAAAAATTAATGCAATTTTGAGAACTCATTATAGTGATTCATTTAAAAATAGGGACCAGCGAAGCGGGCGTTGCCTGCTAGTATATATATATATATATATATATATATATATATAGATAGATAGATAGATAAACGAAGTGATTGCAATAGGTCGATTTCTAAAGAAATCAACCTAAAAAAAGAAACAAGATAATTAAGTTTGATTTGAGTAGGTAATTTAAGGATGCCATTGATAGTGTAACTTTTTTGGTGTAAATTGTTCTTAATAAGTTAATATACGGATATCATAATTGCGCTAGTAAAGACCTTTGCGAGAAACGTCCGGGTTATTTCTGTGACAAATTTCAAATTTCGCCAAAGGAGTCGTATACTAAAGCTTTTTATTTTTATCCATTTGTTTCTCCATTATAATAAATAAATAAATAAATTGTGCTTTTGCAAATTTTAAAGTAATTTGTAAGTGAAGTAATATTAATTGATCACAAAGAAGAGTTTTCTTTTACATGACTTGGGTAGAACTTTAGTACAGTACCCTCTTACTGATATTTAAATTTTTGTCTCTTTCACGATGAATTAAAATAGCTATAGCAGTTACGTTAGAAAAGAACTTGGCGAAAAAGACAGAGCTACTTCAGTGCCAAATTTCCAATTTCGCCAATTTGAGGCTACTAAAGCTGCTTCAAAATATAATTATTTTCTCTATTTTATAACGCATTTAAATTGAACATCTCCATTTTTAATCAAAATTTTTAGTTAAAAAATAAATAAATAAACAAGTAAAATTTCCAAGAATAATTTCCGTTACCTACCTTAATTTTTTTGTAGTTATCAAAGATATTTTTTTTTTATTCGTATACTAATTTTTATGAGAATACTTTACATTTCTCTCTATTTATATTTATATACAACCTGATACCGATATCGAATTCGAATATCGCCATATATTTACAATTTGACAAAATTTCCATGCAGACAACTCTAATAGATTGTCGATACAGTTTTAGTATAAGACCCTCTTGGCAACTTTTTATTTTATTTTATTAGGACTGAGGACTATTAGTCTCAATCTACGGATTTTTACAATACAAGTTTTACGATAGTTGGACATTTATCGAAGTCGAAAATTTATCGAAAATATAATTGAATAATTTGAAAGCGATGTTATAGAAAAAAAAACAAAAAATGGAGGCCACTTCAATCTATATAATATCATAGATATAGTAATTCAGTGATCTAATAATAATAATAATAATAAAAGGCATTTGTCTGAAAGTATCATTTTATAGAAAAATGTTTTTTTTTAAGTTGCATTTTTAGAACCTTTGCAAGTTAGCTTCGTTTTAAATCTAGATATATTTTAGATTTTTGTGATATATGCCCCATATGAGCTTTTGTCATAAATTGACTAAAAAACGCAATAATAAAAAGTATAACCAAAATAGGTACTAAATCTTTTTAACACAAAATTATGCCGAAATAAATTAATAAATTAATAAAAATGTATCGCTAACATGATGACAAAAATTTAAAAATCGCCATGGGGGTCCTATACTAAATCTGTCCTGCCTCGTCAAGTATGAAAATTAGGTTGTCAAACATGAATTTTATTTTTAAGCCTTACGTGTATGATATTGGTTTGATTATCATTAGCATTTCGTCCCCCAATATTAATTTGTTTCTAATAATAATTTGACTTATTCTGAATTGACGACTTGACTTTCTGTCGTCATTCGACGTCATGATGAAATTTAACCTATAGGAGTCTTAATTTAACCCACAAATAAAGGACTCTAGGTTAAATTTCACAGCGCAGCTTTTCCCCTTAAACACAGGGAACTCCGCCTCGTTCTGGTCGTCCATTGAAACTTAAATTGGGGGAGAAAATTGGCCTAAGGTTTATGAGTTTCTAACCTCTATGCGCCATACATATAATCTTTGTTTCCACAACTTTATTTTTATACTGAATGGCAACGGAGAAAAAAAAGTTGTTCATGTAAAACAATGTTGGAAAAAAGTACAGCGTTTTAATAAATAAATAATAATATTATTCTAAGACTAAAAAGTACAATTTTATTTGTTTTAACCATAGAATAATAATAAAGGAAGAAGGAGCATGCCAATACTCTAATGCTTACAAACCCCTTCTAGTGAAATGCCAGCGAAAGCTATTTTAGCTCCTCTCAACGTTGAAGTAGGGCACCCATCCTCAGCGCTATTATCGCTGTTTGTTGTGGGTGCTGCCTCGCAGACTTATTGACAGAGAGAGAAGACGATTAAAAAATCTCGCCAACAAGCCGCCAACCAATCAGATGGAAGCACTGTTACAACCCTATACACGGCATTCCTGGATTTTACAAACCGAAACCAAAACACTTCCTTTATTATTATTCTATGGTTTCAACTGAAAAAGGATGTTTTAGAATGTAGAAACCGCTGCATTCTTTTTGGTGACCCGTACATTATCAACTGTAAATATTATGACAGATACCGAGGAGACGAAAGACCAGTGAACTGGTGCTAATTCTGTAGAAGCTATCGAGGTTAGTATAAGAATTCCTCCTTTTTGGATCGATAAACCTGAAATTTCATTTTATCAGATAGAAGCACAATTTAAAATTAATTGCATAACTAATGAAGTCACTATGTTCAATTACATTGTGGCACAAATAGAGCCAAAATACATCGATACTATATGGGACATAATAACAGATAAGACGGCTAAAAATTCTTTCTGAAAAGAGCGTTTGTTAAATGCTTTTAAAGAAAGCGGAAACAAGCAAATCAAACGCCTTTTTGCTGGTATTGAAATTGGCGACATGAAGCCAAGCTACCTTTTGCAAAAAATGAAATCCTTGGCGACCAATGATGTTTCCGACATGGTATTGAAAACATTATGGATGGAAAAATTGCCGCATCATATCAAACATATATTAGTGGTTAGTGATGAAAACATTGATAAATTGGCGATTATGGCGGATAAGATTTTTGACATGCATTCACAAACTGAAGTATATGTGACTTATTCAACGGAAGCTAAGAGCTCAAGACTGCCGCCAAATATTATTTCGCAATAATTGGATAAGATATCCTCATTAAAACAACGAATTGAAGAGTTTCATGTAAATAACCAATCAAGACGAAGCCATAGTACAGGAAGAAACAATAGATTTGTGTCGAGAGGCAGAAGTAGTATTCGGAAGAGATGGCAAATGGTGTTATTACCACTTTACTTTCTGACCACGATGCTTCCCGGAAAAATGTAAACCACAATGTGTGTGGAAAAAACAGGAAAACTTACCTGCACAGCAGATCAGAGTTAGCGGCCAGTTCTGCTGCTGAAAATTCAAAGAATTGCCGTGAATTAAATTGTTGACTTTTTGTAATAGATAAAAATACTGGGATAAAATTTTTGGTTGATAGTGGCGCAGGTGTTAGCCTGATTCCAGTGACATTTAATGACAAAATAAGTAGCGAATTTAAACTTTATGCCACAAATGGTACTGAAATTCCGTGTTTTGGTCAAAAAATTTTAACACTTGATTTGGGACTTCGCCGTAATGTTTAATGGTCATTTATTGTAGGTAAAGTCGGTAAAGGCATTTTGGGTGCAGATTTCCTTAACCACTACAATTTATTGATTGACATTAAAAACAAAAAATTAATTGATGGTGTAACTAAACTGAGCATTCTTGGTGAAATTACATCATCAATCAATGAATCAAATGTAAGCACCTTGAATAAAAATGGTAAATTTTCTAATATTTTGGCACAATTTCCGGAAATAACAAAACCTGATTTATTAATTTCTAAAACAAAACAATGTTAAGCACTATATAACTAACTACTAATGGTAAACCAATTTATTCTAAAACAAGGCAGTTAGATCCAAAAACATAAGAAATAGCTAAACAAGAGTTTCACTTCATGCTCTGTCCATATTGGGTACAAGTACCTTATTTATGATCTTCGTAAATTTTTAGGAATGATTAATTTTTATAGAAGATACTTGAAAGATGCAGCACAGACCCAAGCCCCCTAAATTAATATTTGAAAAGTTCAACAAAAAAAGATCGAAGAAAAATGCCAGGGACTGACGAAGCGAAGAAAGCCATTGAAAAATGCAAAGAGGATTTAGCCAATGCTGCTTTACTAACGTTTCCAAATCCAGATTTACCGTTAACTTTATGTATAGATGCGTCTATTGTTTCCATTGGATCTGTTTTACAGCAATATGAAGACAGACTTTGGAAACCAATAGCATTTTATTCCAAAAAGGTTAAATGAAACTCAAAAATCTTACAGTACATATGATCGGGAACTATTACGCATTTACCTTTCAATCAAACACTTTAAACACATGTTAGAGGGCCGAGAATTCATGATATATACAGATCATAAGCCAAATATATTTGCATTTAAACAAAAAGTGATAAAGCATCACCTAGACAGCTAAGACATCTCCATTATACTTCTCAATTTTCGACCAATATAAAATACATAACTGGGGAAGATAATATTGTTGCAGACTCGATGTCTAGAACTGAATCCATTTCGGACATCGATTACGACAAAATTGCAGATGAGCAAAGCAACAATGAAGACCTAAAGAAATTACTAACAAAAATTTAAACTTTAAACAATATAACTACCCTCAGGAAAAAAATTTGGTGTGATGTTTCAACTCAAAATATTCGACCATTTATACCACAATCTTTTCGTATGAATATTTTCCACAAAATACATGACTTGAATCCTCCTGGCATAAAATCAACAGTGAAAGAAGTGTCATCGAAATTCATTTGGAAGAATATAAAAAAAGATGTTAGAGAATGGGCTAAAACTTGCATTAGCTGTCAGAAAAATAAAATTATTCGGCAGACCTATTCCAAATTTAAATCATTTGGAGAACCTGATGAAAGATTTAGCATAATTCATATAGATATAATTGGACCATACCCACTATCCAATGGAAATAAATATTGTTTAACATGCATCGATCATTTTACTTGCTGGATGGAAGTTATACCAATAGAAAATATTACCACAGAAACAATCACAAAAGCTTTTTATACAAAATGGATCTGTCGCTTTGGTGTTCCTTACATTGTGATCACAGACAGAGGAACTCAATTCAGATCAGAACTCTTACTATTTGCCAAATTAAACTACAAACAACAACGTCATACCATTCACAAAGCAATGGAAAAATTGAAACACAACAGAGAACAGTAAAAGCAGCCATCAGAGCCCACTATAAAGTCAAATAGAGTGAAACATTATCAACTATACTCCTTGGCATGCGTGCATCTCTATGTGATGATACCAACTATTCCATCGCAGAAATGATTTATGGTAAGTCATTTAAGCTACCAGGAGAATTCTTTCAAAAACATACAACCAAAATAGAACCTTTACAAGTGAACTGCGAAAACAAATGGAAAATTTAAAACCAATTAAAAGCCAATGCAAACGAAAACAGAAATTATTCTTCCATAAAGATTTAGAAACATGTTCACATGTTTTTGTCAGAGTGGACCGTGTCAAGAAAGCATTAGAACCCCCTTACGAAGGACCTTTTCCTGTAATGGCCAGAAGTGACAAGTATTTTACAGTAAGATTTAAAGGAAAATATATGAACGTTTCCGTAGATCGATTGAAACAAGCAATATTTATTAGCCTCTGAGGAAGATGATGCTCGAAACCCAACAAATAATGAAATATCAAAAATTCCATTAAATCGAGTTAAAGCGATAAATCGAAGGATCCAAAATTTAAAACAACCCGAAGCGGAAGAAGATTTACTTTTCCATCACTTTATCAAGATTTTGTGAAATTTTAGCATTGCACACTTACTTTCGATTTCATGTTTGTAAATATTTTGTAAATAGCATTTATCTATTTTACTGCAATGTAATTATTCATGTTATATTAACCATTATATTTCTCTCGTATCGCAACCATAGATATAGTAATTTATATAGATCTATCATCCCAAAGATTTTTTATGCCGAAAAAGGTTTTTGGCATCAGCCATTAGAGAGTTGTTAAAACGTAAACCTGCGATCGAGTTGTGAGCATAGAATAATAATAGAGGAAGAAGGAGCACGCCAATAGTCTTAATGCTTACAAACCCCTTCTAGTGAAATGCCTGCGAAAGCTACTTTTGCTCCTTTCAACATTGAAGTTTGTTAATAAAGTCTTGTTAATAATCGCTGTTTTTTGTGGCAATACAACAGCTTATGTAGAAACACTTATGCTCTTTCTTCCTTTATTATTATTCTATGGTTGTGAGAGCTCCGAGGCAGTCACAAATTTCCCCCTCATCGCTCACAACTTTGCGATCAGTTTTGTAAACAAATGTTGCGTTTGGATTGAAACACGGCCAGATTTGTGATTGTTTACCTATTTGTGATCACCTCAAAAATAATAATAGAATGGAATGTTAATGAATTTTGAAAATGCCGAAATATTGCACGACTTTTAAGTGTTCTAATAAATATATGAAAAGAAATGGAATAAGTTTTCACAAATAAGTTATATTCAAGTAATTTATGAAAAATATAAATTTTATAATCAGTTGCTTTGTTATTATTGTTGTCAAGGCCATGGTGCTTTTTACAGTTCATTTGTTTACTTTTGAGTGGCAACCGAAGTTTTTTTGGTTTTTGGTTTTGTGTTCGAATGTAAAAATTATCCGATGCTAAAAGTTTGAATTCCGTGATGTTTTTCCCTTTTGAATAAACTTTTTTTTTTTCTGATTTTGCATTTACAGTTCTTTGATATGCGGATAGCATAATAGATATTCTTTATCAAAAAAGGAATAACGTAAAATTTTTGAAACAAATACTGTATTCATATTTAGAGGAATGCTTTTTGAAATTTTAATCTTTTATATTAGTAAGTAATGTGGAGTTCTCAAAATTCTTTTAAATGTAGTTAGCAGCCACGGAAGTTTTAATATACAACTAGTATGTTGTGACCACCACAAGACTCTTCAAATATAATTCTATACCAATTTAAGCAATACAAATTATTCATTAAATTATAATTTATTAAAATTATTTTTCATGATGAATGCAGACGATTTTTATCTCAAAGAAGTATAATAATAAATACCGATAGAAAGAAAGTCAGTTTTGTGCAGACATGAGTATACTAGAGTATGGTAAAAATAAAAAAAGAGAAAGAGAAAGGAAAAAGAAAAGAAAGAAAGAAAGAAAAATGGGTATCTGGAGTTTTTCAATCTTTTTTAGTACATAAATTTTATTTGCTAAATTATCTTTGTCGATTTTCATGTATATTCACTCGGGAAATGATATCCATAAGAGAGTAAAATAGCCGTCTTTTTCCAAATGAAAAGGCATCACTTTTTCCCCCTAATTGATCAATCTATGCCTTATTACTATATCTACACCGTGTCCCAAATTTTAGACAATAAAAAAAAATTGCATTAACATAAAAAGTAATAAGGTACAATTAAAATTCGGGACATACGTAATAAATAAAAACAGTTTTGCTGATATACACATATAAATTATGATCAAAGGTTAATTGATGAGATTTATAGAATTCAAACAAACGTAAAACTTTGAAAGATGGCCGCCAAGCCCATCATACATAAACAAAAATAATAATATTTTTCAGAAACACGATAGGATGTATTTAGTACAGGAAAGAAGGATTTCTATCAACATATCATAAGGCACTTGATTCACATGTGAAAATTTAGTTAAAAGGGAATATTAAATAAGTATTTGAATGTAAGCTTGGGAATTTGATATCACACCCTTTTTAGACACAACTTTAATCAATTCTCTTTCTTTGAGCTTGGCTTTTTTGTACATTTTAAGTGTCTTTTTTGTAGATTAAATTATATAAAAATGTGCTGTCCCAAAAGTATAGACACGATACAGCATTACATGTTTCTTTTTATATTTTTGTTCACGGAATAAATTATTTTTATTGTAGTCTGCCACTATAAATGCAGAATATTTCCCCCCTTTAATTGAAATATTGTCTGCTATATTTTTAGCATAATAATTTAATGAGTTCCATGTATTGCTTTGTTTGTGATTCGGTAAAGACGCTCCCTGCGTATTCTGATAAAAATGCCACATTCCAAAGAAATTTCTAAAGATAAAATTATTAAGGTTTTACAGTTAAAAGCGCAAGGACAAAATCGTGTACAAATATCGAGAAGAATAAAGAGATCCTTGAGCAGTATTTATAGAGTTTTGAGATCAGGTGGAACATGGAATATTCGATAGCGAGTCGGATGACCAAATAAAACAACGTTACGTGATGATAGAATGTTATTAAAAAGGTTTCAGTTTATAATTTATCTGTGCGTGCAATTGCATCAACTTCCAAAATTTCAAAAAGTACTAGACACAGAATAATTAAAGCTTCAAAACACATTGTTTACAGGAGAATGAAAGCAAAACCTTGCTTAGAACAGAGACATAGAGATGCACGTCTAAAGTGGATTAGAAAGCACATGTCATACAGTGAAAAGTGGCTTTCTGTCATCTTCTGTGACGAAAAGAAATGGAATTTGGACGGCCCTCACGGTTATAAATTTTACTGGTATGATCTAAGAAAAGAACCGAAGAACTGTTACAGCAGGAAATAAAGCGGATGATCCGTAATGACCTGGGGTGTGTTTTGTTTCAACAGGGAAACATTTCTAGGATTTATGGACAGAAAAATGAAATCAGAGGATTATCAGGTTATTTTACGTACCAATTTACTGCTAATTATGGATTTTTTAGCAGGAACGGACTGTGTTTTCCAACAAGATGGAGCATCCATCCATACCTCCAGATCAACGAAAACGTGGTTTATGCAAAACAATACCACACTATTAGACTGGTCAGCACTTAATCCGGATTTGAATCCTATGGAGAACATATAGGGGCTCTTATCTCGTAAAATATATGAAAATGAAAAGCAATTTACACGTGCAAATGACTTAAAAATTGCAATTGATAAAGCGTGGTATGAAATATCTCCTTCAGTAATACAATGCTTAATTAATTCTATGAAACAACGTGTATTTGATGTTATAAACTGTCGTGGCAATACAATCTATATATTAATTTGAAACATGTTTTTGTCTGTCTCCACTATATTGAGAGAACTACTTGGTGTAAAAATTTGGTTGAGGTGTCTAAAAAAAGGTCTTGGTCTGTAGATGTGCTATGAGAAGAGAGAAATAAAAAAAAGTCGAACGGTTTCCCCCCCGGGGGGAAAACGGGTTAAAAACACGTTTACGAGCTCAACTAAGCTCCAAATTACTTCACAGTGAAGAAATTGTACATATGGGGACTAGAGTCGAATACTAAAAAATTACTTTCTGCGAATTTGGAATTTTTGATTTTAAAGGGGGGAAAAGGGGGAAAAACGATTCGGAGGGGGGGGATTAGTTTGAGAGGGAAATCCGTTCTAGATCCACACATGTAGCACCTCATTTTAAAGGTCTTGAAAATTCATGTTGATTGGAGATGTTTGTATACAATATAGGGCTCCCCTGGTGGTGAAAAATGGAACTAGGTGATTTTACAGTAGGCCCTATCATGTTACACCTTATTTTAAAGGTCTTGGTATTTCCTGACCGTTGGTGATGTTCGTACAGAACACACTGTGCCCCCTGTTGGTGGAAAGTGCAACTAAAGGATTTTGCAGTTGACACCACCATGTGACACCTTATTTGATAGGTCTTGGAAATTCAAGACGATTGGTGATAAAGATCTTAAAATTTCATGTTGATTGGGAATGTTTGTATACAATATAATGCGCCTCCTGGTGGTTAAAAATGGAACTAGGTGATTTTACAGTAGACCCTATCATGTTACACTTTATTTTAAAGGTCTTGGTATTTCCTGACCGTTGGTGTTGTTCGTATAGAACACGCTGTATCCCCTAGCGGTGGAAAGTGCAACTGAAGGATTTTGCAGTTGACACCACCATGTGACACCTTATATGAAAGGACTTGGAAATTCAAGGCAATTGGTGATGTTCTTATACAACATACTGCGCCCCCTGGTGGAGAAAAGTGGATTTTGCAGCGCGTGCGTAGCATGCCTGCTATACGGTGCCGCAGCCACAGGCAGCGGTAACATGAGTCAGAGGTTCGTTCGGTTCAAGATTAATTTTTGAGAATTTTTTCATGTTATTAACGGGCTGAATATACGCTACCGAAGGCACCGGGTCACGAGCCCGAGTTCCGTTCTGTTTGAGGTAATTTTTTTGTTACAGATGATTATTTTTTTTATGCTATATTTTTTCATTTAAGAATAGAAATTCAAACAAAATCAAGTTAAAGATGTAAAACCATACACATTTATGATTCATTTAAGGTTATTATCATGGGCCCGGATATTGCCGGGCGGGTTCGTTCCGTTCCAGGTTAATTTTTTGGAACGTTTTATGTTATTAGCGGCCCGCGTATGCGCTGCCGCAGGCACCGGGGTCACAAGGCAGAGTTTCGTTCGGTTCGAGGTAATTTTTTTTTTTTTTTTTTGTTACAGCTAATCATTTTTTTCGTGATGCTATTATTTAAAAACAGAAATTGAAATAAAATCGAGTTAAAGGTATAAAATCATACAAATTTAAGGTTCATTTAAGGTATCATGGGCCCGGGTAACAGCGAGCGTGTTCGTTTGGTTCCAGATTAATTTTTGGAATATTTTTATGTTATTAGCGACCGGCGTATGCGCTGCCGAAGGCACCGGGGTCACAAGGCAAAGTTTCGTTCTGTTCGAGGTAAGTTTTTTGTTACAGCTGATTATTTTTTTGCGATGCTTTTATTTAAAAATAGAAATTCAAAGAAAATCGAGTTAAAGATGTAAAAAAAAAAAAATACAAATTTAAGGTTCATTTAAGGTTATTACCATAGGCCCGAACAACGCCGGTCGGTCAGCTAACATGTAGTATTTAACAGAATAGAAAATAAAAGATAGCAACTGTTTATTTGGAGTCAGTTTGACGTCACATTGACAGTACTTTGTAGAAATTGATGTCATATATAGTATTTCTATTTATAAGTATTTTACCGAATGTCTTTTTTTTTTAATGTGAAATGTCGTAAATTATATTACATACTAGCAGGCTTTGCCCGCTTCGCTGGACGTTAAACTTAAATGATTTGTCAAAATGCCATAACTTTATTAATAACCTAAGTTCTCGCTGTGATTGGTAGAGGTTTTCTCGCTCCCAATGTTAGGAGTCTGGGTCCCCACTGTCTTCGGCACAACTTATTCACTTCTTACTTCCCCACCCTCAGCGGGTGAGTTCGAAGTTTTGCAAAATCCCACTAATGCACATAATGCGTACACTTAATCAATATCCACACACCAAAATTCGCCATTCAAAGATAATTCAAAGCGAATTCAAACAGAAAAACATGTTTTTACACATGTTTATTGCCATCCGACTCCGAGAAGGGGGGGGGGGGATTTCGAATTTCGTGAAATGCAGTTACAAATAGTGCCGGATGCATACAAGAAATTTTAGCACCATATTTCGTGACCACAGAAGTCTTTAATAGACAGTATTATAAATAAAAAAAAATAAATAAAAAATAAAAATTATACAGACACGACATTATTTCATTATTTAAAACATGAAAATCTGACATTGACAGATTTTAATTTAGTGCCAGAGGCCTACCGCTAAACTTGTTAATATCGACAAATTCTTCTTTAGTTAATTCGTGACGATCTAAATTCCACGATAAAGTTTTCATTAAATCAAACCAATGTGTTTCAGCTGCAGATATTGTAACAAATAACGTTGGAAGTCCAGACTGTCTTATAGCCGCAAAACAACGTTTTTTCTCTTTTTCCCAATGAGGGGGAGGTGTGCATTGGGGGGACTCATGTCAAAGGTGTGCCTTGCGGGGGGGAACTCATGTCAAAGTTGTACCTTGGGGGGGACTCATGTCAAAGTTGGGCCTTGGGGGGACTCATGTCAAAGTTGGGTCTGGGGGGGACTCATATCAAAGTTGGGCCTTGGGAGGACTCATGTCAAAGGTGTGCCTTGGGGGGGGGAACTCATGTCAAAGTTGTACCTTGGGGGGGACTCATGTCAAAGTTGGGCCTGGGGGGGGACTCATGTCAAAGTTGGGCCTTGGGGGGACTCATGTCAAAGTTGTACCTTGGGGGAGACTCATGTCAAAGTTGGGCCTGGGGGGGATTCATGTCAAAGTTGTGCCTTGGGGGGACTTCATTCAATAAATCCCCATTCAATAAACCGACTGAAATAGGCCCTTAGCACTATTAAGAGTGTATTATAAAAATTCGACAACGCTGTACCGACTGAAAGAGGGGTACCTTGGGGGGGACTCATGTCAAAGTTGTGCCTTGGGGGGACTTCATTCAATAAATCCCCATTCAATAAACCGACTGAAATAGGCCCTTAGCACTATTAAGAGTGTATTATAAAAATTCGACAACGCTGTACCGACTGAAATAGGGGTAGCTTGGGGGGGGGGGACTCATGTCAAAGTTGTGCCTTGGAGGGACTTCATTCAATAAATCCCCATTCAATAAACCGACTGAAATAGGCCCTTAGCACTATTAAGAGTGTATTATAAAAATTCGACAACGCTGTACCGACTGAAATAGGGGTACCTTGGGGGGGAGTCATGTCAAAGTTGGGCCTGGGGGGGGGACTCATGTCAAAGTTTTGCCTTGGGGGGACTTCATTCAATAAATCCCCATTCAATAAACCGACTGAAATAGGCCTCTAGCACTAATTAAGAGTGACCTATAAAAATTCGACAACTGTACCGACTGAAATAGGCCTCTAGCACTAATAAATACAAAAAGCACAGCTTAAGTATCGGAACCCTTTGGTGACTTTAAATATTTTAAGCCATTTTTGCGATGAACTGAATTGGCTATCTCAATTGTGCAATTAAGGATCTTGGCGAGAAACGTCCGAGCTACTTCGGTGCCGAATTTCAAATTTTGCCAAAGGGATCCAATACTAAAGCTGTTCCATATCGAATCTGGGTTGAAAACGGAAAAAGGGCAAAATAAATTAGAAATATCAGACCTATATTTATAAATTTGATACCAAATGAAAGGGGTGATTTTTCTGAATCCAGGGGTGCAAACAGTTTTTTGATGCTACAATTAGAATTTTAAAAAATAACTAAAGTATGAAATTTAAGTGGCAACGGAAAAACGGTAAAAGGGGAAAATAAATTAGAAGTATCAGACCTACTGTTACAAATTTAGTACCAAATGAAAGGGGTGATTTTTGTGAATCCTGGGGTGTAAACAGTTTTTCGATACGACAATTAGATGTTTTAAAATTAACTAAAGTATGAAACTCAGATGGCACATTTCAATCTTTTCATAATTTGTAGTGCGAATCACGCGAATAAAAAAAGTCTTTATCTTAAAAATTTATTTTTGCATTTTATTTTTCCATTCAAAGCGTTTTAGTGAAAAAATATTTATGGCGCATGCGCAGGCGTTTTTTACCCACAATTTAAACACTAATCAGAATTTTAAAAATTTCTATAGATATAATTTTAAGTTGGGTGAAGACCTATGTTTCTGCCAAGCGCCGTTGAATTCCGTCCAGCCGTTCTCGAGTGATGCCCGGACAAACGTGTTTTAGTCTTTTACCCCCCAGGGGGGAACGGGGGGGGGATTTCTGAAAAGTTTATAGATATAATTTTAAGTTGGGCGAAGACCTAAATCCCTGCCAAGCGCCGTTGCATTCCGTCCAGCCGTTCTCAAGTGATGCCCGGACAAAAAAAGCGACGGACACGATGACACACACACACACAGACACAGGCAAAATTTTCTGAAGTCATTTTCGGCTTTCATGGGGTGTGAAACGTGAAGATATCGCAAAATTTTTCGATTCCGACAAATTTACAGACAAAACTCTGATTTTATTAATATAGATTTTAACTTGAAATACATTTATAATGATGCGATGATTTTTGAAACATTACTGTCAATAAAGTGATCATCGAATTCGACGGGTTTCACCTAGTTAAATATTAAAAGTAAGTTTTTAGTTACTTTTATAAATGTAAAACCAAAAACACTTACATGTGTCTATACTTTTGGGACAGCACATTTTTATATAATTTAATGTGTATTTTATAAATTCAAACCTTTGATCATAATTTATATGTGTATATCAGCAAAACTGTTTTTATTTATTACCTATCTTATGAATTTTAATTGTACCTTATTACTTTTTATGTTAATCCAAATTTTATTGATTGTCTAAACTTTTGGGACACAGTGTATTTCGAGGAATCAAATATTAAAGTTTTACTTTACTTTTACGTTAACAAATGCCATTTTATTAAATGTATTCCTTTTAGGGTGGTTTTTAATAGTTTACAAATAATTTTCCTCATTTTACAATAGTTTACAAATAAATAAGTTCAAATTTCATCAATATTTAAATAAATAAATGAAAATAAAAATATGCTTAATGGGAAATATATATAACCATTAAAAGTTTAGTTGTCTGAAATATGTCAGAAATAGCGCTCATAGCATATTGTTACAAGGTATTAAGTCTTATTTTTACAAGGGATAAAATCTAAAATGGTGACAAAAATTCAAAAGTCGCCAAAGAGAGCTATATTAAGGCGGTACTATGATCATGCTTACAAACCATGAATACTAATAACCACAAAAAATTAATTGTCTCATGCAACAGACGTAGCCGGTCATAGCATATTATAATATTTAGCGTGAAATTGTTATCATTTTTATGGTTGATCGGGGATAAACAAAATAAACATAGGAAATAGCGTAAAAGCAAATATTATGTGCACCACGTATAGTGTTGTTCATATGTAACTGGGATTCAAATATAAAGGGGATACTTCATTTTTTTTTTTTTCGATACTATCTATTTCGAAACTGTTATCTAATAAGGACTTAATGCAAGCCTATTGGTAAACCATTGTCTCAGGTAATAGGGACAAGCGCCCGAGTTTTAGCGGATGACCAAATCGCTACCGAAGGCAGCAGGGATCCGAAGCGAGCTTTTGAGCAATTTTAGTATTTTATTTTATTTTTATAAAGCTATATAGAAAAGAGTTTCCTTTAAATTTAGTGACCAGCGAAGCGGGCAAAGCCTGCTAGTATTTAGATAAAAACAAAAGTGTTTGCACTTTCATTCAAGGTGTAATACAATTAACGCAGACAATGCAAAACCGCTGTCTGAAAGAAATAGTATGACCTCTCATACGAACTAGTATATTATGGCCATCACAAAACTTTCTTCTATATTTTTCTATACAAATCGAGGTAATTAGATAAAAACCTTTTTCGAAACAAAAGAAGATTATTAATAATAAAAGATATAAAATTATTGCTTACATTTTTTTTTTTTTTTTATTTTAATATGTAAATTTGAAATGCATAGTTCTTAAGACTGTTGTCTAACTGACCATTTACAATAGCTTTTAGCATTCAATAGCTTTTAGTTGCCAAGTCCAAGTGCTAGATTTGAATTCTGGTACGAACGCGGATTTAGAATCCACTTTAAGCTGTAAATCACTGTATAATTAGCTCCAGGGTGTAAAAAATGACCGTCGCACGGCAAGCAAAACCCTAATTAATACAATGCCCAATTTTATTACAAATGAATATTTTACTAGACAGATTGTACTGGATCAAATTACACCATGAACTGGAAATGTAATAATCTCTCACTGCCTGCTACAATTTTCGAGCGCCGAATATAGTTGTAAACCCAAACCGAAAACGGGCGTTCGTCCCAATTCCCCTCTTTAATCTTTTGCATTTTATCTATAAATTATTTTACTTCCTTTACAGCACATATCGTCATGGAGCATCCTCAGGATATCCCAGGGACATATTGTACTCCACAGGGTATCCCCAAGATGTTCCGAGGAAAAGATGTGCTATATGGATTATCATATTTTCCTCTTTACTTTCGCCAAATTGCCACTATCTTTTCTTAGCAGATTTATTTCCCTTTTTTTTTTTTTTTTTTTTTTCTATTAACTTATCCTGAAAATAAATAAATAAATACAAAAAATAATACATAATTCATAATAAATAAATAAGTAAAACTTGTAAAAAACATAAAAGTTTTTCTATAATATACAAAAAATTCTGAGTTTCCTTAAAATTTACTACAAGAATTTTAATGCAGTTCTTAATCTTTTGATTTATAATTATTATGCATCCTGTTTCTTTTGAGATTTTTTTTTTTTTTTTTTTTTTTTTGCCATTTTGGCAATGAATCATAATGATTATAGCAGAGTCTGATATAAAGAAGTTGGCGAGAAATGTCCTAGGTAATTTGATGCCAAATTTCAAATTTTTCTTGGGGATTTGATACTAAAGCTGTTCCGAAGAAAAAAACAAAAGGAAAAATAATAGACTTACAAAAAAATAAAATATAAATTAAGCAACGCTGCCACGCTATTTGACGTATTTCGCGATGAATGCACCCAGTGTTACGAAAAGATTGTCTATGGGAGGATTAAGCCATTTGAGATTTTCATCTCTCGGACAACTCATAAACAAGATGCTTATAATCTATATATATAAAAGAGTACTTCCACTCACTCACTTACTCACTCACTGATTCATCAACGACAGCAAAATCTACTGGGACCACTGACTCGAAAATGGGTCAGATTTTAGAACATATAGTGTAAGCACCCCCTAAGAAGCGATTTTGCGAAATTCGCCCCCCAAGGGGGGTGGGGGGTGGGGTGGGGAGGGAAGACGTGATTTCACAGAAACCTTCATATCTCAAAGAAAAAACCAGATATCTGTAAAATGTTTGCATTAAATCATAGCTAACACAAATGCCTAAAAATAAATTTCTGGAATTTTGGAAATTCGGTCCACAAGAGGGGGTGCGTGGCAAAATGTGATTTCGCATGCGCAAAAAGTGATTTCTTAAAAAACATTCATATCTCAAAGAAAAAAAACCAGATATACGTGAGATTTTTGTTTCATAATATAGCTAACATAAATACCTAAAAACCAATTTCTGGAATTTTTGAAACTCGGCCATTAATGGGGGGCAGGGGGCAAAACGTGATTTCACAAAAAAACTTTATATCTCAAAGAAAAAAACAGATATCCGTAAAATTTTTGCTTTAAAATATAGCTAACACAAATACCTAAAAACCAATTTTTGGAATTTCAGAAATTCAGTCTCCAAGAGGAGGGGAAGGAAGGAAAACGTTATCTATACTGTATCTTCTGTATATAATATAGATATGTCCGATATGTCTTCTATAATAAAGTTTTAAAAATAATTAGTTTAATTTTTAATTGTTGCCCAAAAAAAAAAAAAAAAAAAAAAAAAAAAAATTCGAGTTGATTTATTTTACGACATATAATAAAAAATATTTTCACGCGAATAGTAAAAGAAATATTAAATAATAAATTTGCTTAGGCTATGACAAAATGACGTCATTATCAAAATTAAATTATAATATTAAAAATCCAACATATTTCTTCAAATTTTGTTTCATAATCTTTTTTAATATACCTCAATTTTAGATTTCTTTTTAATTGCGTTTTTATTTATTTATTGGCGCGTATAATACGTTTGGCATGAAATCTAATTCAGCATTATATTCAGATTTACTTATTCATAATGTAGGGTAATTTTTTAAATTTTGATGCTAAAGTAGATACGACATTTTTCGCCAAGGAGTCTACTTTTGGGATAGCCACTTTAAGCCAAGTAGCCCATAAACAAATAAATTATAAAATATTGAGGGGGGGGGAGGCTAGAAAGAAAGAAACAGAAACAATAACCTCATAAATTATGTATTTTTGTTTAAAATGGTGACAAAAATTCAAAAGTCACCAAGGGGAGCTATAATAAGCTTGTACCACGATAAGGATAAATAAATATTTATTTATTTTTCTATATACGAACCACTGTTTACTAACTATGAAATACATATAGCCACAAAAAGTGAGTTGTTTCCATAGAATAATAATAGAGGAAGAAGGAGCTCGCCAATAGTCTTAATGCTTACAAACCCCTTCTAGTGAAATGCCAGCGAAAGCTACTTTTGCTCCTCTCAATATTGAAGTTTGTTAATAAAGGCTTGTTAATAATCGCTGTTTTTTGTGGCAACACAACAGCTTATGTAGAAACCTTATGCTCCTTCTTCCTTTATTATTATTCTATGGTTGTTTCACAGCATATTGTAATATTATATTTCGCGTGAAATTGCTGTCAGTTTATGGTCGACCGGAAAAATCGAATAAATATAGGAAATAACGTAAAAGTAAATATTATGTACAGTACGCATAGTGTTGTTCATATGTAACTAATATTCAAATATAGAAGGGCTACTTCATTTTTTTCGATACTGTCTGTTTCGAAATTGTTATCTGATAAGCACAAAAGTGAAAGCCCGCTGGTATGGCAATAGCGACACACACCCGAAGCGAGAGCATTTTCAATGAATTTTATTTTTATTTTTTATCTATAAAGCGATATAGAAAAGAATTTTCTTTAAATATAATGACCAGCCAAGCGGGTAAAATTTGTCCGAAGAAATCCATAGGAGCTGAGGTCACGATTTTTAGTGTGTGGCTTTTTTACTTGTATCCATTGCAACGGGATTTTGAGAATTTCCACATTTTCCCTCCTTAAGGAAGGGAGAGCAATAAAGACGTTTCCAAGCATAACCTTGCTTAAAATTATCGCAGTAAGATTAATTTTTATGTGTGGGTTGATTATGCATTCTCAACACGCACTATCAAGTAATTTTACGAAATTTCCCTCTGCCTCCCACCTTTAAGGTCGGAATGGTAGCAAAAACACGTTTTTAAGAGTAACTCTGTTCCAAAGTACCTCAGGAAAGCGATTTTTTGATATGTCGGTTGGTTACGCGTACTCAACACGCACACTACAAAGGGGTTTTGTGAATTTCCACCCTACCGGTCTTGGGAGGGGAGGTGGGGACAAAAAAATGTACCCATGTATAACTCTGCACTAAATTATCTTAGGAAGGAGATTTTTGATGTGTGGGTCGGTTATATGTATATCTAACTCACAGTATAAAGAAATTTTGCAAAATTCCCTCCGCCGTCCCTCCTTCATGTGCAGGGGGGGGGGACACGTTTTAAAACATAATTCTTTTTCAAATAATCTCAGGATCTCGATTTTTTTTATGTTTGGTTAGGTATGCGTATGCAAGATGCACTATAAAGGTATTTTGCGAAATTATCCCATTCTCTTCTGGTGCTGGCGGGGGCAAAAACAAGCTTAAATATAGTCCAGATTACCTTAGAATGATGAATTTTGATGAGTGGGTGTTGGTTAAGTGTACGCAATATGCACTTTGATGGGAGGAAAATTTGCGAAACTTTCAACATTACCCTTGAGGGAGGGGGAGTAAAAATTAGGTAAGGTACTGCCGAAGGCATTGGGGCTCGAGATTCAAAAACTGTGGGGAGGCGGAAAACTGCTGCCGAAGGTAGCGGGAACTTTAACTTACATTTTGACTGATTTCTAGCTTTCTTTTTATTCTTTTTTTTTTTTTTTTTTTTTTTTTTGAGATTATTTTTATTATTAATGATATGAAATATTGAGAATTCATTTCGATATAATGACCAGCGAAGCGGGCAAAGCCTGCTAGTAAATTATAAATTAAAACTAGTATGTTGTGGCCGCCACAAGACTTTCTTCTATATTTTTCTATACAAATTCACTCAATAACAAATATATATATATATATATATATATATATATATATATATATATATATATATATACATATAATTTTTATTTATTTTTTTATTTATTTATTTTTTTGGTTAAAAGCAAAAAAAAAAAAAATTACTTTGTTTTAAATTATCACATATTTATAGTTCAACCATTCGTTTTAAAGGAATTGACGAGATCTTTCGAAAGATACCCACCTTGAAAATTTACTTCCCTCGAGGGTCCCCCAGGGGGTTGGCGATGCTCCTACACATACAAAAATTTTTTCCCAGTTGACTATCTCTATTATAAATAATTCTTGTAAATTTCATAATGATTACTAAAAAATAATTCTCTTTATGCACATTTATACAAAATTTTGTCCTATATCACCATGTTAAAAATTTAGAAAAAGCGGGATGGGAACGCAACCTGTAAGAGAATTTTTACTAAAAGTTGATAGACTCTAATTTATGTCAAGTTTCAACTACATACCAATTTCTATGAAATTTTGTGCAGGTGCAGTAGTTCCTGAGATACAGTTGCCACAAAATTTTGTCACACACACACACTGACAGACATTTTCTAAAAATGGTCAAATCGTGTTCTACATCTCTCAAAACGTGTAAATCCATCAAAAACCCGAGGTCAAAAATTTTTACGAATCCAATACTTTCTTGTATTGAATATAGAAGAAAGTAAAATTAATTGCATACATAAGGTAATTGTAAATAAGGTTTCAATTTATTATTATCTACATTAATAAAATCAGACTTTTGTCTGTAAATTTGTCAGAATCGAAAAACTTTCCGATATCTTCACGTTTCACACACCATAGAAGCCAAAAATGACTTTAGAGAATTTTGTCTGTGTGTGTGTGTGTGTCGTCGTGTCTGTATGTCTGTAACGCTATTTTTGTCCGGGTATCACGTGAGAACAGCTGAACGGAATTAAACGGTTCACGCAAGAATTTAGGTCCTTACCTAATTTAAAATTATATCTATCAAGTTTTTCGAAATACCACCTCCCCGTTCGCCTCCTGAGGAAAATTCAAAAACACGTTTATAAGCATTGCATAACTCGACTCTAAATTACTTCACAGTAAAGAAATTACACATGGAGAGACTAGACATAAGTAAAAATATAACATTATCTGCGATTTAGGAATTTTCGATTTTTAAGGGTAGAAAGGGGAAAAATCAATTTTTGGCGGGAAATATCTCAAATTCTGGATTTTTTTAGCAGAACTCTACCAAAAATAGAATAAAAATCTTGAAAAAAAAAAAGAAAAGCTATGCGACTTCCTTAGGATATTTCAAAAAACACATTTTTGTTTTTTTGTGATTTGCGATATTTTTGGGGAGTTTACGAGGGAGCAAAATCGAGACACACCTTTTAGTGCTAAATTTGTCGCTGCGGTCACGGATTTTGGTGCTTGGATAGTTTGTATGTATCCAACACCTAAAGTAACGTGATTTAACAAAATTACCCCTCGTTCCCCCACCTTGGGGAGACAGATGACAAAAAGATATTTGTAAGCATCATTCGGTTCCAAATGTCCAAATTACCTCAAAGTGAAGAAATTGCACAAGGGGAGACTACATATGAATATAATTAAAACATTATCTGCGATTTAGGAAGTTTTGATTTTTAAGGAAAGGGAGGGAGAAATTAAATTTTGGTGGAAAATTTAGCAAATTCCGGATTTTTGAGTAGAACTCTATCAAAAATGGAACAAGGATGTTGAAAACAGCCATGCGACTTCTTTAGGATATTTCCAAAACACGTTTTTGATTTTTTTGTGTGATCTGCCTTTTTTTTTTTTTTTTTTTTTTTTTTTTTTGTTGGCGGGGAGTATATGTTACGAAGGGCAAATTCCACATAGATTGCCCAAGGCAGATTTAGCGCTAAAAAGGGGTGGGGGGGGGTCTCGAATTTGCTAATTTTAAGCAAAGCTTCTTCCTGGGAAATTTATGAGAGCTGCGGTCACAAAGTTTGGTGCTTGAATTGTTTATATGTCACCTGAAGTAACGAGATTTATCGAATTCCCCCTGGGGTGGGGCAGAAGACAAAAAATTATTGTAAGCAAAACTCGGCCCCAAATTACTTCACGGTGAAGAAATTGCACAAGAGGAGACTAGACGAGTATAAATAAAACATTATGTAAGATTTTGGAATTCTTGATTCTTAAAGGAGAGAGAGGGGAAAAATCGTTTTTCGGGAGGAAATTTTAGAAATTCCGGATTTTTGAGTACAGCTTTACTAAAAATGTTACAAAGATATTGAAAACAGTCATGTGACTTCTTTAGGGTATTTCCAAAAACACATTTTCGTTTTTTTTTTTTTTTTTTTTTTTTTTTTTTTTTTGTGTGTGTTTTTTAATTTTTCCTTTTTTTACCCCCCTTTCATTTTCATTTTCATTTTTTTTTTTTTTTTTTTTTTTTTTTTTTTTTTTTGATAGGGTGGGGGCGTAGGAAGTTGCAAATTCGACATCCTCCTTTTAGCGCTAAATTTGTTTTGGGGAAATCTATGGGATCTGCGGTCACGAAATTTGGGAAAATTTCGGACATACGCGCTGGGGAAGGGGAAGTAAGAAGCAGGTAAGTTCTGCCGAAGGCAGTTGGGAACCCGGACTCCTCTCGTTGCGAGCGAGAAAAACCTGTACCAAACACAGCGGGAAATTTAACTTAGGCTTTAGGAACTTTAACTAAAAATAATAGTATATGATTTTGACAACTCATTTAAGTATAGTGTCCAGCGAAGCAGGCAAAACCAGCTAGTCTATATACATATAAATGAATGTTTGTCTGTATGTCCTTTATAAAATCGTAAACGGCTTGACCGATTTCGATCATTCTTTTTTTGTTTTTTTTCCTTATAGGTCAGGGATGGTTTAGGAAAAAAAAATGAAAAAATTCGCCCCCCCAAGGGGAGGGGGAGGGGGGCAAAACGTGAATTCAAAAAATCCTTCATATCTCAAACAAAAAAACAGATATCCGTAAAATTTTTGCTTTAAAATATAGCTAATATAAATGTCTAAAAACTAATTTCTGGAATTTTCGAAATTCGGTCCCCAAGGGAGGGCGGGGGGGGGGGGGACAAAACGGGATTTCACATGCGTAAAACGCGATTTCGCATAATCCTATATACCTCAAAAAAAAAAAACAGATATACGTGAAATTTTTGCTATAAAATATAGCTAATACAAATATCTAAAAACCAATTTCTGGAATTTTAAAAATTCAGCCCCCAGGTGGGGTAGCAGGGGGGAAGGGCAACAGGGGCAAAAACAATTAGAAATACAGTTAGGCCTTTCAAAATCGGTACAGATAAGTTTCAGTAGCCTGCAAGTCGAATGGGGATATTTTCGAAAGTGTAAAGTTATTAGAAGGGGAGAGAAGGGGGGAGGGGAGAGGGGGGGCAAAAAAATAAAAATAGAGTTAAATCGTTTATATTTGGTATATAGAGGTTTTCGATACTTACAAATCGATTGCGGATATTTTCGAATTTGTAAAATTATTAGGAGGTGTGAGAAGGGGGTGGAGCGGTAAGGGGGGGGGGGGGGGCTATGGGCAAAAACAAATAGAAATACAGTTAGGGCATTCAAAATTGGTACAGATAGGTTTTAAAGGCCTGCAAGTCGAATGGGGATATTTTCGAAAGTGTAAAGTTATTAGGAGGGGTGAGAAGGGGGGAGGGGATGGGGGGGCAAAAAAATAAAAATAGAGTTAGATCGTTCAAAATTGGTACACAAATGCTTTTCGATACTTAAAATCGAATGCGGATATTTTTGAATTTGTAAAATTGTTAGGAGAGGCGGTAAGGGGGGGAGGGTTACGGGCAAAAACAAATAGAAATGCAGTTAGGCCGTTCAAAATTGGTACAGATTGGTTTTAGAGGCCTGCAAGTCGAATGGGGATATTTTCGAAAGTGTAACGTTACTAGAAAGGTCCGGAAGGGGGGGGGGGTGGTGGAGCAAAAAAATAAAATAGAGTTAGATCATTCAAAATTAGTACATAGAGGTTTTCGATACTTACAAATCGATTGCGGATATTTTCGAATTTTTAAAATTATTGGGAAGGGGGAGGGAGAGTGGTGGGGCAAAAAAAAAAAAAAAAAAATAGAGCTAGATCGTTCAAAACTGCTGCATAGAGGTTTTTGATATTTACAAATCGATTGCGGATATTTTCGAATTTGTAAAATTATTAGGATAGATGGGAGAGGGGGCGAAGGGGGAAAATAACAGAAATAAGAGTTAGAGCATTTTGAGAATTTTTTCCGAAGGCAGTGAGAACCCGGTGCGACATTTTTCCTAATCAGATTTTGTTTCGCTGTTTTTTTTCACGTGATAAAAATTAATGCAATTTTGAGAATTCAGTAATTATAGTGATTCATTTAAAAATAGGGTCCAGCGAAGCGGGCGAAGCCTGCTAGTGCATTATAATTATTAAAGCGAGATTGAACATTGAAAGATATTAAAATTACTCTTATCGTCTGATTTTTTTTTTTTTTTTTTTTATTCCAAGGTAAAATTAAATGAAAATTACTCAACAATTGAAGCTGCATGTTTGAAACAAATGTTATTCGAAAATGTATTCATTTCTGTTTTTAGTGATGTAAAATTTAAAATTGTACAACGTAATAAAGGCAAATATTCTTTGGTTAAAAAAATAGTTTGTAAGAAAGGAAAGGCAGTTAAATTTGAAATCAATACTTTTCGGTTAAACGGAGATGAAGCAATTACATATTTGGCGATTTATGTCTGTTTGGCGATTTTTCTTTGGCGCCGATTTGAAAGATAACGATGTCGTTCTGGATTGTTTGCGATATAATATGGCAGCCTACATGCTATTTATTTTGGATTTATGATTTATAATTTAGCTTACGATTTTATCATTTATGCTATATGATTTTTAGATTTATGATTTAGCCATAATCGCCAACGAAAAATCGCCAAATCTAGCTGAGGGGAAATACTATAGTTGTTCCGTTATCTATCTGAAAAATCACTTTTCAAAGAATTCTGAATATTTATGAACTCACCAGCTTGTTTAAAAAATTTCTTGACGAAGAAATTTTTTTCAAAAAGTTGTGAAAACATCTAATTTTACGCTAAATAGAAAATGCTCCCATTTTCTTGCTTATTAACTTAGAAAGTTCGTTTTTATCTCAAATTAAAGCTCTTGCAGATACAAATATTTTACTTCTTGTTTCATTTTATTGCGATACTTGGTTCTTCCAATAATAAAAACTTCACGGAAAAAAGTTTGCCGATTTAACATAGAGAAGTTGGTTTCTGTATAATAAGCAACGAGATATATAAAGTAGAGTGATAAATGGTAACCCTTGAGAAGGTCCAAGATGAGTCATGTGACATGCTTTCCTTGCACATGCGTATTCGGTGGTTTCCTTGGTAACAGCTCATTTTCAGTACATTTCTATGGCAACGGTTTCAATGTTTTTGTTTACTTTACGTAGTTTAATATTCTTTTGTTCTAAACCATTTTGATTTTGATTTTACTTCTTTTTTATTTCGTGTAGTTGAACTTTAACCGATAAAATGCTTAAAAATAGTTGAAAAATTATTATTTGTTGTTAAATTTAGCTCTTTAAAAGTTTAAATTTTGTTTTATAAGCACTTTTAAAGTTTGTTGAGAAACGATGAAAAGAAAGGTATTTTATTATTTATTAAAATGTGAAATATGTGTAAAATTATTTTAAAAGCAATTTATTTCGGTCATAGGACTGTCATGTTACCTAATAATAATGATAATTTGTCGAACTGATATTTTAAATGCCAAAATAGCGATAAAGGGCCAAACACAGCAACCTATTCGAGCATATCACGTGATTCATCTTGAACCACGGAAAGTTAATCCTTCATCCATTGAATCAGCACTCTAATTTATATATCTCGTTGATAATAAGCATCTAACGGTCTTGGGTTACTTCCGGCGATTTTATTATTTGCGCGTTCTGCTTTGTGTTTAGTGGTAGTTTTTTTTTTTTTTTTTATCATTTGAGCTTGGCTAGGCAAAGATGCTTGATTTCATAAATTAAAATACAGGGTAGTAGTAGTATAAGTGTCACACCTAATTATGTTTACTTTGTTTTTACTATTCTCAGTATAAATATGCATTGTAATTATAGATTTTAATTATGTTAATTATGCATTTATATATATATATATATATTTTTTCGGGGCACCAGGATTGCCTGCAGGAATGTTATTTGAATTATAGTCTTGCGAAACATGGATGCGCTTTACCAGCTATTACTGCACCGACTGAAGAGAAAATCTGTAATATTATTCGTAAGTTTACTATTATTATTATTATTTTAATCTCTATATATTAAAAAAAAGTTTCTGTCACAGGCGTCAATTTTTTTTTTTTTCTGCAACCGTATCTTCTCGTGTAGGGCAGGGTCCTCCACATCTTGAGAGATGTCAATGTGTGCCAAATACTCCAAATAAGACATTTCACTTCGTTAGAAATTTTTATCACCTTAATTAACGAATTTATTGATTAAAAACATTGATTTTAGAAAGGTACTCTATTTGCCACCTTGAAAAAAGTTTGTCTTATGACGTTGTTTTTCTGTCATGACATCATTTTCCACAGGCAAATTAATGTGACCCATGGTGTAAAAAATAATGAAATGAATGTGAATGTTGCTATTAAGAAAATTAATTTTCTTACTGGTTTTTATGTTGTTTATCATTTTTTATGTGTTCTTTTCGGGAGAATAATGATTCCCATTACCCATTATAGATAAACATTTAATTTAGTAATATTTTTGATATTTACATTTGTATTATATCAAGTTTTTAAAAAAAGTACCTGAATTTAGGTTTGAAAGTTTGATTTACAAAATAGCATTGTCTATGAACCTGATTATTTATTCTTTTTAAATTTATCATCCTTGTGAGCGCTATTTCTTTTTGTCTTTAAAGTAAATTTACCTTTTTTTTTTTTTTTTTTTTTTTTTTTTTTAAGAGTCAAACTCATTTATAAATGAACATCTTCTAATTTCGCAATGGTATTTTTTAACATTGCAGAATTAAATGTTTCTATGATCCATTTGGTAGAACTTACACGTTGGTCCATAACTCTATTTGGCGATTTTCTTTTGACACCGTTTTCAACTATAAGTATGTCATTCTGGATATCTTGCAACAACCTGTTTGTTGTTTATTTTTTATGACCATGGTAACCAGCATTCCAATTATTTATGAAGATTGACTGACATTTAAATATTCAATATTTTTTTTTCTCTCTTAACGAAAGATAGGCCTATTTTCGGAAAGGAAAGTGATGTACTAGAATTGTTTTGAGCGAATTCTTTAGAGTCAGAGAAACGCTTTTGGAATTTTTGAAAAAATGTGGTTAGAAAATCTCGTTCATATTATCGAATTCAAACTTTAAGAATACCTATATTCGATATTTATATACTAAATTTTAAATAAATTAGTATTCAACAAAATTGATTCTACAAATCTTCATCTAATCAAAAATTTCGTATTAAAAAACAAATAGAATCATTTATGTTTCTTTTCAATAATAAAAGGTAAGAAAAACTTACCTTCCTTCATTTGTCTTGTTCGAGGGATGAAATATTCGTTCTTAGTTCAATAATAAGTGGAAACTTTCACTCATTGAACAGTCATTTTCTTTAAATAAACGCATTTTATCTGGTAAATACACAATCACAAATTATTAAAGACATAATACTGATAAAATTACATAAATACTTAACGCGCGCTAACAATACACAATATTTACATTTTGGAAACTTAGAAATTCTTCTTCTTGCTATCGAACGCACAATTCCTCTCGTGCGAGCAGGCGCAGACGATCGGATTACAAAAAGTTGAAGTGGAAGTAGCGATTTTCGCAACACACTCCCACCTTTGAGTTTCGAGGATTTTTAGAGAAACTCAAACTTCACTTTTGGCTTTAACAAACGTCCATATTTGGATCGTTTTTCAAGTGGAACAGTCTCTATAGGAATGTCCTTTACAGAACTTTTGTCAACTGGCTCAGTAGGTTCAGTCACTGGAACAGACTCAGTTGGAGGAGTCACTTTAACAAAGTTATTTTTAGGAGGTTGGATATTCGACTTAGATATTCGTGATGAAAAAAGTAAATCTGCACAACTTTTAGGAGTTACTTCTAGAGGAATTAATCTAAGCACTGGACGGAAAAATTCACCATCTTTCATTTTCACTTTTACTAGTCGAATATGGCCATCTTTAGATGGACAGAGTTCAATAACTTTACCGAGAGGCCAGTCAATTTTCTTGATGTTCTCACTGGATACTATAACGATATCACCAATTTGGATGGGTCGTTGATTTTTAGTAAATTTCGAAGATTGCCTTAAATGCCCCAAATATTCAATTCGAAACCTTTTTCGTAAATCTTCTTTTATTCGCTGTCTATAGGCATATCTTTTATTGAGATATGATGAATCTAAAACATCAAGATCGGGAATGCCTGATTCTTTAATATCCCGTAAAAACATAGCAGGAGTAAGCGGAGTTAGATCATTAACATCTTCGGAGAGGTAAGTTAAAGGACGTTGGTTAACAATGCCTTCAGTATCACAAATAACAGTATTCATTTCTTCTAAATTCAACGAACTTCTTCCTAAGACTTTTCGAAGAATTCCCTTGATTATACCAATCAAACGTTCCCACCACCCACCCCACCACGGTGCAGATGGAGGGTTGAACTTCCAAATGATCTTCTGAGCTTCACTGTATTGAGAAATGGTATCCCAATTGATTTTCTTAAGTAAATTTTCCGTACCAACAAAATTTGAGCCATTATCACAGTCAATTATTGTGGGTCTTCCTCTTCGAGCTATGAATCTTCGGAGAGCCTGTAGAAAATTTTCAGTCGACATGGATGTAGCTATCTCTAAATGCAAGGCTCGGTAGACGGCACAAGTGAAGATGACTATCCAGACTTTTTGACCTCCTCGAAGAATTAGAGGACCGGCATAATCAATTCCTATGACCTCAAACACTGCTGCTTCCTTTATTCTGTCAACTGGGAGAGGTGCTTCTATGATGGGTTTTGGTCTAGCATCATATCTTTTGCAGCGTACACAATTTCTGATAACTTTTCTTACTGTCTTCCGATACTTTAAAATCCAAAAATCTTCTCTTAAATTATTCATGAGGATCTGGACACCAGCATGATTCAAATTTAAATGTCTGGTTCGGATGAGTTTTTCTACCACTGGATGATTGGATGGCAATATTATCGGATATCGGAAACTTTGTGTATCTTCTCTCATGATGATTCTAGTCTTCATTTTCATAAGTTCATTTGTATCCATAAAACAGTTAAGGAATTTCAGGCGTTCATCTTCAGGACCCGAGAATGATTCTTTTTGTACATTTTTCAACATAACAGTTTCAGCATCATTTATATCTTCTGAAGTTAAGAATCCAAAAATTCGATGTGAAGGTTCAACTTTACAATTATTAAAAAATCTGTAAATCCAAGCAGTGATTCTTAACAATTTATTGTATGACGAAATACGGTTATAAAGCTTCTCACTTGAATCTTCATGATTTGTAGCACTAAATACTGTTTACTTCTTCTCGGAGTACACTATATCGAAGTCAGGAAGAGCATTAGATCTTGGCCATTCTTGTCTTGGCTTCCTCAACCATTGCACACCTTCCCACCACTTGGATTTAATCATTGTTTGGACACTACAGCCGCGAGATGGTAAATCTGCTGCATTGAAAGACCCTGGTACGTGGTGCCAATTTTCAGGCTCTGTCAGAGATCTAATTTCTTTAACTCTGTTAAAAACGAAAGGGGCCCAGTTTTCACTTCCCTTTATCTAATATAGTGCATTTGCGGAGTCGGACCAGAAAAATTTTGAGATATTCTTTATTCGGAGATCATTCACCACAGTCTCAGCTAATCTCGCTCCTATGCAGCAGGCAAGTAGTTCCAATCTTGGAATAGAAGTAGTTTTCATAGGAGCAACTCTGCTTCTAGCCTGTACAAGTTGACAAGACACTGAACTTCCAGTTTCACTTCTTAAGAATATGCAGGTAGCATATGCACTCTTGCTTGCATCGCAGAAAATATGTAAACTTAAATTTTCTGGCGCCTCATGATTCAGAGTGAGGCATCTTGGTATTTTGACTTCTTTCAATTTAGGAACTTCTTTTCGCCACTGCTCAAACTTCTTGGTAATTTTTCCAGGCAATTCTGCATACCATGATACTTTCAATTTCCAGCACTCTTGCAGGAGAATCTTCGGCCCCAAGGTAACCGGACATGTGAAGCCAAGGGGATCAAATGTTCTATGTACCGCACTCAGTATTTTCCTTTTCGTTGCAGGGGTATCATCTTCTAAAGTATTTCGTAAATCTACAGACAATGTATCATTCTTTAAGTTCCATGTCAATCCCAGGACTGGAATACATCTTTCTTCTGATGGACTGGGGAAATTGTGCTCCCACCCTCGAAGCTCAAATTTAGCATCACTGAGAATTAACTTAGATTCTTCGACAAATTTCAAGAGGTCTTTATAGTTTTCAACGCTGGTGATACAGTTGTCCACATAAAATGATTCTAACAACTTGGTAGCTGTTTCTTCAAAATGAGCAGAAACATTTTTCAGATGATATCGAAGAGTAGCACCGAGTAGGTATGGTGAACAAGAAAGTCCAAAAACAACTCTACGATGTTGAAAAACTTTAGGTTTCGTGGGATCACCTTCCTCCCACCATAAGAATTTCAGAAATGGCCTATCACATTTACTAAGTCCAATTTGTAAGAAAGCTCTTCGGATATCAGCAATTACTCCTATTTTCTTCAATCGAAACTTATTCAAGATTGCTGGAATCAGTTCGACGGTGTTAGGTCCTTTCTCTAAACAATCATTGATTGAAGGTGAATTTTTCTCTTTGGCAGAACCATCAAAAACAGGCCTAACTCTGGTAGTAGAATTTTCTTTTATTACGGCCCTGTGGGGTAAATAATGTTCACTTTCATCATTATCCAGAGTTTTCACTTCTTCCATAACACCTTCTTGAATCCATTCTGTTAATACTGTTTCATAAGCTTCTAATGTCCCTTTTTTCTTGAGCGAATCTATACAACCTTTCAATCTTCGTTCTGCAATATTTTTACAAGTGGGTAAAGGAGGATGGCCTTGGATCCATGGGAGATTCACTTCATATCTCCCTTCAGCGTCACGTTTGATACTTCTATTAAAATGCTCTTCGGCTGCTATTTCAAGTTCCTTTCGGCTGTTTTTCTCTCCTGGATCCAGAATACCAAGCACATCAAGTCGTCATAAATCAGAAATTTTCGTGTCATTTACATGTAATGACATAACGCTACTTGTACTATCTGAAACTTTCTGTCCGATTTTTCCCATTAGCGTCCACCCAAGGCGGGTTTCTATTAAGACTAAACCAGATTTTAATGGTTTTATATTTCCAGTGTATAGTTTTCCAATGACATCAGCTCCAATTAAGCCATGGATTTCATTCGGGGAGAATTCGTACAATAAATCAACATGACAATTCAGGTCAGACAAATGAATTTTATGCTTAATTTCATTTAGAAATGAACCATAGGGAATTTTTGGTATTTCAGAACAAATTTTTTCTTGATTTAACACTTCAAGACTGCAACGATAATTATCATTATAGTCACTCAGACCTATTAAATATTTCTTATGGGGTATCACAGTTTCTACTCCACCAAATAAGCTATATGTCAAATCTTCTTTACCTATGCATTCATATCCCATTTCATTTAATGCAAAAGTTGACAAATAGGACTTGCTGCTGCCAGAATCAAATAATATCCTGATGTATTTCATTTTATTTCCCTTTCTAAGACGAACAATCAGAGTTTGCAAAAGAACTTGTCGAGTACTGGTTTTATTTGCTAAAACAGTGTCTTTCTTATTTTCAGAATTTAAATTTTCAAATTGCTGAAATTTAATTCGATGTTCTTGATCGCTTTTCCCAGGGCACATTATCTTGAAATGAAATTTAATCACAGGCCGGTATCTTCGCTTTGCAAAATCGGGATAAATGTTTCTTTGCAGCTAAACATTTAAAACAAGCACCTTTTTTCATCAATATTTGCTTTTTATCCTCATAGGATAAACTATCAGCATTTTTACATTCACTGCTTACATGTGATTTATTGCAAACAATACACATTTCTTTTTTCACTTCAGAAGAATTATATAATTCAGCTGCGGTAGGAATAATTCTTTCACGTCGAACGGGTGGCGGATAAGTACTTTTATTCACATTCTCAAAATTAAATCCACTTCGAGCAAGTTTCACCTTTTCTTCACTTTCAATTTCATGCCGCAAAAAGTTCATCAAACAATCTAATTTGTTACTCGATTTCAATTCATCATCATTTTCCTGTTTTGCGTAGTTCAAGGTCGAACTCAAATTTCTTTCCCATATTTTTAAAATATCTACAGGTAAGCAGGATTCAATTAACGGGTATAAAATTGATGAATAATTTTCACTTGAAACACCTAGCATTTTCAATGACCGTAAATATGTTTCAATTTTATCATACAACTAGCAGGCTTTGCCCGCTTCGCTGGTCACTATATTTAAAGGAAACTCTTTTCTATATAGTTTTATGAAAAAAAGAGAAAATAATAATACTGAAATCGCTCAAAAGTTCGCTTTGGGTTCCCGCTACTTTCGGCAGCGCCTTGTTCGTCCTCGCATTCTGCGATACCTGTCCCTATTGCCTGCGACAATGACTTACCCGTGGGCTTCCATTTAGGTGCTTATCATATATGACAATTTCGATACGGACAGTATCGAAAAAATTGAAGTAGCAATTTTATATTTGAATCCTAGTTATATATGAGCAACATTATACGTGATGTACATAATATTTGCTTTCAAGTTATTCTCTATATTTATTTGATTTAATCGATCAACCATAGAATGACAGCAATTTCAAGCCAAATATAATATTACAAAATGCTATGATCGGCTACTTCTATCGCATGAGACAATTATTATTATTTTGTGGTTATATATACTTCATGCTTAGTTAATAGTAGTTGGTATATAGAAAAATAAATAAATTAATATGTAAACTTGATCATGGTACAGTCTTAATGCCCTTGGCGACTTTTAAATTTTTATTGCCGTTTTAGACCAAAATATAATTTACGCGATTATTGTTCCTATACGCAAGCGAAATGTGACGTCACTGACCATCCGTGGATGCAAGAAAATGATTTCCTATGTTAATCATTGGATTTTTTGTAAAAATGATTAAAAATCGAAGAAAATTATTTCCCGATTTTAATCCCCATATTTGGGTACATATATGTATTAGTTATCATGTGCATGTGTTAGATTGAGTTATTTTGCTGTCAAATTGACAAAATTTTAATTTTAAATTTCAAAACTCTGTCGTTCTTGGCGCTTATTGTATTTGGTGATCAAAAACGTTATACGAAAATATACATGCCAGAAGTATATTTTCGTAATATGCATTGTACGAAATATTGTTTCATATTATTCATTACTGTCTTAAAATAAGTTGTTAAAATAACCATGATTTTTGAAAGGAATTAAATTATGTTCGCCAAATAATTTGGCGATATTTTATTTTTTTACCAAGGATGACCGATATCAAATCTATTCCGCTACAGCATATTAGTATCTTATATTAGATACTTTATTTAGACATTTGAAAACAAATTTGACTTCAAATTATGATAGAATATTTATCATTTCCCTTTTAATCAGTATATTAGTTGGATATTGTGTAAATATCATCCTTTGAAATGAAATGTTTGTGTTTTCAATCGAATATGGAAGTTTGCAATTTTTTTTTTCTAGAGTTTTGAAATTAAAAATTCAAATTTTGTCAATTTTACAACAAAAATAACTTAATCTAATGCATGGACATGATAACTAATACATATCTACACCTAAATACGGGGATTAAAATCGGGAAATATTTTTCCTCGATTTTTAATGATTTTTTACAAAAAATCCAATGGGCGTTTAACATAGGAAATATTTTTCTTACATCCACGAACGGCCAGTGACGTCATCACTTCGCTTGCGTATTTCTTTCTATCTTTTTCTCGGTTAAAAATGTCCGATCTACTTCAGCATCAAAATTATAAAAAATTGTCAAGAATTATCAATAAGAAAATACCTTTAATATATTGCTGAATTAGCGTTTATGCCAAGCGTGTTTCATCCGCCATAAAAAAAAAAAAAAAAAAAAGAAAAAAAAATCTGAAGTTGAGGTATATAAAAAAATGCTGTGAAATAAAATTCAGAAGAAATATGTTAGATTTGTAATATTACTAATTTATTTTAAAATTATAAAGTGTCATTTTCTCATCGACCAATTTAACATTTAGTAATTTCTTATTTTTCGCGTGAAAGCATATTTCATTTTATGCTGAAAACAATAAATAAATATATCTCGTAAACTTTTTTTGGCAACAATTAAAAATTTAAATGGCTTATAATAAGTCAATATAAGTCAATAAGTTTATTATTTTCATATTTTAATTAATTTTAAAGATTTTTCAATTTTTTTTTTCCTAAACCATCCCTGACCTATAAGGAAAAAAACAAAAAAAGAATGATCGAAATCGGTCAAGCCGTTTACGATTTTATAAATAACATACAGACAAACATTCATTTTTATATATAGAGATTTAAAAAGTGGCATTTTTGGACCTTTACTTATAGCATTATTCATCATTAACGCAAGAACTTCTCGTATATAAACTTCAGTTAACATATCTGTACGCCCAAAACGACTTTTAAGACATTCTATTACATTTTTACTTTCTTCTATATGTAATATAGAGAAAGTATTGGATTCGCGAAAATTTTCGACCTCCGTTTTTTGACGGATCTACACGTTTTGGGATGTCCTGAACACGAATTGATAGTTTTTAAAAAATGTCTGTCTGTGTGTCTGTCTGTCTGTCTGTCTGTCTGTTTGTCTGCCTGTGTGTCTGTATCATTTTTTTGTGGACGCTGTATCTCACGAACGAATTAATGAAATTTAACCAAACTTCGTATTTAGTTGCACCCTGACATGATCTGGTGCCCATTAGATTTGGGGATCAATAGCTCAACAGGTGGCGTTGTGATCGCATTTTATGCAAATTTTTAGCATGGCAGCATAGGACAAAATTCCGTATAAATGAGCATAAAGAGAGTTAATTTAAACTTGTGATTGTAAAATTAATATGAATTATTGATAATAGTAGTAGTTAACTAGGAAAAAAAAATTGTGCATGGGGGGGGCATCGGTCCCCCCCCCCTGGGGGGTAAGTACCCCCCCGGGAGGGTTAAATTTTGAAGATGGGTATCATTCGAAAGATCTCGTCAATACCTTTAAAACGAATGGTTGAACCATAAATCTGTGATAATTTAAAACAAAGTTATCGAATTTTTTTACTTTTAACAAAAAAAAACTTAGAAAAAAATCGTATTTTTTTTTTTTTTTTTTTTAACGAAATTTTACCAAACTTGGTATTTAGTTGGTCCCCGACATAAACTGGTGCTGATTATATTTGGGGATGAATAGCTCAACAGGAGGCGCTGTGATAGCATTTTATCTAAATTTTTAACATGGCAGAATAGGACAAAAATTCGTATAAATGTGCATAAGAGTTATTTTACACTTGTGATTGTAAAATTAATATGAATTATTGATAATAGTAGTACGTAACTAGGAAAAAAATTTTGTGCATGGGGGGGCATAGCTTCCCCCCCTGGGGGGGAAGTACCCCCCCGTGGGGGGTAAATTTTGAAGATGGATATCATTCGAAAGATCTCGTCAATACCTTTAAAACGAATGGTTGAACTATAAATCTGTGATAATTTAAAACAAAGTTATCGATTTTTTTTACTTTTAACCAAAAAAAAAAAAAAAACTTAGAAAAAAATTCGCATTTTTTTTTTTTTTTTTTTTTTTTTTAATATTGTTACTGATTGAATATGTATAGGAAAATATAGAAGAAAGTCTTGTGGTGGCCACAACATACTAGTTGTAACTATCTTTTGTGGCGGGATACGATTCAACAATTTCCCGTGCCCTTGAGCCTTTTATTGTGGCCTGCAACAAATACTGATATTTATCTTCATTTGGTATCTCTTCATCGTTGTGTATTTTCTCAAACTGTGCCCAGAATGGCAACCATTCTTTTATTTCACCCCCAAACAATTTAAATTATATTTCAGGAAGTTTGAATTTTCGTTTCATTATATTTTCATTTGATTGAAAACTGTTTTCAATTTCAGAATTTTTCAAAAGTTTTTCAACTTTTGTTCTTAATTTAATAAATTTTTCTTCATAAGAACTAAAGCCTTCATACTCTTTATCATAATTATCTTGTGTACACTTATCATCTTTAACAAGAACATCTAATATTTCTTTTTCTTTTGGACATAACATTGCCCATTTTTCATTTAATTGAGCATATAAAACTTCAATTTCTTCTATATTCTTATCTTCCTCTATTAAATTATTCTCTAATAAATTAGCGATACGTGTAAACGCACTTCTTAAGGGTGTTCTTTCTTTAGCTAATTTTTCCATTATAATCCTAGGTAAACAGATCGCGACAGTAGGATGCCAATAAATATCGAATTCAAACTTTAAGAATACCTATATTCGATATTTATATACTAAATTTTAAATAAATTAGTATTCAACAAAATTGATTCTACAAATCTTCATCTAATCAAAAATTTCGTATTAAAAAACAAATAGAATCATTTATGTTTCTTTTCAATAATAAAAGGTAAGAAAAACTTACCTTCCTTCATTTGTCTTGTTCGAGGGATGAAATATTCGTTCTTAGTTCAATAATAAGTGGAAACTTTCACTCATTGAACAGTCATTTTCTTTAAATAAACGCATTTCATCTGGTAAATACACAATCACAAATTATTAAAGACATAATACTGATAAAATTACATAAATACTTAACGCGCGCTAACAATACACAATATTTACATTTTGGAAACTTCGAACATTCTTCTTCTTGCTATCGAACGCACAATTCCTCTCGTGCGCGCAGGCGCAGACGATCGGATTACAAAAAGTTGAAGTGGAAGTAGCGATTTTCGCAACACATATAATCGTATTTTCCCAGGAAGTGTAGAACATTTAAATGGTGTAAATATTTGCACAGGAAGCATATATATATATGTATATTTATGGATATTGATGATCCTTGCAGTATAGAACTTCATGCAATTGTTTTCTCATGCAAAGTGAAGAAAGTTAATTTTTAATATTTGTTTTATTAGTACTAAAAATAGGCTTAACTTATTTGTGTACTTTACAAAACAGACGATATTTAAAAAAAAAAAAAAAAAGTTTTCGCTTTGTTTACGTTTGGAATCCACGGGAACCATTTTTGAAAATCGCATTTCACCGTAATCGCCAAACGACAATCGCCGAATAGAGTTGTGAACCAACCTGAAACTTGTTCCATAACAATAAACTTTTTTTTTTGTTTTCAGATTTTTCGAATATTTAAAATTACCTCGTTCTACACTAGAAATATATATATATATATATACTAGCAGACCCGGCCACGCGTTGCTGTGGCTAAGTTATACGTTGAATTACATTGTAGTTAGCTATTCAATGCAGTAAAATTATTATTTACGAACAGAGACGAAAACATTGTAGCCGATGTAAAACCCCGCGGGATTGAGATTTGAACCTTAGGTCAAAATTTGGTAGCGATTGATAAAAATTTTCATAGAGTTGATATTAAGCACAAAATAAACATAACATTTTGAATTTTATGTTTTATTCATCTGATATATTCAAGTATAGTTTGTAATAAATGCGCAATTTACAAAGTTCTTAGTTGATAACATATAACAATTAATTTTATAAATGATTTAGGTTGTGTAGATTATTCATCATTTATAATAATTACTAGCAGGCTTTGCCCGCTTCGCTGGCCACTAAATTTAAAGGAAACTCGTTTCTATATAGCTTTATAAAAATAAAATAAAATAAATTACTGAAATTGTTCAAAAGCTCGCTCCAGGTCCCTGCTGCATTCGGCAGCGATTTGGTCATCCACTGCAACTCGGGCGCATGTCCCTATCACCTGCGACAATGGTTTACCAATGAGCTTCCATTTAGGTGCTTATTATATAACAGTTTCGAAATACAAAGTATCGAAAAAATTGGAGTTTCCCTTTTATATTTGAATCCCAGTTACATGTGAACAACACTATACGTGTTGTTCACATGTAACTCGGACTGGACTCAAACGTAACTGGGTTTAGACAACATATTTGCTTTTACGTTATTTCATATATTTTTTTTTTGTTTATCCAATCAACCATTAAATGACAGCAATTTCACGCCAAATATTACAATATGCTGTGACCGGCTACGCCTGTCGCATGAGACAATTAATTTTTTGTGCTTATGTATAATTCATGGGTTGTAAACCTGATAGTACAGCCTTAATATAGTACTCTTTGGCGGCTTTTGAATTTTTGTCACCATTTTAGACTTAATCCATTGTAACAATAAGACTTAATCCCTTGTAACAATATGCTATGAGCGCTATTTCTGCCGTATTTTAGACAACTAATCTTTTTATGGTTATATATATTTCCCATTAAACATATTTTTATTTATTTATTTAAATATTAATTTTAATTTTTCAAATATTTCTGTTCGACAGCGTGAGAGTGCAGTAACCTACAGAGGTTAATTTGTTTGTATGATAAATTAGCATAGTGATTATTATATAAAAAAATATAAATAGGAAAACATTATCGTGTTACACAACTTTATTATGTCGCTCCATTGGCGGCTTTTGAATTTTTGTCGCCATATTAACGATGGATTTTTTTTTTTTTTGTATGAAAAGGGGAAGACTATTTTGCTAATAATTTTATTAGACTCTTTTTTGTTTATACATAAGAATCCTTTATATTCTGCTTATATTTTTAACGCTTTTTAGGTTTAAAATAGTGCTTGTTGAAATAAATTTCCTATCTTTGTTCTGTTTATTCTTTGTTATCTAAATTTCCTATCCTTTGTTCTGTAAATTTAGTGTAAAAATAAATCATTTATGTTTTTATATATTTGATGCCCTACTTAGATTAAAATGGCTGTTGCTATATTAAACTTCTTGTCGAAAAACATTCGGTGTACTTCAACACCAAAATTTAAAAAATCGCCCAGCAGGATCTGTTAATGAAGCTGATAAAATAAAAATATGGTTCATAGAGTTTAAATAATCTATTTAAAATTTTTTTTAAAACCCAAATTATTAATCTATCGTATCACATACATAGATATAGTAATAATATATAGATTGATCATTGGGGACAAAAAAGTGATTCCTTTTCACTCGGGAAAAGACGGCGATTTTACCAAAATATGGCAGTCTTTCCCCGAGTGAATATACACGGGAATATGCACGAATGTTTTAGCAAATAAAATTCATGAATAATTTATTTACTAAAGGTGAATGAAAAGCCCCAGATATAGTTTCAAATTCATTCTTCTTTTTTTTTTTCCTGCAATACCACTTAATGGCTGATTCCAAAGCTTTTTTTTCGGCATCAAAAATCTTTGCACGATAATATGGGGATGATAGATCTATATACATTATTATATCTATGATCACATAAATCTTTTGGAAAATAGAATAAAACTTAATTTGAAAAAAAAAAAAAAATAATAATAATAATAACTTTTGTTTATTAACCAAAATAATTGATGAAATTTGAAATGCAAGTTGGTCTTGTGGGGTACAGGCTGTATATTATATTTTTGTGTTCGTGAGAGAAAATTTAAAAGAATTTGAAAACTGCAATTTTTAATCCCTTTTAAAAATCATGTGACTTAATGGGAAGCAGATTTTTCATTTTTTTTCTCCTAACGGTTTCCATACAATCTTCTGCTGTTGCCATCTAAAATTCATACTTTAGTTAATTTTTAAAAATCTAATTGTCCGATTGATAAGCTGTTTAATGCATCGGATTCACAAAAATTTTCCCTTTCATTTGCTATCTTATTTGTAACGATGCGACTGATATTTCTAATTTGTTTTCTAATCTTTCTGATTTATTTTCCTCATTTTAAATAAATGTACGGTTTTTCTTTTAATTATTATTATTTTGTCGAAAAAAAATGGCAACAATTAAATTATGGATAAAATTTTAAAATTTAAATGTCTTATTTATCAGAAATTAGAAGGTTTTTATTTTCACATTTTAATTAATTAAGAAAAAACTAATCATCCGATAGATAAGCTGTTTAATGCATCGGATTTACAAAAACTTTCCCTTTCATTTGGTGTCTTATTTGTAACGATGCGAGTGATATTTCTAATTTATTTTCTAATCTTTCTGATTTATTTTCCTCATTTTAAATAAATGTACGTTTTTTTTTTTTTTTTAATTATTATTATTATTATTTTGTCGAAAAAAAAATTGGCAACATTTAAATTATGGATAAAATGTTAAAATTTAAATGGCCTTTTTTATCAGAAATTAGAAGGTTATGATTTTCACATTTTAATTAATTAAGAAAAAACTAATCAAAAATTCGAAAATCTGACTTCGATGTGCACAATGACCCTTCGGGATGCACCTTTGTGTTAAATCTCGTGACAGTCCGAGCTACCGTTTTCGAGATCAGTGAAATGTACATACAAATATTGCTCACTTAATAGTATAAAATATTCATCATTTTGAATTATAAAAATTTTCAATTTTAATTTAATTCACCGCTAATCGGGGCACAATAATCTTGGTTAACCTGTCTCTTGCTATCACAAATAGATTCGATGGTTTTCCACACGTGAGCATGTAACATATAATTGCACATGGGAAAAACATGGATTTTCCAAGTCTAAGCCGCAAATGGACATCGTTTGTCCTTGAGACTTATTTATAGTCATAAGCTATTTTGGATTAAAATGCTAAAATGACTAATATGTAAATTAATTTTTATTAAAATTCTATTAAAATAAAAGTATAAAAGAAGCAGACGATTTTAAAATCAATTTTTATGGAGGAGTGAAATATAATGCTATTATGGATAATGTATAATGCTATTATAGACAATTTTATTATAAAATGATCTCATCATTTTAAATATTTTAAAGATGGCAACCGGTGTAGTTTTAAAAAGGAAAACAAGATGGCTAAGCCAGAAAGATAAGTAAATTTGATAAATATTTTAAAACTTTAATATAGTATATCTTATGAAATATTGGACATTTAAAGTAAATAAAAATATCATTTTAAATAGAAAAAGATTTTGGAAAAGATTAATATATTTTAACGAAGTGATGAGAAGATTTTGAGTATGTTAAAATTTAATAGTAAGTTCAAGTTAATCAAGATGGGAAACATTGAGGATTAAGATAAGAAAATAGCAAGATTTTAAGATCATTTTTAACAAGAAATATGAGTCAAAATTTAAAGTTAAATACGTGTATAAATCACAAACTTAATAAGGAACAGTAAATTGAAAAGTTATTAAAGAAAAGAGAAAGAAGATTGAGATAAATAATCATTTTAAGTTTCGAACATCGGTCATATAGATTAGCTTTACAAAACAAATAGATAGGCTCAAAATATTCTCATTTTAAAATAAGTTTTAAAATATTGAAACAGTTACTTTTTGTTTAGAAAATTATATGTATAGATCACAAATTTCTTAAAAAAAAAAAAAAATAATAATAATAATAATAATGGCAAATATTAGATAATATAAGAGAAAAGGTACAAAATAAATAAATAAAGTTTTGAACATTATTCATTTTAATAGTAGTTCAATGCTGATTAATGGACTGACATTAATTTTAAATTTAACTTTTAATTAATAAGAAAAAAATCTATCAAAGGATAATTAATTTAAAATCTACTAACGAAATATACAGATAAAAATAGAAATGAAATGAAATAATTATGAGATAAAAAGAACTTTTTACATACCATGTTTTTAAATTTTCTGTTGAATCCACTGAGCTGAAGAACAACTGGAGGAAATGCTAGACCGGTTTTTCGAAGGTTTGTCTTCCGAGCGTTGCACGGCAGGAAGCATTTGCGATACCTTTATATTTCAAAGTAAAATTGTGTAAAGGTTGTCTGTTTGAACAACCATATGCTAATCATGATATTACAATTTAAAATTTTAATTCTTTAGAGAGTATAATAGTAATAGACGATCCGACAAATGTTGCTTGCCGTGCAAGGTTTGACACTGTACGGCAAATGATTGCAGAAAAACTGGCACGCACGAACACTGTGTAAAGGTATTGGAAACATTTGCTCCAGTTCTTCAGCTCAGTGGTTGAATCATGTATGCTATTTTGTTATATGCAAGCGAATTGTGACGTCACTGACCATCCGTGGATGCAAGAAAAATATTTCCTATGTTAATCGCCCATTTGATTTTTTATAAAAAATTATTAAAAATTATTTCCCGATTTTAATCCCTGTATTTGGGTATATATATGTACACTGGTTCTCATAATTATAAGGACACCCGTTTTTCTATATTAACTAAACACTGAACACCATTATTTAAAAAAATATATTTTTTATTAATTTGAATTTCATTAATAGACTATATTTAAAAAGTTTTATCGTTTTTCTAACTTAAAAAACTGTAAATACGGTCAAAAACATGATTTTTCAGGTGTTCACAATTACATATAAGGACAGCTCAAATCTTAGTCATTTTTTTTTTTTTTTTTTCCAGTTATTCTTTAAATTAATATTTTATGAGGCCTCTTTTTAGGGTGAAAATTGCTTGTCACATATGCATTTTTCTAATATGATAAGTTAAGGGTTTTTCAACTTTTAGGCCACGGGAAAGGCAATAATACAGAAGTTTCTTTCTTCAAACTATTTCCTATTGCTCTAGAATAAAAGCAAAAATGTAAGTCTTGTAAAAAAAATATTATTACCCCCCAAAATCTAACAAAAATCTGAGAATTCCACGTTTAAAATTTGCGGATATTCTCTTGCTGTTCATAATAATTGAAAAAATTACTAAATTCATTCTGCCTTCAGTAGAAACAGATCCCCAGAGCACCATAGATCTACCTTTAAAATGTCCGATTTATATCTGTCTTTAAAAAATCTGCTCTGTCTTTCGCTATCTTCAAAGCGTGTCAGTAACTGTTAAAACTATTTGGTTAATCAAGAATAAAATGTTTTTCATCCGAAAATACAACATTTTACCATTTAATATTGTCTTTATTCAATTTTAACACAGACGTTCTTTACCCTCATTAAATGCTTATTGATTATTACAGGGTTTTTATTCATTTAAACATATTATTAATTATTTTAAACATGCATAAAAGTGGACCCCAATCTTTCGTTAAAATTACGAGGAAATTCAGCAGCTGTCATTTTGAGTAGAACAGTAAGAGGAATTATGAGTCTTCGATCTCTGTAAAACAACTCTGAATTTACATCAGATCTCTCTCCTATCGAACCAGCAGTTCAACGTTTGATCACATTTCCTTCAGCAATTTTAGATCTTCGAATTCCATTAGAAATTCGGCGGATTGAAATTATCCTTCCCAGACCCTGATTAACGCCAGGGCATACGGGGCAGTTGCCCTGGGCCCCCCTTCAGGAAGGGGCCCCCCAACAGACATAAGCAGAAATATTGCAACCTAAAGACCTCTTATGCCACTGCAAGGGGGCCCCACAGAATAAGCTTGCCCCGGGGCTCCAAGTAATCTAAGTCGGGCCCTGATCCTTCCACATAAAAAACAGATTTATCATACTTCGCTATATGAACGTTCTTTTGAAGGCTTATATATGAATTAATCTAGCCCAGTAGTTAACAATTTCGCATGTCAACTGTAATTTATCCGCTAGACAGTTAAATAAAACGAAAATATCTAGATTGTCCCTATAACTATGAACATCTAAAAACGTGGAGAAAAAAATATTTTGCCTGATTTTTTATTAATTTTGTTTCACATTAAAAAAGTCATAGCAGTTTTAGTTTTTAAAATACAAGATATATTAAGTGCAATCCGCGATTGTAATGAAATGCTCTCCCTCTTGTGGGCTAAGGTGAAATTACAACAAACATGCTTTAATTCGGCTTCCATTAAGCCGCCATTGCTGGCCGATGTTTAGTTTCACATATATTTATTGAATAAAAATGAATAAATCCGGTAAAAAAGATAACACATACTGTTGTGTGCTCCAGTGTAACTCCAAAGGACCAAGAAATCCAGAATTAAGCTTCTATTTATTTCCAAATGACAAATTAAAAATTTCAGTTGCTTCGGCTAATGGAAGTAAAGAATTAATCAGATGATTTGAAACTAATATTTGTTCAACTTCAGTTAAAAACCTACTTCCGATCGAACTTTTAATAAACTGAAATATTTTTTTCCAAAAGCAATCTCTTTTCCATGATGTAATGGCGGAGAAATTATAGTACGAATATTAAGTAAAATAACAAAAAGAAAAAAAAATCTGGTGTGAAACAACCACACGACTTCCATTACCCGCTATTACATGTATTATATGCATTTTTGAGAGATAATGTGATCAGAAAACATAAAAGTGACCTAAAGAGAATATCGTTAGAGCCGTTTTTGAGATACCAACTTTTACAAAAAATCAATTATTGTCCGGAAAAAAACAATTACATACAAAAGCATATTTAAAAGTGAGTTAAAATGGCGAGTTTGAAAAAAATCTGTTCAACCGTTTTTAAAGGAACGCCTTTGCGAGGCCTGAACTTGAGCTATTTATACAGGACGCCTATCAATTTTCCTGAACTAACCAACTATATCATTCGAAAGGACATCTAATAGAGTGTTTATATAGCAAGTTTGAAGAAAATCGTTAGAGCCGTTTTTGAGATACGGACTTACGGTCCCACTTCCGGTTTCCGATGTCCCACTTCCGGTTAAACTCAATTATTGACAGGAAAACAATAATTACATACAAACGCATATTTAAAAGTGAGTTAAAATGGCGAGTTTGAAAAAAATCCGTACAACCGTTTTTAAAGGAACGCCTTTGCGAGGCCTGAAATTGAGCTATTTATACAGGCCGCCTATCAATTTTCCTGAACTAACCAACTATATCATTCGAAAGGACACCTAATAGAGTGTTTATATAGCAAGTTTGAAAAAAATCGTTAGAGCCGTTTTTGAGATACGGACTTACGGTCCCACTTCCGGTTCCCGATGTCCTACTTCCGGTTTTTCAATTTTCACCAAAATTTGGAAATTTCATCTGTACACCAGACGTATTTCAATTCTAAAGTTTCGTAGATCTATCTTTATTAGTTTCTGATCTATAATAGCCAGAAGATTCTCCACATACATACATTCATACACACACACATACATACACACTGACCAATTGCCAAAAATCACTTTTTTGGACTCAGGGGACCTTAAAACGTGTAAATCAGGTGAAAACCCGATATCGAATTTTCAGACCGAATACAATACTTCCATTACCTACGGTAGTAGGGTAATGGAAGTAAAAATAGATACACGTGGCTGTAATATTTACTAACAACAAGAGCTGAAAAAGCGCCATCTATCGATCATTACAAACGCGGATTAGTATAATCTTGTTCACAATTATTTTACATTAGTTATTTCAAAACATAAAGTGTCCTTATAAATATCAGAAGGAGTGTATTAGTAATCGTACGCATGTGTTAGATTGAGTTATTTTGCTGTCAAATTCACAAAGTTTTAATTTTAAATTTCGAAACTGTCATTTTTGGCGTTTTTTGTATTCGGCGATCAAAAACGTAATACGAAAATATGCGTGACAGGCGTATATTTTCGTAATATTTGTTGTACGAAATATTGTTTCATATTATTCATAATATAAGTAGTTAAAATAACCATGATTTTTGAAAGGAATTAAATATGTTCACCAGATAATTTAACGATATTATTTTTTTTTTTCTCGCGAAAGATGGCAGATATGAAATCTATTCCACTACATCATATTAGTATTTTATATCAGACACTTTATTTAGACATTTGAAAACAAATTTGACATCAAATTATGATAGAATATTTATCATTTTCTTTTTAATTAGTATATTAGTTATTTATTATTTATTGTGTAAATATCATCCTTTGAAATGAAATGTTTATGTTTTCAATCGAATATGGAAATTTGCCATTTTTTTTTTTTTTTTTTTTTTTTCGAGAGTTTTGAAATTTAAAATTCAAGTTTTATCAATTTTACAGCAAAAACAACTTAATCTAACGCATGCACACTATAACTAATACATATCTGTACCTAAACATGGGATTAAAATCGGGAAATAATTTTCCAAAATTTTTAATAATTTTTTTACAAAAAATCCAATGGGCGATTAACATAGGAAATCTTTTTCTTTCATCCACGGAGGGCCAGTGACGTCATCACTTCGCTTGCGTATTATGTTATCAATGTGCAAAAAATTTTTAAAGTGATAATGACGTCAATTTTTGTAAGATGCATAATTTTATTTTTTAAAACTCTTTATTCTTCACGTTTTAGTAAATGTATTTATTTTCCTGTCGGAAAAAAAAAAAAACCCTCGTAAATATTTTTGGTTACAATTAAATTACAAATAAAATAAAAATAATATATATAAGCAGTATTTAAGCACGCGGGCTCAGTTTAATAAACTAACAATAATGCAAAAAAAAAAAAAAAACTTTGGTTTTAAAAGTAAAATATTAATCATTTCAGAACAACATCTATTAGCATCATGAACTACATTAGCACTTTATCAATGTGTAGAAAATTTTTAAGTTATAATGACGTCAATTTTTGTGAGATGCTTAATTTAACTCTTTATAATTTTTTTAACGTTCATGTTTAATTAAATGTATTTATTTTTATATCAAAAGAAAATGAACTCTTAATTTTTTTTGGCAACAATTAAGTTATAGGTAATGTTTAAATCGCTTATTTAAAGCTATCTTTGTGATATAATAATAATAATAATGACCATCTTCTATCAGGAACAATTCTGGTTAGGCCGCCCCAAAACAGAGACTTTTGGTAGCCTTTTTTTCCCCCTTAGAAATGCTATGTATTTTTATTTTTTATTTTTTAATTATCTGCATAAATGTTACATCATTAGAAAGATTTTTCAAAACTGAACAGTTTTTTGTTCTTACACTTTTCCCATAATCTCAATACGAAAAAAGATTTCAACGAATGTTTATAACTACCATTGCAATTCTAAAATACCCATGGGGGATAAAATTAAAATGTAATATAAAATTCAATCATAAAAATTATGGGCTAATACTTAATAGTTATTACATCATTTTCTAGCAGTTATGATAATGACATGATAATCTTGCAGTCATGATAATGTTGATAATACAACTGATATAAACAAACAGTTGATTGTGACGTCATATTTATCAAATTAGTTAAAATAAGTAAGACTACACGGTTACAAATAAGGTACCTAAGGTTACTTCGTTACAAATAAAGTACCTTTCATTTGATACCTTATTTGTAATGAAGTTTTGATTAGATATTTTAGAATTAATTAAAATATAAAAATAATTTCAAAGTTGGACATTTAAATTTATGATTGTTGCCCAAAAAGAAATTACCAGTTATTTATATATATATATATATATATATATATATATATATATATATATATATTTGAAAGGGGAGGGGGCATAAAATGAAATAATGTTTTCACGCGAAAAATTAAAAATTAAATAATATCAAATTTGCCCATGCATATAAAAAAATACTTATTAAAACAAATCGAAGAAGGAAGCGAAATAAGTACTGAGTTATATTACGATAAATACGAGATATAACATGATACGTTATATTAGACCTATCGTCCAGGGTTAGTAGGTATTTTCGTTAAAATAAATAGTTTGTTCGTTCGGTGCAACTTGCACATTATTCCCTTCAGGTACAACTTGCATATTAGTCCCGACAGGTTCAACTTGCACATTAGTCCCCTTTAAATATAGTGTCCAGCGAAGCTGGCAAAGCATTCGTTGATTCACTACCTTAACTGATTTCACATTCCGTCATTTTTGTTGGGGTTATATACTAGTAAACGAATAATTTGCAATAACAAATATTGTGACAATAAATTGAGATAAATCCTATCTCTCAAGCTGGACCAAACTGCACGCATTGTGCAAAATTTCATTGAAATCGGTTCATTAGGAGTTTATCGCGAACAAACATCGTGACACGAAAGTTTTATAGATATAAAGATATATAGGATATTATACTGCCCTAAATTAACTAAAAACTTCAATAGTAAAAAGTTTTGGCATTAGAAGAAATATGTACGAGATTGCCCTTTTCTTTTCTCTTTCTTTCTTTTTATTTTTTTAAACAGGCGATCATACCAAAAAAATTCAGCGCCAAATTGTGACAAAAATTTAAAAGTCGCCAAGAGGGTCATTTACTAAAGCTGTAACGCAAAATGGTCTAGGTATCATGAATTTCTCTTTATTCTAAAATATATTACTGATTCTAAGCATAACATTTCATTTAAAAAAATATGTGGTACTAAATATTATGTATTTTAATTTGATGTTGAATATGAAGATCTTTATAACATGATTCTGCTTTTATCTTTTGTTATTCACTATTAATATTCCTATTCAGTGAAAGGCAAAGCAGCGAACAGAAAGGCAAAACCTCGCAGAGATTAATAAGTAAAACTAGCCGGGTAGAGGTGAAGCCTCTTTCTGGGGTTGGTAAGCGGAGTGAGAAGACGGCAGAACTCCCTAGTATATACAAAAAAAAAAAAAAAGTTACTGTTGTTAGCTTCAATTTTTTTTTTTTGTCTCCGACCGCATCCTCTCGTGGAAGGCAGTGTTCTTCGCATCGTGGGAGGTATCAATGTTTGTGGAATACTCCAAGGAAGGCATTTCAGCTGCTTAGAAATTTCTATCATTTTAATTAACGGAGTTATTAACTAAAAAGACAGCTTTATAATGTACTCCATTTACTAATTTGAGAAACCTTTCTCTTATGACGTTGGTTTTCTGTCATGATGTCATTTTCATGGAAAAATGGTATAAAAAAATCTGATGTGGACACCACATGACTTCCTTAAACAAGCGTTGGAATATAATATTGTTATGAAAACATTGACATTTTTGTGTGATGTAACTGATTCGTAAATAAACAGACGAATATATATTTTTTGTAATAGAGATAGTCAACTGGGAAATTGTTTTTTGTGTATGTAGGAGCCTCGTCTCCCCCTTAGTGCTATACTACTCCTCTAACACGGAAATCGTCTGTATTATCATAAAAGGTATTTTTTTTAAATAATAATTTTTATAAATTATTTTTTAAAAACAGAATTATTTTTTAATAATCGAATTAAATTCTATATTAATGTAGGTGCATTAATGAAACGGGGGGTTGAGGGGGGCGGTAGCCCCCTCACACAGAACTAATTGTACAAAATTCTTCCGAAGCCTAATTTGAATTGTTTAATATAGGTTTACATAACAGTACTCGTTATCTTACCTCTTAATCTGCAACCTGTATTTATAGTATTAAATTTCAGGGTAAGGGAAAGTCATGTGAGTGACACACCAAATTATTTCATTAATATATATATTTTAATGTAATATTGATAATAAAATTGACTTTGAAATCGTCTGCATTATCATGGAAGATAATTTTTTTTTAAATAATAATTTTAATAAATTATTTTTACTGAGTGAATTTGTATAGGAAAATATAGAAGAAAGTCATGTGGTTGCCAGAACATACTAGTTCTTTTTTTTTTTTTTCATCATTTCCCAACAAAGTTTAAAAGTATTTATAAAGAAAAGTTAAACTTGTTAAAGAGCTAAATTTAACAACAAATAATAATTGATCACCTATTTTAAATATTTTGTCTGTTAAATTTTGACTATAAGAAATAAAAAAAGAAGTAAAATAAAAACTAAAATGATTTAGAATAAAAAAATATTAAACTATATAAGTAAACAAAAACATTGGCGGTTATGACTTTTGCCAAGTAGAATCTCCAAACCATTGCCATAGAAATTTATTGAAAATAAGGTGTTGCCAAGGGAATCAACATATAGTTGATTCATGTGAGATGACTCATGTTAGACCATGTCAGGGTTACCATTTATCACCCTACTTTATTTATCTCGTTGTTTCAAACTGACTTCTTATCAAGCTTAACTGTAACTCTCGCCTATTTTTCTTGCAATATATAATGGACATGTTGCTGCACTTTTTACGAAACTATGTATTATTAAATTTTTTCTGATGATGACCTGACAAGCTGGGCGAAAAGCTTTGAAATGATTTATGTATTTTTTATGTGGTTTTAATTAAATATATCTTTTTAAAAGAATTTTACGTGTTTTAAAGTGTTATTATTTAACAAATAAGTTTTTTGTTAATTTCTTTATCTGAGAAGAATTGTAAGTAAAGGGTATTAATACCCTATTAGCTTGGAAGGTTGATTTCGACCTTTCTTATTAACCCGTCTAATTTCTTCTCCACCAATTCTTTGTTCGACGATCGATGAAAGAATTGATGCTGGTTCGTATTTGCTATGTGAACAGGGCTTTATATATATTTTAAATATAAACGAAAATGATATCACGTTCATTCAAGGTGTAATAGAATAAATGGTCACAATGCAAAATCGTTGTCTGAAAGGAATAGTCCTGTCGTACTAAAATTAAAAAAATTAAATAATAAATAGTAAATAAAAAATTTAATATGCAAAATAATCCTGTCTAGTGTATATTTAACTAGAGAGCTTCATTGTTGAATGTAAGTGTAATTAACATAAAAAATCATATGACGAGTACTTTTAAAGTTTTCACCGATGAAGGTCACTTGTCACGCCCCTCAACCGGCTTTCGGATAAGGGGTGTGAACGGTATTTCGCTGTGTCATCCAATTATGGACAGATTTGGCCCGTTTCGCTCGTCACGCGGCCGTTGAAAATCGTCCTCAATCTACATTACCCTTTGAATAGGAATTTCAGTATTGAACGCACTCTCTAGTCATATATATGCTGTAGGGCCATGTTAAATTAAATTCTCTCCCAGAGAGAATTTTTTGTTATTACTTATTTAATACTAGCAGGCTTTGCCCACTTCGCTGGTCACTAAATTTAAAGGAAACTCTTTTCTATATAGCTTTATAAAAATAAAATAAAATACTAAAATTGCTCAAAAGCTGACTTCGGATCCCTGCTGCCTTCGGTAGCGATTTGGTCATCCGCTAAAACTCGGGCGCTTGTCCCTATTACATGAGACAATGGTTTACCAATAGGCTTCCATTAAGTCCTTATTAGATAACAGTTTCGAAATAGACAGTATCGAAAAAATTTAGGTATCCCTTTTATATTTGAATCCCAGTTACATATGAACAACACTATACGTGGTGCACATAATATTTGCTTTTACGTTATTTCCTATGTTGATTTTGTTTATCCGCTCAACCATAAAAATGACAACAATTTCACGCCAAATATTATAACATTCAATGACCGGCTACGTCTGTCGCATGAGACAATTATTTTTTTGTGGTTATATATAGTTCATGGTTTGTAAACCTGATCATAGTAAAGCCTTAATATAGTTCTCTTTGGCGACTTTTGAATTTTTATCACCATTTTAGATTTAATCCCTTGTAACAATAAGACTTAATCCCTTGTAACAATAAGACTTAAGGGGACTAAGACGTTTTCGGCTACTGAAAAAGACTAATATTTCACCATTATTTGCAGCCCTGTATCTCCTTACACGCTTAACAAATCATTATAATTTTTTTACTGCATGTTTAAAACACATTCAAGAATATCTTTTTGATAATTAAAAAACATATTATTGAAAAATATTTTTCATATGACACAATAAAGAGGATGATGTATTTTCTCGAAAAAAATACTATCGAACACTTTGGTACACTTAAAAAAAAAACTATGTATCTCCTTACCTTGAAATCTTCCATGATTATCCAAAACACCCTGCTTGATACAGTGAACCTGTTTTTATTTTATTTTCAAAGATAATTTTTTTTTAAAAAAATTATGAACTTCTAGATTAAAAAAAGCCTATATTTTCCAATAAACATTGACCATCACAAAAAAATATACAATGTTAAACTTTTAAATTTTAGGTTCACCAGTTGGAATTTTATATCATAAATATCTCTGTAAAATTTCAAACTTGTACTGCTGGTAGATTTTTTACAAAATGTACCTAAACATTGAAAAAACACAATTTCAGAAAAATGAAAAAAACACTTTGAATGAGTATTAAAGATCAGAGCTGTACATTTAAAACATTCCTGGACCGTAATCAGATTGAGATTTCATTTCTGCATTATCTAATTGTTTTTTTTAGTTTCTTTTTTTGTTTGCGAGCCTCTTTTGATAGTTTTTTAAGTTTCAGTTCTGCATCAGAGATTCTACGAAAATCTATTTTCCTCAAGGATTCACACATATTCTGACCCGGAACAATTCCCATGCTTTTAAAAACATTTGCCCGACTGCTAACACCATCGTTAAAAAATTGCAAGCAAACCACGAGCACGACACGAGATAAACATAAACAAACGAATGTTTCTTTCTGTGAGTTGTTGGAAGAAAAGACACAGCTTGGGGTGAACATTATCAGTTAATTATAGTGAAGAACCAGGGAGTCTCCTAACCATGGTACCAGTAAGAAAGATAAGATATCTAGTCTAGAACTGGAGGGCAACCTGCTTTGTTTACACTTTTCGAAGCTCTTTAAATGGGCGTGGTATGTCCTTTTAGCTCTTTAAATGGGCGTGGTATGTCCTTTTAAATTTATTTATTCTAAATTTATCAGCTTTTTTTTCATTGAAAGGGCATAAATTATACATTTTTAGAAAGAGCAGAAAATACGCTATTTTTTTAGACAAAAATTGAAAAATCGATTTTTTGAAGCTGTTTCATGTCTTGGTCCCCTTAATCCCTTGTAACAATATGCTATGAGCACTATTTCTGCCATATTTTAGACAACCAATCTTTTTATGGTTATATATATTTCCCATTAAACATATTTTTATTTTTATTTATTTATTTAAATATTAACTTGAATTAATCAAATATTTCTGTTCGACAGCGTGCAAGTGCAGTCACACACAGAGGCTCATTTATTTGTATGATAAATTAGCATAGTGATTAGTATACATATATAAAAAAAAATAAATAGATAGGTAAACATTATCTTGCTACACAACTTTATTATGACGCTGCATTGGCGGCTTTTGAATTTTTGTCGCCATATCAACGATGGATTTTTTTTTTTTTTTTTTTTTTGTATGAGAAAGGGAAGACTATTTTGCTAATAATTTTATCAGACACCTTTTTGTTTTCATATAAGAAACCTTCATATTCTGTTTATATTTTTAAGGGTTTTTAAGTTTAAAATAGTACGTGAAATAAATTTGCTATCTTTAAAACTGCATTTTTTCTATAAACTTTTGATAAAAATAAATCATTTATGTGACTACTATTTAGGTTTTAATTTTTTTTTTTTTTTTTTTTTTTTCTGTTTGTAATACTTTTTGTAATACTTTTCTTGTCGAAAAACATTCGGTGTACTTCAACAACAAAATTTTAAAAAATCGCCCAGGAGGATCTATTAATGAAACTGATAAAATAAAAATATGATTCACAGAGTTTAAATAATATATTTAAAAAAAAACTTTTAAAACCCAAATTCGCAATGTATCGTATCACATAAATATTAAATATATCAATTTTAGTTAAAATAAAATTTAATTTGAGAAAAAAAAAGTAACTTTTTTGTTTATTAACTAAAATTGATGAAATTTGAACAGCAATTTGGTCTAGTGTTGTACAGGCTGTATATTATATGTTTGTGTTCGTGAACGAAAATTTCAAAAAATTTCAAAACTGCAATTTTTAATCCCACTCGAAAAACATGTGACTTAATGAGTAGCAGATTTAATTTTTTTTTCCAAACGGTTTCCTTACAATCTCCTGCTGTTGCCACCTAAAATTCATACATTAGTTAATTTTAAGAAATCTAATTGTCCGACCGATAAGCTGTTTAATCCATCGAATTCACAAAAATTAACTCTTTAATTTGGTACTACCTTTTTTGTAACGATACGGCCGATATTTCTATTTTATTTTCTAATTTTTCTAATTTACTTTCCTCATTTTAAATAAATGTACATTTTTATTTATTTATTCTGCGAAAAAAAAAAAAAAATTGGTAACAATTAAATTAAGGATAAAATTTAAATGGCTAATTTATCAGAAATTAGAAGGTTATTATTTTCACATTTTAATTAATGAAAAGAAAACTAATAAAAATTTCGAAAATCGGGCTTCGAGGCGCATCAGGAGAGGTCATTACGAACCTCCATGCAAATTTTTGTAGCTCAGCCATCAGCCGTTTTCCTAAAAAGCTCTGGAAATACATACACAATGACACACACACAAACATCTTATTTTATTATATGTATAGATAGATTATTTATAAGCTATGTAAATATATATTAATATATATATTCTTTTTTCTTTTTCAGTTGACGAAAAAATGTACGAATACACAGAAAATTGTACTAAAAATTGCAAACCGGCTTGTTAGTAAGTAAGGTTTAACTTATTTGCAATTCTCGTGCTTTCATCAAACTGGAAAAAAATCTGATGTGGTCACCACATGACTTCCTTATACACCCACTAGAATATACATATTGTTATGAAAACATTGGCATTTTTGTGTGAGGTAACTGATTCGTATAAAAACAGGCAGATTTGAGTCCACGAACATTCCTGAAAACAACCCCCCCCTCCAAATTTTCAAACAGATTTTATTATGTTGTCCTCTACATACACTTTAGCTTTGAGTCCTGTGTTAAAAAGCAAAATGCAATTGTCAGGAAAATTGTAATTTTAGAAATGATTTCAAAAATGGTAAGAATAAGGCTGTAAACAATGCCACAAAATGTGGTAATTTTTTAATGAAAATAAAAAAAATATTTTAATCCGTAAGATGGCAAAATAATTAAATATTAGCGAAATATTGGTAAAAGGGTTTTTAGCAAGATATAAAATTTTTTGGCCGTTTAAACTGGAAATTTGGTTTTAGGCGGCCATGTTGCTCATCCAAGCGCGATGACCGTAAGTTAAAAAGCCATTTCTTATGAAATCGGTTTGTAGAACATATAGAGATTCAGAAAAAGTATTTAGCAGCATAATTTCTTAAACTACAGTACAACAACTATTAAACAAATCAGGTTTAAATGACAAAAAATTAAATTCCATTCTTAGTGAAGAAAATTAGGAAAGCAAGACCTCAGATATCTAAAAAAATTAAAAAATGATTAGTTAATTACAGCGCTGAACTATTTCTCTTTGATAAGTTTAACTTATTTCGAGCTAAAGAAAACAAGCAGATCTGACAACGAAAATATGACCGACTTAATGAAAATCTCACTTTTAAAACAGTGACATATTTTCCGTACATTATGGTACGGAGGTGCATAACTTTTCAAGCAGCTGGGCAAATTTTTATGCTCAAAGGATCAATTAACTCGAAATAAAACACAATCTTCACAAAAGTGGTGCCTGACCGACAATTTTGGAGGTATCTTGGACATTTCCGCAAACAGCAATTTCAAGATGATAATGCACCTTACTATACGGCGTCTGTGGTAAATTTATTTACATCAAATTGTCAAAATTTCCTTTCTATTCAAAATACAGTGATTTATACATACATGGCATTATTTCATTATCCCCCCCCCCCCCCAAAAAAAAAAAAAAAGAACTAATAATTTTTTTTATAAATAACCTAAAAGATTGCCAGTAAGAAAATTAATTTTCTAAAAGTAGGGAAAAAAAAATAATAATAATATTTGCAGACGACAAATTATATTTTTTCATTGAAAATACTTATTTTAATAGCAATATCGACATTTATTTTATTATTATTATTATTATTAATATTATTATTATTTTTTTTTTACACCGTAGATCGCATTTAATATTCCTGTGAAAATAATATCACGACAGAATAAGAGAAACTTTTTTTCAAGGTGGCAAGTAGAGTATCTGTATAATACTGAGTTTTTGGTTAATAACTTCGTTAATTAAAATGATAGAAATTTCTAAGCAGCTGAAAACTAATGCCTCTGATGACGCGAAGGACACTACCCTTCGCGAATAAATGCGGTAAAAAAAAAAAAAGACTCCAGCAATAGTAACATTTTTTACTTTCTCTTACCCATCGGGTTGAGAAAGTATATTGTTCTAGGGTCGAATTTTCGAACGTGAGTTTTTGTTATATTTACATGTTCTGAGATCCCCTGAATACAAAAATCATGTTTTTAGTGAATGGTCTGTGTGTCTGTCTGTCTCTGTGGATGGATGTCTGTGTGTCTGTGTGACTGGATGTCTGTGTGTCTATTATTAGCATATCTCAAGAACAAATAGTAGCAGAAATTCCAAACTCGGTATTCTAAATGTGTATCATATAGGGATGCTACACTAAGCTTTTCGTTGAGATGAAGCAAATAGTTCATGTACAGGGACACTCAAAAGTATTCAAATACATTAGGTCTATGGGGGAAATTGCAGAGAAGTAGAGTTTAATATCTATAGACTGCACTAAACCAAATGAAACGAATGTATATTTTTTGTAATAGAGATAGTCAACAGGGGGGAAAAATGTGTATGTAGGAGCCTCGCCTCCCCCCCCCTGGGGGGAAGTCCCCCCTCGAGGGGAGTAAATTTTCATGATTGTTTTCTTTCAAAAGAGCTCGCCAATACCTTTAAAACGAATGGTTGAACCATCGATCTGCGATAATTTAAAATAAAGTTATCGATTTTTTCATTTTTAACAAAAAAAAAAAAAAAAATATTTTTAATGTAATATTGAGAATAAATTTAACTTTTTTTTTTTTTTTTTTTTGGATATGTGTTATACTACTTCTCTAATATGGAAGTTATCTGTATTATCATAAAAGATATTTTTTTTTTAATAATAATTTTAATAAATTATTTTTTAAAAACAGAAATAAATTTTAATAACCTAATTAAATTCTTCATAATGTAGGTGCATTGATGAAACGGGGGGTTGAGGGGTGCTGTAGTCCCATCACAGAAGTAATTATCATATAAAATTCTTCCGAAGCCTAATTTGAATTGTTTAACATAGGTTTACATAACAGTATTCGTTATCTTACTTCTTAATCTCCAATCTGTATTTATAGTATCAAATTTCAGAGTAAGAGAAAGTCGTGTGAGTGACACACCAGATTATTTCGTTTAATTATTCTTGAAATTTCCACAAATTTTGGATCTTTTGAAGGTATTTAGCTTACACGCCCCAAGAGACAGAGAGTTGAAATTTCAATTTATTTATTTATTTATTTATAAGTTGCTTAATACTACTATTGCTTAATACTAAATAATTTTTATCATTTTAAAGTTCAGATTATTGGTGTATTTGACATGGAATAACCCACTAATGTAAATATGTTTATTCTTAATTTTTCTTAACTTATTTACCTTATTTAACATTCTTTTTTTTTTTTTTTTTTTATTGCATGCTGCAGTGAAGAGTCTTACAATGTAGAATATGCTTCTTATCGATACGGCAAAGTAAGTTTCTTAATAATTACTTTACTGAGTCATTAAACAATATACTAAAATATTAATCTCAATAACATTAGTCGCTGTGCTCTTAATATTTTACAATCGTTTTATTTTATCGTAATCGCAATTTTAAAAAAGAAAATAAGAAATTTGAATAAAAAGTTTTGTTTATCCTATTTAAAGAAAAAGGAGAGAGAGAGCGAAAATATGCTTTTTTTTTTTTTTTTTTTCAAGCGTTCGAAACCATGTAAAACCTTAATTGTTTATGAAAGTAAACTTAGTGCAGATTCATCACAATCATATAGCTACGTTGTTAAATCGATGAATAAAATAAATACGTCCCAAAAAGACAATTTAATTACTTTTTTTCCCCCCTTATGCTAGTTTAAATTATTTAACATCGATTTATACAGTATTGTTACGAATTTGTAAACATTAGTATTTCTCAGCATATATAGTTACGCTCATCAGGGGGTGACTCTGTCACTGTGGGAGGCTGTCAATTCACCATGCTTCCTCCAATTTAAATTCTTGCAGTTGTGCTTGAAACGAAGGAACCATGCAACAAGACGAATAATTCTGTCATAACTAGAAAAGTATCTATAGTACCAGTCTTCATCAACAATAGCTTCAGTATTTGTCAGTATACAAGTTTTCCTAGGTTTTTCCTTTTCAATTTCTTCCTCATTAAAATCGCGATTGGAAAAATCCATCATTGCTCGAAATTCAGAAACGTCTTTCATCCATTGTGGACCCTCCCACCATTTTGGTGAGACTAGATGCTTTGCTTTGCATCCTCTGGAGGGCAAGTTTGCAGCATTCTTCTCCCCCGTTATATGTCTCCATGATGAAGGATCACTCAGTTTTCTGATCTCCTGCACTCTATTTCTTACAAAAACGGACCAATTTTCTTCCCGCTGTATCCATGCAAGAACCGTTGTAGAATCACTCCAGCAATGAGTCATAACATTTCTCCAACCAAGAGCTTCAATAACCGAATTCGTCAGTCTCGCTCCAATTACAGTAGCTAGAAGTTCCATTCTAGGAATAGTTACACCTCTTAACGGAGCCACTCGAGACTTTGCTGCAAGCAAAAATAAATTAATTTGATTATCATCCTCTACTCTAAGGAATGTAACTGCACCATAGGCATCTTTGCCTCCGTCAACAAATATGTGAATAGTGCAGTTGCTTAAATCTTCGGAAGATACTCGAATAAACCTAGGTATCTGTATATCAGTCAAATACTTCAGTTCTTGAAACCACTGCATAAACTCTTTATGAAGCTCACCAGTTATCTCTTCATCCCAACTCGTTCCTAGTTTCCATGCCTTTTGTAACATTATTTTTGGACAAAGCATGACTGGTGAGGTGAAGCCAAAAGGATCATATACTTTGTGGACGACAGACAACATACTTCTTTTTGTTATTTTTTCCATATTAATGTTGTCTAACCATTTCATGTTAATTTTCAATGTGTCCAGCTCTTTATTCCAAATAAGACCTAATACTTGAGTCTCTTTCTTAGAACTAGTCTCATTACAGTCGCCAGACCATTCCCATTCTCTAAGATCAAAACGACCCTTGGCCATTAAAGCTTTAGAATTAACGATAAACTTATCTAATTCTTCTTTGTTATTAACGCTGGTAACGACATTATCTACGTAGAAACTCTCTAAAAGCCTTTTCTTTAAAGATTCTTCAAATCCGTTACAACGCCGAATATGATACTCAATTACCGCAGCCGAAAGGAAAGGACTGCATTTAACACCAAAAACAACTCTTGTATGGCGAAAAACTTTTAGTTTCTTTCCTTCTAAGTTTTCCCACCATAAAAAACGCAGAAAATCTCTGTCCTCTTTACGAATGCTTATTTGCAGAAAAGCTTTCCTAATATCGGCGATAACGCCAAATTCTTTTTCTCTAAATCGAAGTAAAATATCTGGGATAAGTTCCATTTGATTAGGACCACATTCCAAGCATTGGTTTAAAGAAGGATAATTTGCTAATCTAGCTGAAGCATCAAACACTGGGCGAATTGGAGTAGTGCTGCTACTAGGTTTTATTACAGCACGATGAGGTAAGTAATTGCCATAAGAGTTTACTTCGTTCTTGGGAACTTCCTCAATTATGCCTTCATTAATCCAGCTCAGAAGAACATTTTCATATTTTTCATACATGTTCATCGCTATAAGCTTTGCTGTTGTGTATTCGAGCCGTTTCTTCGCCAAACTCAAGTTGTGGGGTAAAGGCGACTTATTATCAGCCCATGGCAAACAAACTTCATAGCGACCCTCTCTATTAATCGCCACTGTTTCTAAAAAATGCTCTTTAGTCTGAATATCAGTCTCGTATTTGGACTTCTTCTCAATAGAATCATAGATTCCAATTAAATCCAACTTCCATAGATTTGAGATTTCAGCTTCATTTACATATAGCGATAACACTGACATCGCCAAGTTTTCTTCCGAGGCTTTTCCAGGCGGTACTTTTCCCATTAAGGTCCAACCTAAATATGTTTCTAAAGCCACGAGACCCGATGATAAGACCTTTTTGTTTCCTGTCAACATTTTTCCCCATGACGTCAGCTCCGACGAGAATATCGATCGCTTCACATTTGTCGCCAATGTCCGTTAAATTAATCTCATTTTCTTCTAACTCTTTTATCCAAGGGCCTTTAAAAACCGGTCTAATGTTTCACATATTGTAGACTGATCCAAAACTTCGAAATTGCTGCCAAAATTTTCTTTCAAATGTTTCAATGTCACTTTATAGCAGTTATGCTTGACCTCGTTAGTGATAACGCCGCCAAAAAGGGAATGAACCATTTTCTCTTGGCGAATAGGTATATAATCCATTTCTTTGGCTACACTTTCCAGAATATATGACTTATGCGATGCAGAATCAAAGAGCAATCTCACAGTTTTCTGTTTATTGCCAGACATCAATTTGGCTTTCACGGTTTGAAGAAATATCTTTGGACTTCGTTTGTTGAAATTGGACATACTAACATCATTTTCTGCAGGTTTTTCTTCTTTCTTTTCCACAGCCTTTTTTTGTGAATCAAGTACATCACACATTGGAGGAAAATGCTTTTTAGAACAGATCACACACTTTAGAACTGTTCGGCATTTCTTAACAGTGTGAGTTGGCGATAAAGAGGCAAAGCAACAACGCTTATCTTTAATTATTTTTTGTTTTTCTGCTAAACTCATTTTCTGAGCTGAAAAACAATCTGAACTTGAATGTTTGCCATCACAAAAATCGCAAGATTTCTTCACCTCTCTATTTGAAGTGGTCGTTAATAAACCCACAGCAGTAGGTTCTTTACTTTTCAAATTTTCAAAATTGCATTGCTTCCTTTTTAAAGGTTTGTTCTCTTGGCCCTTTCCTAAACCGAAACCAGCTACAGCCAAAGATATCCTTTCTTCGCCTTCGACTTCTTTTTTGAGAAATTCCATTAAGTTATTTAACTTCACTTTAGCATCAGTGTTTGAATGAGAAATGTTACTACGATTCCAAGCCTTTAAAAAATCAGCTGGGAAACAAGATTCAACCATGGGATACAATATAGATGCACATTTATCCGTGGTTACACCTAATGTTTCCAATGCACGTAGATACGATTCAAGTTTGTCATATAGAGAAGTTAATGGAAACATTTCCTTAATTTGAACAGAAATAATTAATTTTAGTAACTGTCTAACGTATACTTCGACTAAGAGGTCCTCTCTTCCAAAGCGTGATTTCAAGCTTTCAATGGTTTTTTCTTAATTGGCGCCAGTTGGCGGAAAACTTTCAACTACTTCTCTTGCACGGGAACCGGCAACCGTGGCTTGCACTAAATACTGAAATTTATCTTCCGGTGTGATATCTTCATCTTTATGCACCTGCTCAAATTGACTCCAAAAAGGAAGCCAATCTTTTAAGTCATCGCCAAATTGTCTAAATTCCAATCTTGGCAACGTAAATTTCCTTTTTGAATTGCTTAAATCAGGCAAATAATTTAATGGAACAGATTCACCTCGACTTTGAGCTTGAATTCTAGCGAGCTCGATTTCTTTTTCAGCTTCAAGTTTCATTTTTTCAGATTCAAATTTCATTTTTTCAAATTCAAATTATCTTGTTTCATTTTTTCCTTTTTATCTTCTTCTTGCTGTTGCTCTTGTAATTTTCGCTCGGCAACAGCATTTCCTAATAGTACTTGAACAAATTCAGGATCTTTCTTGAATTCTTCACTGTTTAGTATAATATTTTTTAAACCTGACACAGTAATATTGGCTGGTACTTCTTCGCCAATTTCAGATGCCACATATATCAAATCATCTTTCTTAAGGGCCCTCTTCACTTAAAAAAAATTCCGATGCCGGCTGAAAACAGATAAAAAGTGTCCCACGTGGTTTTGACAGGAGGTGGAGAAGATTGACAGATTCACTGACGAATCATTGACTTTTTGGAAGAATAAATCAAAAATCAGCCACGTCTTTATTGCGGTTTCGACGGAGCTTTGTTTTGTTTTGATTCTTTCTTTCTTTTTTTATTTTTGTGTTTCCTTTTTTATTTTATTTTATTTTTTCTTTTCCATTTTCACATGACATGAAATAACTTTCCTCATTTATTCTAATCTATTTATATGTATTTTAATAGAGTAGCCCGATTCGACCAAGTACTTTATACTATTTTCAGCCCGGTTCAGGCTTTCTTTAGTTATACCGGCGAATTACGTAACAGTGAAATTTAATGAAAGAAAATATACTTTATAATTATACTTGAAGTCTGATATAATTAATTCAACTAAACTAGTATGTTGTGGCCACCACATGACTTTCTTCTATATTTTCCTATACAAATTCCTTCAGTAAAAATAATTTATTAAATTGTTATTAAAAAAAAATTTTTCCATGATAATGCAGACGATTTCTGTAAAGGCACTTTATGCTTATTTAAAACACGAATTCACTTTAATTACTCATAATTTATTTATTTTTCGACACCACGTTCTGCGGTCGCCGAACACACACTTTTCTTCACAACACACAACTCTCTTCGCTTCATTTCAAAGTTTCTTACGAAGAATACAAATTATAGGTGGCGCGGTGTTAACGCATGCAAGCGTAACATACCGGCCCCCATTGCAATGTTTATTAAACATTCAATAAATCTAAGTCATTTTTTTTTTTTCAACATAAAAATTCTGATACACTTAATACTACACAATATTATACAGTAAATATTACATATGTTAAATAAAAAGTAATGCAAAAAAAAAAAAAAAAAGAAAAAAAAAATTGTCAAAATATTACATAATTTACAACATTCATAATTAATAACAATGTTAATCATTTATTGAAAGCGGGCAAACTTTAGAAATGGACCTTTTAAATTTTCCAGAGGCAATACTAATCTCCACTACCCTTACTTTTTTGTCCGCTCCGGGAAAAATTTTGCTTATTCTGGCCAGTGGCCACTCACATGGAGGTAAGTTATCCTCTTTTAGAATAACCATGTCTCCAACACATATGTTTTGTTTCTCAAATTTCCATCGCGATCTCTGTTGTAAGTGGCATAGATAGTCTAAGTGCCACTTACGCCAAATGCTTTGAAATAACTTTGATATTTTTTGCCATTGGCTAAGCCTGTTTTCTGTAATTTCTGATAAATCTGGCTCAGTTATAGACGTAATTGACCTTCCTAAGAGGAAGTGGGCAGGAGTCAACACATTTAAATCCTCTACGTTAGCAGTTAAGGGGACTAAAGGCCTAGAATTTTGCATCCCTTCAATTTGTATAATTAAAGTCAAAAATTCCTCATAGGTTAATTTTAAATTTCCCGCAGCTCTTTTCAAATAATATTTAAAGAATTTGACTCCTGCTTCCCACAATCCTCCAAAGTTTGGCGCTCTAGGAGGTGAGTACTGCCAATCAATGTTTTCTGAACTCATATACCCCGAAATTTGATCATCTGGTCCATTTACCATTTTATACAATTTTTTGAGCTCTGCATTTGCTCCCACAAAATTCCCCGCATTATCTGTATACAGCTTACTGCATTTTTGTCTCCTCGATATGAATCTCTTAAGAGCAGCTATAAAGGCTGCTGACGTTAAATCCGTGACTAACTCTAAATGTATAGCCTTGGTCACAAAGCAAATAAAAATTGCAACATATATTTTATTATAAATACCTTTTCGTTGATTTTTATACTTAATATAGAAAGGACCAGTGAAATCTACCCCAGTGATATTAAATGGATAGTTTTGAACGATTCTATCTTTTGGCAAATTACCTAATATTTGTTGTGCTGAATTTGGATTAACCCTAAAACATTTAACACATTTATGCACAACTTTTCTACATAAATTTCTACCATTTGTAATCCAATATTTTTCCCTCAAATAATACAATAGAGAATTAGGTCCAGCATGCAAAAAATTTTTATGATAAAAGACAACAATTAATTCAGTTAATTTATGTTTAGATGGAAGAAGAATTGGAAATTTCTTATCATAATTTAAATCACTATTTCCAAGTCTTCCTCCTACTCTTAGCAGGCCTTCTTTGTCAATAAATGGATTCAACATCTTCAACTTACTGTTAGGCTTTATAGCCTTTTTTACCTGTAAGTCTTTAATGTCTTCGGAAAATTCCTCACTTTGTATGCACTTTAATAAAAATTTCTCTGCTTCAACAATTTCTGAAGATTTAAGTGGTCCAATTGTTTTGTAAAGTGGATTTCTGCCGTTATTTATGAACCTGAAAATAAAACTTATAATACGCAGAACAGTTGCTGAATTATTACTTAAATTCAGCAGATTGCACACAAAGTCACTATCAGTTACCAAATTAAAAACATTAAAATTATCATCACAGTTTTTGTTAGACTTTTTTAGCTCTACTCTAAAATCGTCCAAATTTTTTGGGTTAACAGTTATTTGACTCGGATAGTCCCTTTCAAGTAAAAAGCTGGGTCCGCTCAACCATAGTTCATGATCGAACAGTTTATCTGGATCAATGCCTCTTGATAACACATCAGAAGGATTTTGATCTGAAGCGATATGATGCCACTGTTGGATTGGTGAAAGGTCTTGGATAGTTGCTACTCTATGTTGCACAAACGGTTTCAAATCCATGGGTTCCTTCTGTAACCACGCCAGAACAATTGTAGAGTCTGTCCAAAAATAGACTTCGTTGATCATCACCTTTAAAGCAGCCAACACCTTATTCATTAGCTTTGCCAGCAGAACAGATGCACACAACTCTAATCGAGGGATTGTTAAGCTTTTAACCCTTTCAGGGGCACTAAGTAAAAATGATTGAATTTCCTTTTAAATATATATATATCATAAAGTAAACATCCCCTACAAGTCATATTTGATGAAGAAAAAAATTCAGCATGTGGGGATTTTTTTGTGGGTGGTGGCTAGGCGTTCTAGCCACTGTGTCTATCCACCTAAAAGATGCTCCTAAAAATCAAACTAAAATTAATGATCTAAGATAATATGTAAATCTGTAGTATTTAAAAGGTGCATTACAGTATATTTACACTACCAAATACTTTTGAATTAAAAATTATTTTTTATAAAAATATATAAAAGAAACTTCAAAAAATTTTCCCACAACTTGTCCATTCAAAAAGGTCACAGGCACATTCTGCTTAAAGTTACTGTAGTTCTGCCATCTCTATTTCAATTTTAGAAGTACACATTAACTTTTCATAAAAGTGGATAAAAAAAGTAGCCACTGCACACTTAGAGAAAAATTTCTAAAGTAGGTGGATAGACCCTCTAGCCACCGCCCCTGAAAGGGTTAACCGGAGCAACCCTTGATTTGCTTGAGATTAATCTTATTAATGTCCGGCCACGTGAATCATTGGACTTACAATAGATGGCCGCTCCATAGCACAGTTCTGAAGCGTCTGCAAATCCATGTATTTCTATATTTGAAGCCTGGGGAATCACAATGCACCTTTCAATTTTTATGTCATTTATTCGTTCTAATGCAATGAGAAAATGATGCCACTCTCTGTATTCTGGTGCTGGGAGTGCATCACTCCAATCAATTTTTAGACGCCAAAGCTTTTGCATAAATATTTTGGCCTTAGCAATTATTGGGCCTATTAAGCCTAGTGGATCAAAGATCCTAGCTATCGTCGACAACACCTCTCTTTTTGTATAGGAATTTTTCAGATCTACTGTAACTCGGAAAACAAAACAATCATCCTTTGGCTTCCAAGACACGCCTAAAGTTTTAATTTCCTCTTTGTTATAAAAACTGTAACTCTCTGTCATACTTGGAGAAAGTTCATCATTATTAGCACACCACTTATGTAGCTCCATCCCTGCGGACAGTATAACCTCCTTTAACTCCTGTTGTAACTCTTTCGCCTCCTCTAATGTGCTTGCTCCAAATAATACGTCATCCATATAAAAATTATCACGAAGGATTGGGGATGCTTTCGGGAATTTTTTTTCCTCATCAAGTGAAAGCTGGTATAAGGTTCTCATAGCTAAGTAAGGCGCTGAGACTGTTCCATATGTCACTGTTGTTAATTCAAATGTTTTGGGGGTTCCTCAATGCTATTGCTCCAGAGAATTCGCTGCAGTGGGTACTGACTCGGGTCAATAAGAATCATTCTATACATCATTTTGATGTCAGCAGTTAAGGCGTAAATATGCAGGCGGAAACCCACCATTATGGTAAATAAATCACTTTGTATTACTCCGCCATTGAATTGCAAGGAATTAAGAGAAGTGCCATTTGTTGTTGGTGAAGAACAATTGAAAACTACACGTAATTTGGTCGTATTTTTATCTGGCCTGTACACTCCGTGATGAGGTGCGTAGTAAGCAACATCAGGAGTTTTATCCTCTGTTACTTCTCTCATGTGACCAAGGTTTTTATATTCCTCTAAAAAGTCTTTATATAACGACAAGTATTTCTCGTCTCTAGATAGACGTTTCCACAGCGATCTGAGTTTTCTAAGAGCAATTTCTCTAGACTGACCTAAACATGACGGGTCATCTTTTAAAGGCATTGTTACAATATATTTACCTTTCTCATTTCTCTTATGTGTACGCGTAAAATGTTCCTCACATATAGCCTGTTCTTTACTTTTGGTTAATTCTATATTTACATCCTCAATCTCCCAAAATCTTCTTAATGTTACATTTAAATCCTCTCCACGTATTAATCCACAATGAATTTTAACCTCATCCCTTTGATCTAAATTCCCTGTTGCAATGTAACCAAAACAAGAATTTTGAAGGAGTAGCTGAGGGTTCTGAGAATATATTTGCCCCGGTCTCAATAATTCATAAAAAATTTCAGCACCAAGGAGCATGTCTGTTTTTCCAGGAATGTTAAAACTATAATCTGCTAACGTTATTGAATTCGGGACATCGATATGTACATTAATTACTTTATTCGGAACAAAATCCGTAATTTTCCTCACAACAAACATATTTAGGGATTTCTCAAAGTTTTTCTCTTTATTGGCAATAGTTGCTGTTACGCAACTGTTAATGGTCATCGATGCATCATTCAAACAAGAGAGTAAAGTATTTACTTTTTCTATTTTGAGTTGTAATCGATTTGCACAATCTTTTGTTATCAAACACGCTTGAGAGCCGCTGTCTAGAAGGCACCTTACTTCCTGCCATTGTGAATATTTATCTTTAACTAAAACACGCACTGTACTGAATAAGACATTTTTTGTTTTGTTTTTTGCAAAACTAGTGGCTACAATTTGCTGTCTGTCACTAGGAAAATTAGGAGGAAAAAAGGAATTGAATTCACCGTGCTGTTCTCTATTCAATGTTTCGGAATCAGCGGCAGCTGCAACTTCCGACTTATCCTTTATTTCCTTACAAGAATCGCTAAATTTTCCTTCTCTAGGAAAGTGAATCAATTTATTATGTGGTTTTCCACAAAAACAGTTTCTCGTATTGCATTTTCTCACATTACAATTCGGTAAAAAACACTTAAAACATAACTTATTTGCCTTAATAACATTAACTCTTTCTTGTACAGGAAGTTTTTTGAGCTGCGGACACATATATAAAGCATGATATTCATTATTTTTACAAAGAACACATTTTACATTTTTTATTTCTGATAAGAACACATTTAAAGCAATTTTTGAAATCGTGAATTATGCGATTTGTTCCCGACAAACCGCTTCGCTTCATTTAGACTAGTCTTTGCAAACACATTCAACTCATTTTTACCTCTGCCCCTTGCAGATAAATAAATATCACATTCACGACCCAATTCTTGTGGTTTAAAAAATGATTCACCCTGCTTAACCCCAATGTGTGTCATTAATTCACGATCTAATGAATGAAAAATTTTGTCAGATACAATGGACCATATTCCCACTTTGGGTTCGAGGCTACAAGAATATCAGCTGGGAAGGCAAACAATCCTCAACTCTACCATAACAAAGCATTGTGGCTTGCAATTTTTTAACACGCTTTTATTAGCTTCACCTGTATGTATGTATGTTTGTAACTGCTCTGGGAGCAAACAAAAAATTTATATTGTAAAAAAATACTTTCCGTACGTAAACAATGTGGCGTTGAGGTAAGGCTCCACGCTACGATTCTAAAGGTCCAGCGTTCGATCCCAGTCAGGGAAGATTTTTTTTAAATGGTTTTTGTTTAATTCTAAGGTATTTTAATTAAAGATATAAATGTATGTAAATATTATGGTGTGTCACTCACACGATTTTCCCTTACCCTGAATTTTAATACTAAGATAGATATTTTGTGCTTTTTTAGTTCACGTTTCTATAAAAGCGTGTTCTTAATTTTTTAAAACTATAATATTATTATTTATTATCTTTCAATATTATTTATAAGAGTTACAGATTATATGAAATTCAAGTAAGAGTGATATAGTGATACCTTTGATTTGTTTTTAATCCAGTTTTAGTAATAAACTTTAATATTAATCAACGTATGTAATATTAAAAGTTTCCATGTGAACTGTGGCGATGTTAACAAATTTAAATGGATGTTCCATTTAATAAATTCCTTTATTAAAGTGATTGAAATTCTAATTATTTAAGCTTTGATGTCTATAAATATGTGTGTGTGTGTATAAAATGTTCTTATTAATCTTTTATGCATTATATATATATATGTATGTGTGTATACATAAAATGTTCTGCAATTTTATGATATGGAATAGTTTTAACTTTATCATTCGATTCAGTTGTTTACATTTCTCTTTTGTTCTTGTTTGAACATTATTATTAAGTTTCACTGCAGAAATATTTGCGAAAATGTTATGCGTAACAATAAAAGGGCATCTTGAATCTAATTTGTTTACAAAATATCGGCCACGTGTTCAGCGATTTTACCTACGGTGACGTCACAGGAATATTGTCCATTAATTCACATAATGATTTAAAATCATTCACTTTACGCAATTCACAATAATACTCAAAAGATGCCGCTAATCGCGACGCATACTGCACATAACTCTCTGACGGTAATTTTTGTGCTTTCCGGAAGTTATTTAAACACTCATTAGCCGTCGGCTGAAACTACTTCAAAACAACTGTTTTTAATTTTTCGTAATTACAGATGTCTTCCTCAGACACATATACCATTAAATTACTGGCTTTTTCACCGAGAATGTTTAAAAGAATTTCCGCTTTAAACCCATCTGGAACATTTTTATTCTTAAATGCCTTTTCCAGAGAATGAAAAAATAGATTGAATGATTCTGCTTTAGATGGTAATGGAATTGTAAGCGTTTTAATACTCTTAATAAAACTTTCCAGATTATTATTATTTAGAAGTTCTGGTTCCGAATGCACAGTTGAAAGCGAATTATTTTGGGATGAATCCCTTTTAATGTTCGCTAATTCTATCTCTTTCTCTAACTGCGCAAATTTAATTTTCTCGAAATCAGAATTTTGTAAAGATTCCTTACGAATATTTGCTATCTCTAACTCTTTCTCTAATTGTGCTAGTTTTATTTTTTCTAACTCTATTTTTGATTTTTCTTCTTCTTTTTTCGATTTAATTTCCTCAACCGCGCAATCAACTACATTTTTCATTAACTCACTATTTGAAAAATGTTCACATTTCTCAATAATATCTTTTAACTCAACAAGTTTAGCACCCTCTCCTACACTTAAACCCAATTCCTCTGCGACAAGCTTAAGCTCATCTTTTCTTAATTTATCGATAATTGACATTATTAAATTTAACAAGTAATAAATTCAGAACAAATTTAAATTTTATGAAGATGCTCTTACCTCAGATCGCTGTATTCCACTTGAGAACAAAAAACACTATTATCTTGTTCCTCTTAAATAAACTATCACTTCACTTTTTTTTTTTTTTCATTCACTTTTATATTTTATGTTTCACTTAAAAAAAAAAAAAATCCATCCTTCGATATAAACATTTTTTTTTTTCATCTTTGATTAAAACAAAACTTTTTGTTTCATCGATCGATTACGAAAACGAAACTTATTTTTCTCACAATGAAATTAAATAAACAAACTCGTAATTACTCTTTCTTTTTAACAGGTCCTGTGGCTCGACGGGCCATGTAAAGGCACTTTATGCTTATTTAAAACACGAATTCACTTTAATTACTCATAATTTATTTATTTTTCGACGCCACGTTCTGCGGTCGCCGAACACACACTTTTCTTCACAACACACAACTCTCTTCGCTTCATTTCAAAGTTTCTTACGAAGAATACAAATTATAGGTGGCGCGGTGTTAACGCATGCAAGCGTAACAATTTCCATATTAGAGAAGTAGTTCCATTTTATTCTCAAAAAAAAAAAAAAAAAAAAGATTTTTTTTTCAAAAGTTTCTTTATTGTTAAAAGTAACAAAAAAAAAAAAAAAAAATCGATAACTTTGTTTCAAATTATCATAGATCTACAATTCAACCATTCGTTTTAAAGGTACTGACGAGACCTTTCGAAAGATACCCATCTTGAAAATTTATCCCTCCCGGGGGGGGGGGGGACTTTCTTCTATATGTAATATACAGAAAGTATTGGATTCGTGAAAATTTTCGAACTCCGGTTTTCGATGGATTTACACGTTTTGGGATGTGCTGAACATGATTTGATAGTTTTTAAAAAATGTCTGTCTGTGTGTGTGTGTATCACGAAGTTTTGGAGGCTGTATCTCACGAACCAATGAACGAAATTTAACCAAACTTGGTATTTAGTTGGACCCTGACATAAACTAGTGCTTATTAGATTTAGGGATATATCGCACAATAGGTGGCGCTGTGATAGCATTTTTTCTACATTTTTAACATGACTGTATAGGACAAAATTTCGTATAAATGTACATAATGAGAGTTATTTTTAACTTTTGATTGTAAAATTAATATGAAATATTGATAAAAGTAGTTGTTAACTAGGGGGAAAAATTGTGCATCTAGGGGCTTCGCCCTCCCCCGGGCGGAGTAAATTTTCAAGATGGGTATTTTTCGGAAGGTCTCGTCAATACCTTTAAAACGAATGGTTGAACTATAGATCTGTGATAATGTAAAAGAAAGTTATCGATTTTTTTTTTTACTTTTAATGAAAAAAAACTCTGTAAAAAAAAATCGTAATTATTATTATTATTATTATTATTATTATTTTGAGAATAAAATAGACTTTTTTTTGGATATTTACTGTTATACTACTTTTCTGATATGGAAATCGTCTGCATTATCATGGAAGATAATTTTTTTTAAATAATAATTTTAATAAATCATTTTTACTCAGTGAATATGTATAGGAAAATATAGAAGAAAGTCTTGTGGTGGCCACAGCATACTAGTTATATTATTAATCATATGGTAATATAGTAGACAGTTCGAGTGCTATAAATTACATGGTGTCATAACTAAAATGTTCAATTTATGCTGAGATAAAGCCATTTTTAAATTGTAATAGCAGATCAACTTGTAAACCGATAATATCCAAATTGAAGTGTCCAGAAAAGACGATTCTGCATGCGCAGTGGAAATCTGGATCTGATACAACGCGAGGGGGGGGGGGGGGGGGGAGTAACGATGCCGTTGGTAGAGGTTACCCGAAACAAGGTTCAGGGTGATTTCAATGGAATTTTCTTTTTAGTTTTTATTTATAAAGTGATATATATATATAAAAAATGTGATTCATTAAAAAATAAATAAATTCATTTAAATATAGCTAACTATTACCGAAGCCTGCTATTATAGTTATGTCGAAAAAATTCATATATATTTATTTTTGATATTGTTATATCATCTAATATATCTCAGAAAATCTATAAATATATATCTACAATCAGAAATATTGTATTCAGCCAAAAATTTAGTTTTGATATCCAGTTTTGACCTAATGACATGTACCTCGAGTCCAGAAAAGTGAGGCAATTGGTTAGTGTATATTCAAAGTGAATCAGCAATGTTTTATTTAATATATTTTACTAAGTTTGGTATGCTGTAGCTGTAAATGCTGAGCTTCTTCTGAAATGAGAGGTAATCGCAATGTGGAAGCGCCCCGCCCCGTGTTCGGTGATATAACCCAAAAGCTGATCGGCACTAACTCAAACCAAGGTCCAACCAAATATCAAGTTCGGTTTAAATTAAGTTCAATGGTTCATAAAGTACAGTGTTCGAACGCAAAAAGACAGGTATTTTCTAAACAATATCGAATTATGTTTGGGAAATCTCAAAACGTGTAACTTCATCGAAAACCGAAAATCTAAACTTTTTCTGCATTTTATACTTTCTCCTTATATATATGCAGAAGACAGAATAATAAATCTACTTTTTAAAAAATAAGTACTCAATTTTAGTTAATAAAAATGCAAGGAAATCTCAAAACGTGTAAATTGATCGAAAACCGAAAATTTAAAATTTTTCTGAATCTTATGCTTTTTTCTTATATATGCAGAAAATAGAATAATAAATCCACTTTTTAAAAAATAAGTAGTCAATTTCAGTTAATAAAAATGACAGGAATTCTCAAAACGTGTAAATTCATTGAAAACCGGCAATCGAAATTTTTCCGTATCTTCTACTTTCTTCATATACATGTAGAAGCTAGTAATAAATCCCCTTTTTTCAAAATAAGTAGTCAATTTCAGTTAATTGAAACGCAGGGAAATCTCAAAACACGTAAATTCAGCGAAAACAGAAAATCGAAATTTTTTCTTTGATAGATGCAGAAGATAGTAATAGTTTCACTTTTTAAAAATAAGTAGTCAATTTCAGTTAATTCAAATGCAAGGAAATCTCAAAGTCTGTAAATTCATCGAAAACCGAAAACCAAAAGTTTTTTCAAATCTTATGCTTTCTTCTTATATATTACAGAAGGTATACGAAGCGAAGTGTGATGTCGCTGACCGTCATTGTGGTTAATTAAAAAAATTTCTTAATCGTCCATAGGATTTCTCTATATATTAAAAAAAAGTAACTGTCACTGGCGTCAAATTTTTTTTTGTCTGCGACAGCATCTTCTAGCGGAGGGCAGGGTTCTTCGCGTCATGAGAGGCATCAATATATTCCAAATACTCCAAGGAAGACATTTCAGCTGCTTAGAAATTTCTATCATTTTAATTAAAAGCGTTATTAACTAAAAACGACAAGTTTATGAAGGTACTCTGTTTGCCATTTTGAAAAAAGTTTCTCCCAGTGACGTTGTTCTTCTGTCATGAAGTCATTTTACACAGGAAAATATATGATCCATGGCTGTACGTATGTAGGTAGGTAGGTTGGATTTGACGTCGTACAAGTACTGCGCTATGGGTAATTAGCGACGGTCTGGGACGCACCCCTACAGATGTCCCGGAGGCATGTCATCACAATTTTGATCCTTCACGAGGGGAATCCTCCCCCCGCTTTGGTGATTCCCAGAGGTATAGTGTGGATAAGAATATGGAGGACTTTGCGGCCACGACAGATTTTATGTACACCAGCCACCATTAGTGTACCCAACGGTCTTTGGCCGGCTCAAGTATCGAATCGGCAATCTTCCAATTACGTGCTCGGTGCTTTACCGACTAGAGTATCGCGGCCCGAAACCATGAATGTAAAAAAGAAAGAAAATAAATATCAACTTTTTTTCTAAGAAAATTAATTTTCTTATCCGGGAAAATTAAAATAGGATTCGTGGTTGTAGGTAGGTAGATAATTAGGTAGGTTGTGTTTGACGTCGCACCATTACTGCTCAATGGATAATTGGCGACGGTCTGGGACGCACCCGTATGGATGTTTCGGAGACATGCCACCACAGTTTTGGTACTATACGAAGGGGATGGCTACTCCTCTCCGGTGGCCCCCAGAGGTATAATTTTGATGAGAACATGGAGGATATTGTGGTCACGACATATTTTACGTGCACCAGCCACCATTAGTGTACACGACGGTCTTTGGCAACACCCCCTGTATGTAGGGGGTGTTGTCTTTGGCCGGCTTGAGAACCGAGCCCGAAATCTTCCAATTACGAGCTCGGTGATTTACCGACTGGATTACCGCGGTCCGGATCTAAGGTTGTAAAAAATAAATAAAAATGGTCATATACTAAAGTTGTAATGCAAAATGGTCTAGATATTATGAATTTCTTTCTATAAAAAAATTATATATATATATATAAATATTATATATATAAATTTGACATTGAATATGAGGATTTCCATAATTTTCTGCTATTGACTTGTAGTATGCACTATTAATATTCCTTTTCAGTGAAAGAAAGCTGAGAATAAGCGGGCAGAGCTCTGCATGTGTTAATAAGTAAAGTGAGTCGGGGGGAGGCGAAGCCTCCCTCGGGGGTTGCTGAGCGAAGCGAGCAGGGGGCAGAGCCCCCTAGTTTTGTAAAAAATTATTAAAAATCGAGGAAAATTATTTCCCGATTTTAATCTCCATATTTGGGTATAATTATAAATTAGTTATTGTGCACATGTGTTAGATTAAGTTATTTTGCTGTCAAATTGACAAAATTTTAATTTTAAATTTCAAAACTCTAGAAACAAAATGGGCATAGATTTGATATCCATTCGTCCTCCGCATTTTGTGTATTTGGCGATTAAAACGTAATGCGAAACATACATGCCAGATGAATATTTTCATAATGCATGTATATTGTACGAAATATTGTTTCATATATTAGTGATTGCTCTCTTAATATACTTTATTAAAATAACCATGATTTTTGAAAGGAATTAAATATGTTCGTCAGATAATTTGGCCATCTTTTATTATTATTATTATTATTATTTTGTCATGGACGACAGATATCAAATCTGTTCCTTTGAAATGAGATGTTTATGTTTATAGTCGAAAATGGAAGTCTGTCATTTTATTTTTCTAGAGTTTTGAAACTAAAAATTAAAATTTTATGAATTTTACAGAAAATATGACTCAATCTAACGCAAAAAATCAATACGCAGGACTCTAGTTTACACCAATTATAGTTATGATTATGTCAAACAATTTTTCTTATTATTAGTTGTTTTCCATAGGTTTAAATTTCACCAAATTACATATATAGTCGAAATTTTCCTTGTGAGAAACTATTATAAAACATTTGGGCGCTCGTTAGACAGTAAATGACGCTGTTATATAGATGATATAGAAGAAAGTTTTGTTATGGTTTTTTACTTCCATTACCCGACTACCGTAATCAATAATTGTAAGAAGTATTGTATTCGGTCCGAAAATTCGATATCGAGTTTTCACTTGATTTACATGTTTTAAAGTCTCCTAAGTCCAAAAAAGTAATTTTTGGCAATTGGTCAGTGTGTGCGTGCGTATGTGTATATATATTTGTGGGGAATCTTCTGACTATCATATCTCCGAAACTAATAAAGATAGAACTACGAAACTTCAGAACTGAGCTTGCCCTTTTGTACAGATGAATTTTCCAAATTTTGGTGAAAATTGGAAAACCGGAAGAGGTACCGTAAGTCTGTATCACAAAAACGACTCTAAACATTTTCTTCCAAGTTGCTATACAAACACTCTTCAGTGTCCTTTCGAATGATATAGTTGGCTAGTATGGAGAAAAATTGATAACAGGCCTGTATAAGTAGCTCAATTTCAGGTCTCTCAACTAGGAACAGTCAGGAATACATGTGTGTTCCTCTAAAAACGACTGTAATAATGTTTTTCATACTCGCCATATTAACTCCCTTTTAAATATCCTTTTGTATGTAATTATTGTTTTCAAGTCAATGATTGAGTATGCCAACTTTTGGCAAAAGTCGGTATCTCAAAAACGGCTCTAATGATTTTCTTGTAAATTGTTACATAAATCCATTTTAGATATCCGTTCTTATGTATAACGCGGTTATTAAAGGTAAATTAGCAGTCATCCTGATTAGGTAGATTAGTTTTAGATATCGGAAATTGTTTCGTAAAACGGCTAAGCCGATTTTTCTCTTCTTACTATTTTTAAATTCGTTATGTAAATCTATTTTATATATCTTTACATGTGTATAAGCTTTATCTTACCAGAAAATTTTTAGGTGTCTAATTTTTTAGGTCAATTTTATGTCTTCTGATTATATTATCTCCAAAAAATGCATATAATACATGCAACAGTAAGTAATGAAAGTCGTGTAGTTGTTTCACTCCAGATTTTTTTTTTTTTTTTTTTTTTTTTTAAATCTAGAACTTATTTCTGAAAATTGCATATGCATATCTTATAATAAGCGAAAACCTCTAATATTTTCTAATATTTTTACAATTTTAAAATAAGTTTGTATTATATACAAATACATCTGCGCGACTTCTCTTTATCCTAATTCTAAAGAACGCTTATAAACTATATAATCAGTGTCCATGTATCATTCTGAAAAGGTCACCTTTACGTCATTAGTCTCGAAAATCAAACCGCGAAATCTTCGAGTGTAAAGTGTAACTAATAATGTGGTTTCTTCGCTTAGAAATAATTTTATAAACATTTGCTCCCATTTCTTGCAAGCTTTTATTAGAAATTACTCACATTTGATCTCCTATGTCCTTTTTCTCCCCTCCCCCCTTTTGAGAAGAAATGCGAAAAGTACAACCACAAACTGAAGTTATTGATATAGTGCACCTTGTTCTGTATTTATAAGAAAAAAAAAAAATTGGATTCGTAAAAATTTTCGAAGCCGTTATGATTGGTAGAAATATCCTCTTATTTACTTCTTTTCTTTGTACAAGATGAAATAAAATATTGGATTCATGAAACACTTCACCTTCTAGCTTTCAGTATATTTACACATTTTCAGGTGTCCTGGACATATTTTGACCATTTAAAAAAATTATCTATCCATAAATCTGTGACAAAAAATAAATAAATAAATAAATTGGTGTGAAACAATCATACTACTTGCATTACCCACTATTTCACGTATTATTAACACTTTCCAACAAGGTTGAAAAGTGTTTATGACTTCGGTTGGTCTGTCTGTCTGTCTGTCTGTCCGTCTGTCTGTCTGTCTGTCTGTCTGTCCGCGCTCTAACTCCCGTAAATATTTATGGAATTTTTTGAAACTGACATATGTTATTCAAGTTCACGGTCGGACGGTCCCTATTGAAAATGGAGTTTATACCTCTACTGGTTTGTGTACAGGGACACCCGAAAGTATTTCAAAGCATTGTGTTCTATGAGAGGTATTTCTATAAACTATATTTTCATACCTTTACTCTAGACATATCTTAATGAAATTGAAATATGTTATTCAAGTTCACTATCGGACGTTCCCTATTGAAAATGGAGTTTGTACCTCTACTGGTTTGTGTACAGGGACACCCGAAAGTATTTCAAAGCATTGTGTTCTATGAGAGGGATTTCTATAAACCCTATTTTCATACCTTTACTCTAGACATATCTTAATGAAATTGAAATATGCTATTCAAGTTCACTATTGGATGTTTCCTGCATAAAATCGAGGCAATACCACCATTGGGTTATACACAGGGACACTCAAAAGTATTCCAAAGCATTGCGTTCTATGAGAGATATTTCTATAAATGAAATTTTAAGAACTTTAGTTTCCACGAAATTTTAGGAAATTGAAATATGTTACTTATATGCAAAAAAGAATGCTTTGAGTAGAATATAGCGTAATTAGCATTATATTTACAGGGTGCCACAAAAATATCCAGTTAAATTAAGAGCTATTATTAAAAATATTGCTAGATATGTACTCTCGTTTACGTTAAGCGTTTTTAACACTTTCCAACAAGATTGAAAAGTATTTATGACTTCGTTTTGTCTGTCTGTCTGTCCGCGATCTAACTCCCGTAAATATTTATGGAATTTCTTGAAACTGATATATGTTATTCAAGTTCACTATCGGATCTTCTCTATTGAAAATGGAGTTTATACCTCTACTAGTTTGTGTACAGGGTCACCCGAAAGTATCTCAAAGCATTGTGTTCTTTGAGAGGTATTTCTATAAACCATATTTTCATACCTTTACTGTAGACATATCTGAATGAAATTGAAATATGTTATTCAAGTTTACTATTGGATGTTTCCTGTATAAAATGGAGGAATTACCACCATCGGTTTATGTACAGGGATACTCAAAAGTATTCCAAAGCATTGTGTTCTATGAGAAATATTCTATAAATCAAATTTTAATAACTTTACTTTCCACGAAGTTTTTGGAAATTGAAGTATGTTATTTATATGCACAAAAGAATGGTTTGCACAGAATATAGTATGATTAGCATTAGACTTACAGGGTGGCACAAAAATATCCAGTTACATTAAGAGCTATTAATAAACAATTGCTAGAATTGTACTTTCATTTACGTTAAGCGTTTTTAACACTTTCTAACATTTTTTTAAGTGTGAATATGATTTCAGTTTTGTGTATCTGCCTGTCCGTCTGTCTGTCTGCCTGTCTGTTTGTCCGAGCTCTAACTCCCGTAAATACTTATGGAATTTCTTGAAACTGATATATGTTATTCAAGTTTACGATTGGATGTTCCATATTGAAAATGGAGTTTGTACCTCTACTGGTTTGTGTACAGGTATACCCGAAAGCATTTCAAAGCATTATGTTCTATGAGAGGTATTTCGATAAACCATATATTCATACCTTTATTATAGACATAGCTCAATTAAATTGAAATATGTTATTCAGGTTCACTATTGGATGTTTCCTGTATAAAATGGAGGAAATTCCATTACTGATTTATGTACAGAGACACTTAAAATTATTCCAAAGCATTGCGCTCTATGAGAGATATTTCTATAAATCTGATTTTAATATATTTACTTTCCACGAAGTTTTTGGAAATTGAAATATGTTATTAATATGCACAAAAAAAAAAAAAAAAAAAAAAAAAAAAAGCTTTGCATAGAATATAGCATGATTAGCATTAGATTTACAGGGTGATACAAAAATATCCATTTATATTAAGAGCTATTAATAAAAAATTGCTAGAATTGTACTTTCGTTTACATTAAGCGTTTTTAACACTTTCTAACATTTTTAAGTGTGACTATGATTTCAGTTTGTGTATCTGTCCATCTGTCTGTCTGTCTTTCTGCACGCGCTCTAACTCCTGTAAATATTTATTGAATTTCTCGAAACTGATATGTTTTATTGAAGTTTACTATCGGATGTTCCATGTTCAAAATTGAGTGAATATCTCTTCTGGTTTGTGTACAGGGAAACCGAAAAGCATTTGAAAGCATTGTGTTCTATTAGTGTTATTTTCATAAATATTTTCCCTATAGAATGTTCCTCATTTAAAATGACATTAATAGGTCCTGTATAACTAGTTTGTTTACAGGGACAAAAAAAAAAAAAAAAAAAAAAAACACTGCATTACGTTTTAGGACAGAATTTTTTGAAAGTTATATTTAAAAATCTTTCTACTGTAAAAATCATAAAAATATTGAAACATATTGTTAATAATCTAAAATAATGCTTCGTATGGAATATGATATGATTACCTCTCTGATTTACAGGGCTACACTAAATCATTCTGAGAGATCAAAAGCTGCAATTATAATGTAACGTCTGCATTTTCTTTTGCGTTAAGCCTTTTTAACTCTTTCAAAAATGCCTAAGAGTAATTTTGAAATGAATTAGTCTCTCTGTATACTTTTCAGTCCTTCTCTCTGTTGTGTGATAACGTAGGCATAGAATATTAAAAGTTATTCGATACAACAATTACGTACAGTTGGAAAGTGTTACTAATCAATGCGTACTGCATGGTTTTTCTTTCTTGTATACAATTTTAGGTTGATTTCTTTAGAAATCGACCTATATTGCAATCACTTCGTTTATCTATCTATCTATCTATCTATCTATATATATATATATATATATCTATAATGAAAATTTTGTCATCACGATAACTCCCGAAATAATACCCGAAATCGAACCAAATTTGGACAGTGAACTAATCTTATAAATATCTTGAATGAGTTCGTTAACCAAGTTGCTCCGGCTTTTTGTTTTCAAGTGGCAGCCACTTGAAAATTTCAAACCGACATTGTAGAAAGCATATTTAAAGCAAGATTTGCTTGAATTTTGTTGTAAATACAGGTCACATGAGGGTCTCAATGATGTTTATTAATGAAGTTTATCCGCCATTTTCAATAAAGTGGCAGATATTTCAAGTTAAGCGGGACCACTTGAAATCAGGCTACCACTTGAAAATTAAAAATCCCTATAACTTCCGAAATAATACTCCAAATCGAACCAAATTTGTACAGTGTCTTAACTTATCTTATAAATATCTTAGAGGAGTTTGTTAACCAAGTTGCTCCGCCATTTTGTTTTCAAGTGGAGAACACTTGAAAATTTCAAATTCAAATTGTAAAAAGAGTATTCCGAATTTTTTTTAATTTTGATGTATACATAGATTACACAAGTTTCTCAAATAACTTTATTAATGAACTTTATCCGCCATTTTTAATAAAGTGGCGGATATCTTAAGTTAAGCGGGATCACTTGAAATTAGGCTACCACTTGAAAATTTAAAACCATGATAACTTCCGAAATAATACTCCAAATGGAACCAAATTTGAACCTTAACTTATGTTATAAATATCTTAGATGAGTTTGTTAACCAAGTTGCTCCGCCATTTTGTTTTCAAGTGGAGAACACTTGAAAATTTCAAATTCAAATTGTAAAAAGCGTATTCCGAAATTGTTTGAATTTTGATGTAAATACAGACCACATAAGGATCTCAATGAAGTTTATTAATAAACTATGTCCGCCATTTTTAATAAAGTGACAGATATCTTAAGTTAAGCGGGACCACTTGAAATCAGGCTACCACTTGAAAATTTTAAATCCCTATAACTTCCGAAAGAATACTCCAAATGGAACCAAATTTGAATAGTGTCTTAACTTATCTTATAAATATCTTGGATGAGTTTGTTAACCAAGTTGCTCAGTCATTTTGTTTTCAAGTGGAGACCACTTGAAAATTTCAAATTCAAATTGTAAAAAGCGTAATCCGAATTTTTTTAATTTTTGATGTATACATAGATTACACAAGTGTCTCAAATAACTTTATTAATGAACTTTATCCGCCATTTTTAATAAAGTTGTGGATATCTTAAGTTAAGCGGGATCGCTTGAAATCAGGCCACCACTTGAAAATTTAAAACCGTGATAACTTCCGAAATAACACTCGAAATGGAACCAAATTTGAACAGTGTCTTAACCTATCTTATAAATATCTTAAATGAGTTTGGTAACCAATTTGTTCCGCCATTTTGTTTTTAAGTGGAGACAACTTGAAAATTTCAAATTTAAATTGTAAAAAGCGTATTCCGAAATTGTTTGAATTTTGATGTAAATACAGACCACATAAGGATCACAATGAAGTTTATTAATAAACTATATCCGCCATTTTTAATAAAGTGGCAGATATCTTAAGTTAAGCGCGGTCACTTGAAATCAGGCTCCCACTTGAAAATTTAAAATCACGATAACTTTTGAAATAATACTTCAAATCGAACCAAATTTTGACAGTGACATTATGATATAATTATCTTGAATGTTTTCACTAGGCAACTTGTCCCGACATCTTGTGTCTAAGTTCCAGCCACTTGAAATCACACTGCCACTTGAAAATATGCCATCACGATAACTTTTAAAATACTAAACTGATTCAAATAAAAGCTGGTTAGTGAACTTTTAGTTCAAATATCTAGGATAAGTTCACTTGATGACTTGATCCGCAATTTTATTTTCAAGTGGCGGCCACTTGAAAATTTGTCATTATGGTAACTTTAGTAAGACAGAATCAATTCGCTTCAAATTTGGGTAGTGGATTTATCATTCAAATATCTCAGATAAGTTCGCTAGGCATCTCACTCCACTTTTTTTTACAAGTGGTGCCACCTGAAAATTTGTTATGATTATAATTTTTGAAATTCTAATTTGATTTAAACTAGAATTGGACAATGAACTTATTGTACAAATACACTGGATGATTTCGATGGGCAAGTTGTTTTGCTATTTTGTTTTACAAGTCGCAGCCACTTAGACTGCCACTTGAAAATTTGCCATAATAATAACTTTTGAAACACGGCACTGATTTGAACCACAGTTGGACAGTAACCTATGCTTCAAATATCTTCGATGTGTTTGCTGGAACTTTAGTACAACTTTAGAATAAAATACTTAATTCAAATCAAAGTTGAAAAATGGATTTATCATTCAAACAACAAAAATTTAGAAAATTCACGTAACTCATGAACCAATCACGTTATTGCGTCCATCTTTGGTATATCGATAATAAGTATTTTCTCGCCAAAAGTCGCCAAAAAAGTCGCCATAGGGAAAAAGTCGCCAAATTTGGCGCCAAATCCATTACACACGTTACTGGATCTTTTTAATGCGTTTTTAAGGTAAAATTAGACTATTTTAATGCTAAAACAAACTAGAAATGCAGGAAACTGACATTTTATCAATTTACTAAGCCTCTTTTAAAGAATTTCTACAAAAAAAAAAAAAAAAAATTATTTTCAAATTTGCAACGATATCTTAGATGAGCAACTTTCTCTGCCATTTTTATCGAAGTGGCAGCTACTTAATTTTTCAACACAATAACTTTTGTGATTTTGAATTAATTCGAACTATGTGTGTACAGTAGACTTATCTCACAAATGCATTTCATATATTTGTCAACTTAACTCACCATTTTTTTTTCCTAGCGCCGGCCACTTGAAAATTTTAAATTCACATAAAAGTGTATTTATGAACCGATTTGCTTAAAACTACATATGTGCATAGCCTAAATCAATATTTCTACCAAGTGCATTAATAATTTGTAGCCTCCATTTTGAAAGAAAATGACGGCTACTTGATAAGGAAAAAGAAATCAACCTACCGAAAAAGCCGGAAGGTCTTGTTTAAAAATGTGATCAGAAGACATAAAAGTGACCTAACGAAGTAGACGCCTGACAAACTGATATATAGGCATGTAAAAGTTTACATAGCGAGTTAAGAAATAATAAGAACAAAAAAGAAAAAAAAAAAAATGCTAGAGTTATTTTTTGAAACATCAATTTCCGAGATCTAAAAGTGACCTACCTGAGCATGATAACTGTTAATTTTCCTGTAATAACCACGCATTATACGAGAAAAGACATCTAAAATGGATTTATGCAACAATTTTCAAGAAAATCGTTAGAGCCGTTTTTGAGATACCATCTTTTACTAAAACTTGGCATACTCAATTATTGATCGAAAAACAAAAATTACATGCAAAAGGATATTTAAAAGGGAGTTAATATGGCGAGTTTGAAAAAAAATCCGTTACAGCCGTTAAAAAAAGAAAAAAGAAAAAAAAAAAAACGCACTTGCGAGACTTGAAATTCAGCTATTTATACCGGGAGCCTACCAATTTTCCTGAACTAACCAACTATATAATTCGAAAGGACATCTAATAGAGTGTTTATGTAGTAAATTTTAAGAAAATCTTTAGAGCTGTTTTTGTATACGGACTTACGGTCCCACTTCCACTTTTCCAATTTTCACCAAACTTTGTAAAATTCATCTGTACACCAGTTTTGTCTTAAATCTGAAGTTTTATAGCTCTATCTTTATTAGTTTCGGAGGGGTCGGATATATTATATAATGAGAAATAAATAAAAACGACCTGTTCAATAATGTGTGATGCAAATAGGATATTGGGGCTCCTGATCTGCAGATCCACGAGTTCATTGTCGAAACGTGAGTGGAAGCTTCCCTGTGGCGACTCAAAAAGATTTTGGGTTCCGTCTGTGTGTATATTTTGTTTGTCTGTGTGTCTGTTTCAGCGACCGCAAAAATCATGCTATTGATTTACAATTTTGTACACATGTTTTCGAGCCGCATGGGATTAGCTGTATTGTGTTTGGCGTCTGTTCTATCTGGAATTCGTGTAAGCGGACACACCAAATTTTTCTTTATCACTATGGCCTATGGACAGAATGTACATGTACCGCAATAACGGCTGCAAAAATTCTTCAAATAACTTGCAAATTGGTAGACACTTTCAAGCTCTGTATAGAAATAGCTATATAATTTTTTATGTGTATATTTTTCATGTTCTATGTACAGGGACACTCCAAAGTTTTTCTTATCATTAAGGCCTACGGGGTGAATTTTGTTTAAACAAATTTTAACGTCGTTACTCTGCATTCAACAAAGTGAAATTACAGTAAAAAAAAAAAAAAAAAAAAGCGCATTTTAAAACGTTTATGCTGCATTCAACACAGTGGAATTAACATATACATTATAAAGATATATAAAAACATGTTTACTCTAATAAAAGGGATATGTATGGACTATATGATTTATTTGCGGGATCACACAGATGAATTCGGATGGCATTCTGTAATCATCCAAATGATTCAAATTACATTGAAATATTCATGAGTTACAATTAATTAAATAGGTGTATTCTAATTTTTTTAGTGTATATAATTACTGTGGCTGCTTTTCCGAGTTACATAAAAGAATTTCGTTCTATTACGTACTATAGTTCATATTTCAACACTGGTATTGAATTTTAACATGGTTACACCCCGCGAAATATGATGAAATTTTATTAGAATTTTAAAAGTATATTTTTTTTTGTGGGAAAATGTGGCCATAGAATCAGTATTTAATTTACAGGGTTGCACAAAATAATTCTAGTATGTTATGTAATCAATTTGCAGGAATTTTGGTAGAAGTACTTATGAATTACAGGGAATTAGTGCAAGTACAAGATAGTCAGTTATTAGGAATACATACATACAGAGATAGTTATAGAAAGAGAAAAGCAGAGGGGGTTGAGGAGGGCTGCAACCCCCTTCAGAAACGTTTCTGTTTATACAAAAAGTCAATAGAATCAATATATATATATTATATATAATAAGGAACAAGTAAAAATAATCTGTAGAATAATGCGTGATGCAAATAGGACGGTGAGGTTCCTGATCTGCATATCCACTAGCTATATATAGAACTTGTTATCTTACTCGTCAATATGCAATCTATCTTAATAGAATTTTAATTTTATGTAAGAGAAAGTCGTATGGGTGCCATACCGGATTATTTACTTTGAATTCTATTATTGAAATTCTGTTTAATTCAACAAAATATTTTTTACGAATCGCTAAAATAGATGTTCGTATATTGCCACTCATTGCTTTATGAGTAAAATATCAGATTTATTGTGCAAACAGTATTATGTGCAAAGAAAAATATTTAAAATGAAATGCGATCATATATTTCGCAAATTCTTTGAACGATTGTCTTTTAAATCTATATGTTACTCAGACTCACATCCGTAATACAAAAAGAAAAAAAAAAAAAAAAAAAAAAAAAAAATCTATAATAATAAAAGTAGTAAAGAAATAAAAACCACGACGATGTTTCTTCACCACAAAAATATAAACATTTGGCTCGTCGAAAAGCAAAAACATCTGTCTGAGAGGTGGAGCTGGATAAAGGGTGTGTCAAAGAGGAAAATCGGCACAAATTTGTAAAATTTTTGGACTTTCTTTACAAATTTAATTGATTTAAAATTTTATTAAAATACAGGATTTTTTTCCGCATTGAATTAAACTCTTTGAGATTGACGCAGCTTTTTAAATTCTGTTTTAAAAAATTGAAAGAGTTTTTTTATAAGCCATTTAATGCATCAACCCAAATATTGCAATAAAACAGCTTTTTTAAAAAACAACTGTTATTCTTTCATAAAATCTAAAAAAGCTGCGTCAGTTTACGAAATGCGAGTAATCCAATAAAAAAAAAACCGCGTCTCAATCAATTAATATGTCACTGTTTTAAGTGCAAAGAAATTTTTCCATAGGATAACATTGGCTTTTAGAAAAGGAAATGATGAGTGAAGAGGGCCCTTAAATCCTTTTACTGCTTGAAACATGTTGTTTTTTCACTAATGTCCTGTCGCTCGGACTCCACAAATGTTAAAGCTACCTAAGGAAAATCACCGTTTCCTTCTGCTTTCTAAGAAACTAGTGTTATCTACGGACGCCAGTAAATGAAATATTCACACTTTTATCTTCAAAGCGGCTACTCAATGGGCTCTTCCCACCTGACGTCAGAGGTCACATGATAGAGGAAAAACAAATAGCAGACGAAGTCTTGCTTATCTAGAGCGATTGCTGAAATAACATATTTTCTGTTCTTAATTTTGATCAATCGTATTTAATCCGTGTTATTTTTTATACATCATCATTTTTAATCCATTTTATATCATTATTCATCATCTTTTGTTTGCCGTATACATTTACAATCATCATTTAGTTTATACCTGTTATTGATGTTCATGAAGACATGTTTAAATACTCTGATTTTTGGTACTTAAATCAATGACAGTGCAATATCGTACGGCGTAAATCCATTTAGACCAGTAACTAAGTTAATTAACTTGTTGTAACACTTTTATGCAATTAAATTAAATGAAAACATTTTGAAATTTCAAATTATAACCCATAAACATTCTACAAGAAGCTATTATTTATTGCTAGATCAGTTAATGTTACAGTTACACTACATTATACAAAAATCGATTCTTATAGGTAAAAATAAATAAACACATAAAATGTTTTTTAAAAATTATTAAATTTACAAATACAATTATTCTACTGTTTACAAATGCACAATATTACTTTTATTTTATTTTATATTAAAATTTTTGTTCTTAAGAACAATATTTAATTGAATTCGATTATTCGTTTTCCTCTATCACGTGATTGAGCAGACGACGCTGGGAAGAGCCCATTGAAAAACACGTACGCTTTTCTAAAAATTCAAATAACAGTAAAAAGAGCACAGCTACGTTGAATATTATTTAGGAAAAGAAATCATTTGAAAAATACAAAAAAAACTTTATTCCCAATGGAAAAAACCTACTGCTCTAAAACAGAAAATTACTTATTCTAAAAATTTTAAATACACACGAGCTCTCGATTAAACGAGACCAAGTATCGTATTTTTTTTTTAACCAACGTTGCCATCCAATAATATTAATATTCATAAAATAAATAATAGATATAATAATACATTTTCAACAATATCTACCATCCTTGGCAAAGAAAGAAAAAAAATAATTGCCAGATTATCTCGCGAACATATTTAATTTCTTAAAAAATTTATGGTTATTTTAATAATGTATATTAAGGGAGCAATCAATAATATGAAACAATATTAATACAATATATACTACAAAAATATAGATCTGATATTTAATACGAAAATATACATTAAACGAAAATATACAGATTTTCATATTACGTTTTCGATCACCAAGTGCAAAAGTCGCCAAGGACAACACATATCAAATCTATGCTTTTTTTTTTTTTTCAATTAAAATATTGAAAACTTGAATTAAAAATTTATTTTACCACAATTTATTATAACCTATTGCACTTAGGGACAGTGTAGATAGATTAAACATGTTTCTAATCAACATAATGAAACTCAAATAATTAAATGTTATTTGCATTTCGCTAATGGCTGTATGCGCTGTATATATTGCGCTCTTGTCATAGCTGTTTGTTGCTGAAAATGGTCACCAAATAAATTTAAACTTCTCGATTATTCAATTAAGAAAAAATCATTTAAATATAGTGACTGGCGAAGCAGGCAATAAAACTGAATGAGCAAAGTCTCCTTGATTCCTTAATGGAACATGATTCAAAGAGTTAGCCTATCAGAGATTTTTAATTCATCGGTTCATCAGTGAAACTCACTGGTTCTAAAAGTTTAATGTTAATTGCGGCCACAGCCACTAAATATTCACTGGTTTAACCATGTGTGTAAATCGCCAAATGCGCTAAACTGCCTGACAGTCATATAACTGAAAAAAGTTGAATTATGTTTAAGCGTTAGCACTTAGAATGTCGACAAATATTTTTAAACAAATTATTATAATCAACTAGCTGTTACCCGCGACTTCGTTCACGTGGAAATTTTGATGTGTATGTGTGGGAACTGACGGTTTGATCATAATATGTAATGAAATGAAACCTTATCATTGTGGTGCTGTGCAAAACAGAGTCTGATAAAGTACACTCAAAAAATTTTGTAACTCATTGAAAGCCAAAATAAAATGCCAAAATAAATAAATAAAAAGTTATCGCCAGCATGGCGATAAAAATTTAAAATTCGTCCATAGGGATTCAGTACTAAAACAGTACTGCGTTGTGGAAGTATAAAAACTGGGTCGTCAATTATGAATTTTATTTCGAAACCTTTCTTTGTATGATTTTAGTTCACTATTGCACAATATTAATCTGGTTCTAATAATAATTTGGTGACTGGTTAATTAAAATTTTAACTATGTGGTGAAATTCATATAATATTTATGAGTTTCAATTTTTTTTTTTTTTTTTTTTTTTTTTTTTTAACAAATAAATGATTTTTTTTTTCATTTCCCGGCGAATTGGTGAATAATATTTTAGTTCTTAAACAATTTTGGACGACTTTGCCCGCTTCGCTGGCAAACTCTTTTCTATATGCTTTATGAAAAAAAAAAAAAAAAAAAAAAAACTGAAATCGGTCAAAAGCTTGCTTTGGGTTCCCGCTGCCTTAGGCAGCGCCTTGTTCGTCCTTGCAATCTCCGGTGCCTGTCGTCCCTATTGCCTGCGACAATGGATTACCCGTGGGCTTCCATTTGGTTGCTTATCATACATAACAGTTTCGATACGGACAGTATCGAAAAATTTGAAGTAGCTCTTTTATATCTGAATCCCAGTTACATATGAACAACATTATATGTGATGTACATAATATTTGCTCTCAAGTTATTTCCTATATTTATTTGATTTAATCAATCAACCATAGAATGACAGCAATTTCAAGCCACATATAATATTACAATATGCTATGATCGGCAACTTCTATCGCATGAGACAATTATTATTTTGTGGTTATATATACTTCATGCTTAGTTAATAGTAGTTGGTATATAGAAAAATAAATAAATTAGTATGTAAACTTGATCATGGTACAGCCTTATTGCCCTTGGCGACTTTTAAATTTTTGTTGCCGTTTTAGACCAAAATATAATTTATGCGATTATTGTTCCTATACGCAAGCGAAGTGTGACGTCACTGACCTTCCGTGGATGCAAGAAAATGATTTCCTATGTCAATCGCCCATTGGATTTTTTGTAAAAAATGATTAAAAATCGAAGAAAATTATTTCCCGATTTTAATCCCCATATTTGGGTACACATATGTATTAGTTATTATGTGCATGTGTTAGATTGAGTTATTTTGCTGTCAAATTGACAAAATTTTAATTTTAAATTTCAAAACTCTGTCGTTCTTGGCGCTTATTGTATTTGGTGAACAAAAACGTAATACGAAAATATACATGCCAGATGTATATTTTCGTAATATGCATTGTACGAAATATTGTTTCATATTATTCATTACTGTCTTAAAATAAGTTGTTAAAATAACCATGATTTTTGAAAGGAATTAAATTATGGTCGCCAAATATAATTTGGCGATATTTTATTTTTCTACTAAGGATGACCGATATCAAATCTATTCCACTACAACATATTAGTATCTTATATCAGATACTTTATTTAGACATTTGAAAACAAATTTGACTTCAAATTATGATAGAATATTTATCATTTCCCTTTTAATCAGTATATTAGTTGGATATTTATTGTGTTAATATCATCCTTTGAAATTAAATGTTTGTGTTTTCAATCGAATATGGAAGTTTGCCATTTTTTTTTCTAGAGTTTTGAAATTAAAAATTCAAATTTTGTCAATTTTACAACAAAAATAACTTAATCTAATGCATGGACATGATAACTAATACATATCTATACCTAAATATGCGGATTAAAATCGGGAAATATTTTTCCTCGATTTTTAATAATTTTTTACAAAAAATCCAATGGGCGTTTAACATAGGAAATATTTTTTTTGCATCCACGAACGGCCAGTGACGTCATCACTTCGCTTGCGTATTTCTTTCTATCTTTTCCTTGGCGAAAAATGTCCGATCTACTTTAGCATCAAAATTATAAAAAATTGTCAAGAATTATCAATAAGAAAATACCTTTAATATATTGCTGAATTAGCGTTTATGCCAAGCGTGTTTCATCCGCCGAAAAAAAAAAAAAAAAAAAAAAAAAGAAAAAGAAAAAAAAATCTGAAGTTGAGGTATATAAAAAAATGCTGTGAAATAAAATTTAGAAGAAATATGTTAGATTTGTAATATTACTATTTTATTTTAAAATTATAATGTGTCATTTTCTCATCGACCAATTTAACATTTCGTAATTTCTTATTTTTCGCATGAAAGCATATTTCATTTTATGCTGAAAACAATAAATAAATATATCTCGTAAACTTTTTTTGGCAACAATTAAAAATTTAAATGGCTTATATTAAGTCAATATAAGTCAATAAGTTTATTATTTTCATATTTTAATTAATTTTAAAGATTTTTTCAATTTTTTTTTTTTCCTAAACCATCCCTGACCTATAAGGAAAAAAACAAAAAAAGAATGATCGAAATCAGTCAAGCCGTTTACGATTTTATAAATAACATACAGACAAACATTCATTTTTATATATATAGATGGAAAAAAGAAACAGAACTGCTTACATTTCTGGAAAATTATTTTTGAATTATTAATTTTTAGAAATGCTCGAGAAGGAAATATTAAAGAAATGATTTTCACTGCACCAGCAATATTCACTTGCTTGACGGCTATTATGAAGTTTTCGGAACAGATATGATATCTCGTCGTTGGAGAAAAAAGGATCGCTTACTTATATCGCGCAATATTAATTTCCCTTCAAAAATCATGGTTATTCGCAAGCGAAGTGTGACGTCACTAACCATCTGGGACGCCAAGAAAATGTTTTCCTACGTTAACCGTCCTTTGGAATTAAAAAAAAAAAAAATTAAAAATCAAGGAAATTTTTTCCCGATTTTAATCCCCATATTTAAGTTTTATAGACATGTATTAGTTATTCTGTGCATGCGTTAGATTAAGTTATTTTGCTGTCAAATTGATAAAATTTTAATTTTAAATTTCAAAACTCGGACGTCTTTGGCGTCCGAGTTACTTGTTTTGTGTTTGGCGATCAAAAACGTAATACGAAAATATACATACCAGATGTATAATTTTGTAATATGTATTGTACGAAATATCGTTTCATATCAGTGATTGCTCTCTTAATATACGCTGTTAAAATAACCATGATTTTTGAAAATAATTAAATATATTCGCTAGATAATTTGGAGATCATCTTTCCCCGCCAAGGCTGACATATCAAATCTATTCCGCTGCAACATATTAGTATTTTATATCAGACTAGCAGGCTTTGCCCGCTTCGCTGGTCACTATTTTTAAATGAATCAATATAATTACTGAATTCTCAAAATTGCATTAATTTTTATCACGTGAAAAAAAAAAAAAAAAAAAAAAAAGCGAAACAAAATCTGATTAGGAAAAATGTCGCACCGGGTTCTCACTGCCTTCCGAAAAAATTCCCAAAATGCTCTAACTCTTATTTCCCCCTTCGACCCCCCCTCCCGTCTATCCTAATAATTTTACAAATTCAAAAATATCCGCAATCGATTTGTAAATATCAAAAACCTCTATGCACCAGTTTTGAACGATCTATCTCTATTTTTATTTTTTTGCCCCACCACTCTCCCCCTTCCCAATAATTTTAAAAATTCGAAAATATCCGCAATCGATTTGTAAGTATCGAAAACCTCTATGTACCAATTTTGAATGATCTAACTCTATTTTATTTTGTTTGCCCCTCCGCCCCCCTTCCGTCCGTCCTAATAACGTTACACTTTCGAAAATATCCCCATTCGACTTGCAGGCATCTAAAACCAATCTGTACCAATTTTGAACGGCCTAACTGCATTTCTATTTGTTTTTGCCCATAGCCCCCCCTTACCGCCCCTCCTAATAATTTTACAAATTCAAAAATATCCGCATTCGATTTTAAGTATCGAAAACCATTTCTGTACCAATTTTGAACGATGTAACTCTATTTTTATTTTTTTGCCTCCCCCCATCCCATCCCCCCCTTCTCACCCCTCCTAATAACTTTACACTTTCGAAAATATCCCCATTCGACTTGCAGGCCTTTAAAACCTATCTGTACCAATTTTGAATGCCCTAACTGTATTTCTATTTGTTTTTGCCCATAGCCCCCCCCTTCCCGCCCCTCCTAATAATTTTACAAATTCGAAAATATCCGCAATCGATTTGTAAGTATCGAAAACCTCTATATACCAAATTTGAACGATCTAACTCTATTTTTATTTTTTTGCCCTCCCCCTCTCCCCTCCCCCCTTCTCTCCCCTCCTAATAACTTTACACTTTCGAAAATATCCCCATTCGACTTGCAGGCTATTGAAACCTATCTGTACCAATTTTGAAAGGCCTAACTGTATTTCTAATTGTTTTTGCCCCCCCCCCCCCCTTGGGGATCAAATTTCGAAAATTCCAGGAATTGGTTTTTAGACATTTATATTAGCTATATTTTAAAGCAAAAATTTTACGGATATCTGTTTCTTTGTTTGAGCTATGAAGGATATTTTGAATTCACGTTTTACCCCCCCCCCCTTGGGGGCCGAATTTTTTCAATTTTTTTCTTTCCTAAACCATCCCTGACCTATAAGGAAAAAAACAAAAAAAGAATGATCGAAATCGGTCAAGCCGTTTACAATTTCATAATGGACATACAGACAGACATTCATTTATATATATATATATATATATATATATATATATATATATATATAGATTATAAGAAAAAAAACTTTTTATAAACTGTGTTTTTAAATTTTCTGTTGAATCATAGAACTAACTACATTAGCACTTTATCAATGCGTATGAAATCTTTAAACCGATAGTAACGTCAATTTTTGTGAGATACATAATTTAATTTTTTACAATTTTTTAATGCTCACGTTTAATTAAATTATTTATTTAATCACGTTTATTTATTTTTATGTCGAAAGAAAATGAACTCGTAAATTTTTTTTTGGCAACAATTAAATTATAGCTAATATTTTAATGGCTATTTATAAGGTATTAGGAGGTTATTATTTTCATATTTTAATTAATAATAAGAAAACTATTCGAATTTTTTCGAATTTTTTTTTTACCTAAACCATCCCTGACCTTTAAGGAAAAAAACAAAAAAAGAATGATCGAAATCCGTTCAGCCGTTCTCGAGTTTTAGTGAGACTAACGAACAGCAATTCATTTTTATATATATAGATACTTTGATGAGACATTTAAAAACAAATTTGACTTCAAATTATTAATATATATAATGATCCTCATCTGTCATGAACGAATCCGGTTAGTACCGCTTCAAAACAGAAACTTTTGGCAGCCATTTTTTTTCCCGTTTATTTAATTCAACTTAGGAAACATACATATCATTTTCATACATGTTTTGTATCGCACATATTCTTATTTCCTATAAAACCTTGAAAAACTATTCAATTGTAATGTTTAAATCTCTAAATTAAGTATAACGGATCACTGGCTATTATAAACATGAACCTATAAATAGAATTATGTAACTTCATGATTATAAACAAAGCAAGACCAAATAAAAACAAACCAAAACTGTTGCCATTCAGAAAATACAAATTCCAAATGGACAACTTTTTAATTCCGAAGGAACGACTCTTTGACTGTTTCATTAAAAAAACGCTTAAAATATTTCTAAAACATATTAAAGCCTTCAAAATCTTAAAATATTTGTAAAAACGCATTAAAGCCTTTAAATATTTTTATCAAACTTTATTATTTGTTTACATTGTAAGGTATGATTGGTGCCGAGTTTAGTACGTAAATGCCGCCAGTTGATTTTAGTTTTGAAATTAGTGTAAAATGATAGTTGGGATAGAATGTTTGGTTGGGCAAGTAAAAGTCACCAGTTGAAATGAGTATTGAAATTAGAGTAGTCTAATGTGATAATGTCGAGTCAAGGTAAAATGTTCGGTTGAGAACGAGAAAGTCCCTAGCTGGATCCTGGATTGGCGATGTTGAGGGTGAGATAGCTGGTTGGAGGTATCGAGTAGAGGTGAATTTGGGTTAGCATGGAGTGTCTGTAGTTATTGGATAGTTAGTTAGAAAATTTGAAAACAGGATCTACGATAGTCTTAAAAAAAAGTATTTTGGTAAAATGAAGTGAATCGTTTTTTCTTATTATGAGGAAAGGCGAAGTGATGACGTCACTGGCAGGTTCGTGGATACAATAAAAATATTTCCTATATTAAACGCCCAATGGATTTTTCGTAAAAAATTATTAAAAATCGAGTGAAATTATTTCCCGAATTTAATTCCCATATTTAGGTGTAGATATGTATTAGTTATCATGTGCATGCGTTAGATTAAGTTGTTTTTGTTCTAAAATTGATAAAATTTGAATTTTAAATTTCAAAACTTTAAATTTCAAAAAACTTCCATATTCCATTGAAAACATAAACATTTCATTTCAAAGGATGATATTACACAATAAATATCCAACTAATATACTAATTAAAAGGAAAATGATAAATATTCTATTATAATTTGAAGTGAAATTTGTTTTCAAATGTCTAAATAAAGTATCTGATATAAAATACTAATATGTTGCAGCGGAATAGATTTGATATCGGTCATCCTTGGCAGAAAAAAAAAAAATATATATATATATATATCGCCAAATTATCTGGCGAATATAATTTAATTCCTTTCAAAAATCATGGTTATTTTAAAAATTTATATTAAGAGAGTAAGGAATAATATGAAACAATATTTCGCACAACACAAATTACGAAAATATACATCTGGCATGTATATTTTCGTAGTACGTTTTTGATCGCCAAATACAAAAACGCTAAGGACAACAGAGTTTTGAAATTTAAAATTAAAATTTTGTCAATTTGACAGCAAAATAACTCAATCTAACATATGCACATGATCACTAATACATATATATACCCAAATATGGGGATTAAAATCGGGAAATAATTTTCCTCGATTTTTAATAATTTTTTACAAAAAATCCAATGGGCGATTAACATAGGAAATCATTTTCTTACATACATGGACGGTCAGTGACGTCACACTTCGCTTGCGTATAGAGCACTTAATGGAACACTGGGATGTGTTGTTGCTGTTGTGTTGTCGGGCCTATATTTTTTGTCAACCAGCAGTTTTTTTATTGTCATTCATATTTGTTGATCGGGTAAAATTTTTGAAGTGAAAACTTCTTTAGGCGCGTTGAGCACTTTTGGGTTAATAAAAATCATTGAACTCCCATCATCGTCAGCTAACGCTTTCCACTTGAAGTGAAAACTTTTGGGTGAAGAAAAATCATTGAATTCGCGTCATCGTCAGCAAACGCTTTCCATCCTTGTATGATACAAATAATGTATCACTCAATTAACTTGCTAATGTGATGTGTTAATAATTATATACTGTATATTGTTTTAAAATCTGGTGCGGCGTTACACGACTTCTCTCATCTCCGGGCACTGTCTCTATTGCAGTTAGACCTCACAAAACAGTGAGAAAGCCCAAAGCTGCCATTTTTTTCACGTTTTTACAATCTTGTGCGGCTCTACACGACTTCCCTCATCTCCGGACACTGTCTCTTAAAGATTGCAGCCGGAAACGTTGCAGTTAGGCCTCACAGAACCGTGAGAAAGACCAAAGCCTCCATTTTTCTCACGTTTTTACAATCTGGTGCGGCTCTACACGACTTCTCTCATCTCCGGACACTGTCTCTATTACAGTTAAACCTCACAAAACCGTGAGGAAGGCCAAAGCCGCCATTTTTCACACGTTTTTACAATCTGGTGCGGCTCAACACGACTTCACTTAACTCCGGACACTGTCTCTTAACGATTGCATCCGGATTCGTTGCAATTAGACTTCACAGAACCATGAGAAAGACCAAAGCCGCCATTTTTCTCACGTTTTTAAAATCTGGTGCGGTTCCAAACGACTTCTCCAGAGCTTCCAACCTAATCCGGCAAATTGTTAGTACCGCCCCTTTTCTTCACCACTTAATTTTTAGAGTATTTTTCTTCTTAATCCATTGTAGATACATTTGAAGAGAATTTCTCTAAAAATTAAGTGGTGTAGAAAAAGAGGCGGTACTAACAATTTGTCGGATTAGGTTGGCAGCTCTGCTTCTCTCATCTCCGGACACTGTCTCTTAAAGATTGCAGCCGGAAACGTTGCAATTAGTCCTCACAGAACCGTGATAAAGGCCAAAGCCTCCATTTTTCTCACGTTTTTACGATCTGGTGTGGCTCTACACGACTTCTCTCATCTCCGGACACTGTCTCTATTACAGTTAGACCTCACAAAGAACGAAAATTATAAAATATCGAAATACATTTGATTTATAAACAAAAAATTGAAAATACAATTAAATGATCACGTGGTAACCATCATGATCTAAACATCGTTTTGAAGATTTATCGTTCACATTCCGTCATTTTTGACGGGTTATATACTAGTAATAGAATATTTATTATTTTCATTTTAATCAGCATATTATTTGGATATTTATTGCGCTAATATCACCCTTTGAAAGGAAATGTTTATGTTTACATTTTAAAATGGAATTTTGTCAATTTTTTTTTTCTACAGTTTTGAAATTTAAATTTAAAATTTTGTCAATTTGACAGCGAAACAATTTAATCTAGCACATGCCCAAAATAACTAAAACATATCTATACCTAAATTTTGGGATTAAAATTAGGAAATAACTTTCCTCGATTGTTAATAATTTTTTACAAAAAATCCAATGGACGATTAACATAGGAAATCTTTTTCTTGGCCGCACGGACGGTCAGTGACGTCATCACTTCGCGTGCGTATTTTAATAAGGTGTATAAACTTTATTATGAATTATACATTTTAGTATTTAATGTTGAAAAAACATTTAATGCTTCAGGTAAGTTATTCATTTATTTATTTAATTTTTTTAAATCCAAGTTTGTTTAAACACATCTGTTTAAATATTAATTCTAAGTATTAGATAAATTATATCATTAGAAAAAATAAATATTTTTAAAGCTATACGCAAGGGAAGTGTGACGTCACTGACCGTCCGTGGATAAGGCTCCTTCCGTGGATGCAAGGAAATGATTTCCTATGTTAATCGAACATTGGATTTTTTTGTAAAAAAATTATTAAAAATCGAGGAAAATTATTTCCCGATTTTAATCCCCATATTTGGATATATATATATATATATATATATATATATATATATATATATATATATATATATATATATATATATATATAGATTGTTCGTTATCATGTGCATGTGTTAGATTGAGTTATTTTGCTGTCAAATTGACAAAATTTTAATTTTAAATTTCAAAACTCTGTTGTCCTTGGCGTTTTTGTATTTGGCGATCAAAAACATAATACGAAAATATGTATGTCAGATGTATATTTTCGTAATATGTAATTGTACGAAATATTGTTTCATATTATTCACTACTCTCTTAATATAAGTTGTTAAAATAACCATGATTTTTTAAAGGAATTAAATTATGTTCACCAGATAATTTGGCAATATTTTGTTTTCTGCCAAGGATGACAGATATCAAATCTATTCCGCTGAAACATATTAGTATCTTATATTAGATACTTTATTTAGACATTTGAAAAGAAATTTGACTTCAAATTATGATAGAATATTTATCATTTTTTCTTTTAATCAGTATATTAGTGTAGTATCCTGTAATATCCATCAGACGGCGCTGTAAGTTGTACATCTATGTATATATTTTCTTTGTTTGTACATATTCTGTAAATGTGTAAATAGAACATTCAGTCGTGGAATAAACACGTTAAATGTATCGTCTGCGTTCTCTATGTTCAATATCAAATCATATAAAAAAGATATGAAGGTGGCGACGATGAAAAGTGTTCGTTATTAGTTTGTCATTAGTATTACTTCGATTTATAAATATGGATCAAGCACAATTTCAGGAATTATTGCGAACGTTAACAGAAAGCAATAATCGAATAGCAGCATTGTTCGCTACAAGTAAAGTTGAAACAGATGCGGCGAATAAATCTGGACTCACAGAGACAGATACTGTTACCTTTTTATCAAACTTCGAACAATTTAATAGTAATAATGAAACATTCACTCAGTATAAACATCGCTTCGAAAATTATTTAGAAATTAAAAATATTTTTAATGATAAAAATCTGTGTTCTAAAACATTACTAAAAAATAGTATCGGTTCAGAATTATACAACTTATTAACATCCTTGATTGTTCCTAAATTACCTAATGAATTAACATATGATGAACTTATAGTAATTTTAGAAAAACATTTGTGTCCACACCTAATGTTATTATAGAACAACATCGTTTTCTATCTCGATTCCAATTTGAAAGCGAAACGATAGCAGCCTACGTAGCGGCTCTCCGAAAATATACATCTACCTGTGATTTTAATTGTGAATGTGGAAAATCTGTATCAGATTTATTTTTACGAGCCCAATTTATTCGAGGATTAAAAGATTCAAATATTAGAGAACAGTTGTTGATAATACCTGATTTAACATTCGATGAAGCAGTTACAAAGGCTTTAGCTTATGAAGCTTCAAAATTAAATAACGCATAATTATTAAAAAATCATTCATCAAAAATAACTGATGATATAAATAAAATTTGTAAAATTAGGAAGAATAGTATTTCGAGAAATATTTCTAAAGATAGAAAACGTGATTTTTCTGGCAAGCGCACCCGTTCTGTTTTCAGAGAAAAACACCATTAAATTTTCGTGAACTTGGTATTCATAATACATGCCTTCGTTGTGGCCGTGCAAATCATCTATCACGTCAATGTCGTGTAAATTATAAAAAATTGTATTGTCAAGCTTGCCATCGCACTGGTCATGTTCAGAAAAATTGCATATATACTTTGCTAAAGAAAACAAAAGAACGAAAAATTCGATCAATTGAAAATGTTTTAGAACAAAATGATCATATGACAGATATCGATGCTATTGATTTGTTTTCCAGTGTTACCAGGGTCATAGATATTTTTAAAGGTACTTCTAATTCATTATCACATGAGGAAAAATTTTATGTCGAAATACAAATCGAAAATAAGATGCAAAAATTTCATGTAGATTCAGGCGCAGGCTATACATTGTTACCTAAACGAAATTTCGATTCCTTGAAATTAAAAAGTGAAATCCACCCTACACGAGTAAAATTTCGATCATACACACATGGTATTTTTGAGCCATTAGGAGTAGTAGAAGTACCAATTAAATATAAGAATCAACGGTGCAGAGAAATCTTGTTTATAATACCAGATATGTTTACACCTGTATTAGGTAGAACATGGATACGTCGATTAAAAATAAACCTATTTGAACTCGATAATGCGAATAAATACAACAATCTCGAAGTGAAATCTATCTCTAACTCCAACTTTATTGATGATATAATTAATCAATTTTCTGAAATTTTCGAACCAAAAGTAGGGAAAATTCCCCATTTTACATGCACTTTAAATCTTCGAGAAAACGCAAAGCCAGTATTTTTAAAAGCCCGTGATGTTCCTTTTGCTTTACGTGACAAAGTTGAGCATGAACTGAATGCACTTGAGCGTGATAATATTATTACGAAAGGTGACTGTAGTGACTGAGGTTCACCACTGCTCGTTGTACCTAAGCCAGACGGATCAGTACGCCTATGTGTCGACTATAAAGTCGCCGTTAATCCCCAACTACAAGCAGCTCATTATCCAATTCCGAGAATCGATGAAATGTTAAATAGTTTACGTAATGCAGAAGTCTTTTGCACCCTAGATTTATATAAAGCATATTTACATGTAGCAGTTGATGACAGTAGTAAAATTATACAAGCCATTTCGACGCACAGCGGAACATTTCAAGTGAATCGGTTATCTTTTGGAATCAAAACAGCACCCAGTGAATTTCACAGAATTTTAGACCAAATTTTAGAGGGTTTACAAGGGGTCACAACTTATTTCGATGATATAGTCATCCATGGTGAAACGATAAACGAATGCAGAGAGCGATTGATTAAATGTTTAGAATGTCTAAAGAAATATGATTTACATGTCAATAAATCAAAATGTCAGTTCTTCAAAAAATTCATGTCTTATTTGGGATATGTAATTGAAGAAATTAAAATTTCTAAAATGTCCAAAAAAAGTTGAGGCAGTAATTCATGCTCCTAGGCCTCAAAATACTGATGATGTAAGACGTTTCTTAGGTATGGTTACGTATTATTCCAGATTTATACCCGATACCTCAACTCTGACATATCCTTTAAGATGTTTACTTAGGAAAAACATCAAATTTAACTAGCCATCTTCTTGTGAATCAGCATTTATGAAATTAAAACAAGAAATAGCTAGTGATAGGGTTTTAACTCCCTATGGCACATTATTACCAATAACTGTAGCATGTGATGACAGTCCAACAGGCATTTCAGGAGTCCTATCACATATAGTCAATGGTATTGAAAAACCAGTAGCATTTACATCCCGCTCATTAACAGTAGCAGAGCAGAACTATAGTCAATTGGATAGGGAAGCTTTAGCAATCAAATTCGCAGTTCATAAGTTTCATACCTATATCTACGGTAAAGTATTTACCCTTATAACAGATAATAAACCTCTATACCGAATTTTTCATCATGATGCTAAAATTTCCACATTTACGTCATCTCGATTACTCAGATATGCTGCATTTTTGAGTGAATATAATTATAAAGTTCAACACCGAAGAAATGAAGATCATATAAATGCTGATTATCTATCAAGAGCTTCCATTAAATTAAGAGATCCAAAAATTCTACAAGATGATGACATCATAAATTTACAAGCTGTGAATCAAATTTCTAATGTGATCCTCACGTCTGAAACTATTGCTAAAGAAACAGAAAAAGATCCAAAATTATCAACTTTGAAAAAGGAACTTTTGTCAGGCGATAATTATAGTACTGATTACTCATTACAAAATGGAACCATTTTTAAAGGTCATAGAATCTACATTCCAGAGACTTTCCATCAAACAGTATTAAAAGAATTACATGCTACTCACATGGCATAACAAAAATGAAGCAGCTGGCTAGACGATATGTTTACTGGGAAAAAATTGATCAAGCCATTGAAAATCTAGTAAAAAGCTGTAAAGAATATGCTATTTTGCGCAATAATCCACCAAAAGTTGCTGTACACCCGTGGGATAACCCTAAAGATAATTGGGAACGAATACACATAGATTATGCCGGTCCGTTCCAAAATCACTATTTTTTTATATGTGTCGATGCAAAGTCAAAGTGGGTAGAAATACGCATGTCAAAATTAGCTCCAAATACTAGCTCAACAATCAATCTCTTAAAAAACATTTTCTCAACTCACGGATTTCCTTTAATACTTGTATCAGAAAATGCGTCTATATTCACAAGCGAAGAATTTTGAACGTACTGCACCACTTGTGTTATAGTGCAAAGGTTTATAGCCCCAGGGCATCCTGACACAAATGGCTTGGCAGAACGAAATGTGCAAACCTTTAAACGACGTCTGAAGTCAATTACAAATGAAGCTGGTACCCTTAAAGAAAATGTTTAGAAAATATTGCTCCGTTATCGTGCTACTCCTCTAAGATGCGGTAAATCTCCAGCAGAACTCTATCTTCATCGTAAAATTCCTATAGAATTGGATGCACTTCTGCCAAAATCAACTCGTCAATAAAATTTTATCAGTGAGCCAGTACGAACTTTATCCAAGGGAGAGAGAATTCAGGCTCGTGTGTACCAAGACAATTTGGGAATATGGCAGTTTGGTGTTGTTATTCGTAAACTGGGGACTCGTCATTACCTAATGAAGCTGGATTCAGAGCGTACCCTGAAACGACACATAAATCAATTAGTTTCAACTCGAGTGCCTTTGGCAGATAAATATCAATCAAAGGAAACAAATAGTTCCAAATCATCAAAACATGTCACGTTCACTACAAGTACACAAATGTGTGATAATTCACCAACTTCAAGGGTAGATGATATGTTTACTGGGAAAAAATTGATCAAGCCATTGAAAATCTAGTAAAAAGCTGTAAAGAATGTGCTAACTTGCGCAATAATCCACCAGAAGTTGCTGTACACCCGTGGGATAACCCTAAAGATAATTGGAAACGAATACACATAGACATAGATTTATTGCGTAAATATCATCCTTTGAAATTAAATGTTTATGTTTTCAATCGAATATGGAATTGTGCCATTTTTTTTTCTAGAGTTTTGAAATTTAAAATTCAAATTTTTATCAAATTTACAGCAAAAACAACTTAATCTAACGCATGCACATGGTAACTAATAAATATCTATACCCAAATATGAAGATTGAAATAGGGAAATAATATTATTTAATTTTTAATATTTTTTTTTAGAAAAAATCCAATATGTTAAATAGGAAATCTTTTTCTTGCATCCACGAACGGCCAGTGACGTCATCACTTCGCTTGCGTATTACGACGTCAGATTTACATGTAAGTTTAACATTTCACAAAGCTTTATATGTATTTCAATTTAATTCAAGTGCAAATATATTTCTTTTCATTTCATGTCAAGATATTTTAAAAACAAAAGGGAACATGTACTAAATTTTTCTTTTATGTTGGCAGCACCTAATTTTTTTAATATTTCATTATTTCCATTTCTATTATGGCTTTTACTTGGATTTTAATTAAAATTCTCAGATTTTAAACTAAAATTTATTTTATCAAAATTAAATATAGCCTATAACAATCAGGGATAGTGTAGCTTTTGGTCAGTAAAAGAAGTTTTTAAATCGGTTTAGTCAGTCTAAGAACATGATTCGACAAGGATTTATTGAACAAAACAGTTTTAAGTGTACTTTTTTGACATCGGAATGGGCTCTTCCCACCTGACGTCAGAAGTCACATGATAGAGGAAAAACAAATAGCAGACGAAGTTTTGTTTACATATTGCGATTGCTGAAATAACATATTTTCTATTCTTATTTCTGATCAATCGTATTTAATCTGTGTTATTTTTTTTATAAATCATCATTTTTAATCCCTTTTATATCATTATTCATCATCTTTTGTTTGCTGTATACATTTACAATCATCATTTAGTTTATACTTGTTATTGATGTTCATGAAGACCATGCTTAAATACTCTGATTTTTGGTACTTAAATCATTGACAGTGCAATATCGTACTGCGTAAATCCATTTAGACCAGTAACTAAGTTAATTAACTTGTTGTAACACCTTTATGCAATTAAATTAAATGAAAACATTTTGAAATTTCAAATTATAATCCATAAACATTCCACAAGAAGCTATTATTTATTGCTAGATCAGTTAATGTTACAGTTACACTACAATATACAAAAATCGATTCTTATAGGTAAAAATAAATAAACGGTTACGTGCTAACTCCGACGTGCCATCTCCGGACATAGTCAAAGTCCCTCTTTGTAAGGGATTAAAGTGTTGAAAAATTCCCATTTGCGCGACCAGAAATTGCAAGACCGGGCTTGCAGGGGATTTCGTCCTTTTTGACTTGATAATCAGAGAACGCCTGTAAGTCTGTTCCGCGACAATCCCTACCACGGACGTAAAAAGAAAAAGAAAAAATAAACACTGGACATCCCTACGATCGCTGTGCATGAATCTGAGAACGCCCGTAACTCGATTTTGTAGCAATCAGTATCACGCACGTATGTTCGCTTCGCTCACATGAAAAAAAAAAAAAAAAAAAAAAAAAACATCACTGGATACCCCTGCCTCGCTGTGGATGAATCTGAGAACGCATGTAACTCGTTTTTGCAGCAATCAGTATCACGCACGTATGTTCGCTTCGCTCACATGAAAACCAAAAAAAAAAAACATCACTGACACACCTGCCTCGCTGTGCATGAATCTGAGAACGCATGTAACTCGTTTTTGCAGCAATCAGTATCACGCACGTATGTCCGCTTCGCTCACATGAAAACCAAAAATAACATCACTGGATACCCCTGCCTCGCTGTGCATGAATCTGAGAACGCATGTAACTCGTTTTCGAAGCCATCACTATCACGCACGTATGTTCGCTTTGCTCACATAAAAACCAAAAAGAAAAAATCACTGGACACTTCTACCTAGCTGTGTATGAATCTGAGAACGCATGTAAATCGTACTATTCTTGCATTTTTACTTTATTCGCGCAAATGGGAATTTTTCAAACTACTTAAAACTAGTAAATTTATCGCCAAAATTCAACTTAGCTACATTTCCGGTCAATAGACTTTAGGGAGTGGGCCAAGTATAAAATAATCCTTTTAAGACACATTCCTTCAACACTTTAATCCCTTACAAAGAGGGACTTTGACTATGTCCGGACTTGGCACGTCGGAATCGGCACGCCACCAAATAAACACATAAAATGATTTAAAAAAATTATTAAATGGGCTCTTCCCACCTGACGTCAGAGGTCACATGATAGAGGAAAGACAAATAGCAGACAAAGTATTGTTTATCTATAGCGATTGCTGAAATATCATATTTTCTATTCTTATCTTTGATCAATCGTATTTAATCTGTGTTATTTTTTTTTATAAATTATCATTTTTAATCCATTTTATATCATTAATCATCATCTTTTGTTTGCTGTATACATTTACAATCATCATTTAGTTTATGTTTGTTATTGATGCTTATGAAGAACATGTTTAACACTCTGATTTTAGGTTGATTTCTTTAGAAATCGACCTATTGCAATCACTTCGTTTATCTATATCTATCTATCTATCTATCTATCTATCTATAATGAAAATTTTGTCATCACGATAACTCCCGAAATAATACTCGAAATCGAACCAAATTTGGACAGTGAACTAATCTTATAAATATCTTGGATGAGTTCGTTAACCAAGTTGCTCCGATTTTTTGTTTTCAAGTGGCAGCCACTTGAAAATTTCAAACCGATATTGTAAAAAGCATATTTAAAGCACGATTTGCTTGAATTTTGTTGTAAATACAGGTCACATGAGGGTCTCAATGATGTTTATTAATGAAGTTTATCCTCCATTTTCAATAAAGTGGCAGATATTTTAAGTTAAACGAAACCACTTGAAATCAGGCTACCACTTGAAAAATTAAAATCCCTATAACTTCCGAAATAATACTCCAAATCGAACCAAATTTGAACAGTGTCTTAACTTATCTTATAAATATCTTAGATGAGTTTGTTAACCAAGTTGCTCCGCCATTTTGTTTTCAAGTGGAGACCACTTGAAAATTTCAAATTCAAATTGTAAAAAGCATATTTCGAATTTTTTTTAAATTTTGATGTATACATAGATTACACACGTGTCTCAAATAACTTTATTAATGAACTTTATCTGCCATTTTTAATAAAGTGGCGGATACCTTAAGTTAAGCGGGAGCACTTGAAATTAGGCCACCACTTGAAAATTTAAAACCATGATAACATCCGAAATAATACTCCAAATGGAACCAAATTTGAACAGTGTCTTAACTTATGTTATAAATATCTTAGATGAGTTTGTTAACCAAGTTGCTCCGCCATTTTGTTTTCAAGTGGAGACCACTTGAAAATTTCTAATTTAAATTGTAAAAAGCGTATTCCGAAATTGTTTGAATTTTCATGTAAATACAGACCACATAAGGATCTCAATGAAGTTTATTAATAATATCCGCCATTTTTAATAAAGTGGCAGATATCTTAAGTTAAGCGGGACCACTTGAAATCAGGCTACCACTTGGAAATTTTAAATCCCTATAACTTCCGAAAGAATACTCCAAATGGAACCAAATTTGAATAGTGTCTTAACTTATCTTATAAATATCTTGGATGAGTTTGTTAACCAAGTTGCTCAGTCATTTTGTTTTCAAGTGGAGACCACTTGAAAATTTCAAATTCAAATTGTAAAAAGCGTAATCCGAATTTTTTTAATTTTTGATGTATACATAGATTACACAAGTGTCTCAAATAACTTTATTAATGAACTTTATCCGCCATTTTTAATAAAGTTGTGGATATCTTAAGTTAAGCGGGATCGCTTGAAATCAGGCCACCACTTGAAAATTTAAAACCGTGATAACTTCCGAAATAATACTCGAAATGGAACCAAATTTGAACAGTGTCTTAACCTATCTTATAAATATCTTAAATGAGTTTGGTAACCAAGTTGTTCCGCCATTTTGTTTTTAAGTGGAGACAACTTGAAAATTTCAAATTTAAATTGTAAAAAGCGTATTCCGAAATTGTTTGAATTTTGATGTAAATACAGACCACATAAGGATCACAATGAAGTTTATTAATAAACTATATCCGCCATTTTTAATAAAGTGGCAGATATCTTAAGTTAAGCGCGGTCACTTGAAATCAGGCTCCCACTTGAAAATTTAAAATCACGATAACTTTTGAAATAATACTTCAAATCGAACCAAATTTTGACAGTGACATTATGATATAATTATCTTGAATGTTTTCACTAGGCAACTTGTCCCGACATCTTGTGTCTAAGTTCCAGCCACTTTAAATCACACTGCCACTTGAAAATATGCCATCACGATAACTTTTAAAATACTAAACTGATTCAAATAAAAGCTGGTTAGTGAACTTTTAGTTCAAATATCTAGGATAAGTTCACTTGATGACTTGATCCGCAATTTTATTTTCAAGTGGCGGCCACTTGAAAATTTGTCATTATGGTAACTTTAGTAAGACAGAATCAATTCGCTTCAAATTTGGGTAGTGGATTTATCATTCAAATATCTCAGATAAGTTCGCTAGGCATCTCACTCCACTTTTTTTTACAAGTGGTGCCACCTGAAAATTTGTTATGATTATAATTTTTGAAATTCTAATTTGATTTAAACTAGAATTGGACAATGAACTTATTGTACAAATACACTGGATGATTTCGATGGGCAAGTTGTTTTGCTATTTTGTTTTACAAGTCGCAGCCACTTAGACTGCCACTTGAAAATTTGCCATACTAATAACTTTTGAAACACGGCACTGATTTAAACCACAGTTGGACAGTAACCTATGCTTCAAATATCTTCGATGTGTTTGCTGGAACTTTAGAAATACTTAATCAATTCAAATCAAAGTTGAAAAATGGATTTATCATTCAAACAACAAAAATTTAGAAAATTCACGTAACTCATGAACCAATCACGTTATTGCGTCCATCTTTGGTATATCGATAACAAGTATCTTCTCGCCAAAAGTCGCCAAAAAAGTCGCCATAGTGGAAAAGTCGCCAAATTTGGCGCCAAATCCATTACATGCGTTACTGGATCTTTTTAATCTGTTTTTAAGGTAAAATTAGACTATTTCAATGCTAAAACAAACTAGAAATGCAGAAACTAACATTTTATCAACTTACTAAGCCTCTTTGAAAGAATTTCTACAAAAAAAAAAAAAAAAAAAAAAAAAAAAAATTCAAATTTGCTACGATATCTTAGATGAGCAACTTTATCTGCCATTTTTATCGAAGTGGCAGCCACTTAATTTTTCAACACAATGACTTTTGAGATTTTGAACTAATTCGAACTATGTGTGTACAGTAGACTTATCTCCCAAACGCATTTCATATATTTGTCAACTTAACCCACCATTTTTTTTCCTCGCGCCGGCCACTTGAAAATTTTAAATTCACATAAAAGTGTATTTATGAACCGATTTGCTTAAAACTCCATACGTGCATAGCCTACATCAATATTTCTACCAAGTGCTTTTATAATTTGTAGCCGCCATTTTGAAACAAAATGACGGCTACTTGATAAGGAAAAAGAAATCAACCTACCCTTCCGAAAAAGCCGGAAGGTCTTGTTTGGTATTTAAATCAGTGACAGTGCAATATCGTACTGCGTAAATCCATTTAGACCAGTAACTAAGTTAATTAACTTGTTGTAACACCTTTATGCAATTAAATTAAATGAAAACATTTTAAAATTTCAAATTATAATCCATAAACATTCTACAAGAAGCTATTATTTATTGCTAGATCAGTTAATGTTACAGTTACACTACAATATACAAAAATCGATTCTTACAGGTAAAAATAAATAAACGCATAAAATGTTTTTAAAAAATTATTAAATTTACAAATACAATTATTCTACTGTTTACAAATGCACAATATTACTTTATTTTATTTTATATTAAATATTAAAATTTTTGTTCTTAAGAACAATATTTAATTGAATTCGATTCTCAGAATTCGATCATTCGTTTTCCTCTATCACGTGATTGAGCAGACGACGCTGGGAAGAGCCCATTTACAAATACAATTATTTTACTGTTTACAAATGCACAACATTACTTTTATTTTATTTTATATTAAATATTAACATTTTTGTTCTTAAGAACAATTTTTAATAGAATTCGATTCTCAGAATTCGATTATTCGTTTTCCTCTATCACGTGATTGAGCAGACGACGGTGGGAAGAGCCCATTATGGACAATATTCCTGTGACGTCACCGTAGGTAAAATCGCGGAACACGTGGCCGATATTTTGTAAACAAATTAGATTCAAGATGACATTTTATTGTTACGTATAACATTTTCCTAAATATTTCTGCAGTGAAACTTAATAATAATGTTCAAAGAAGAACAAAAGTGAAATGTAAACAACTGAATCGAATGATAAAGTTAAGTCTATTCCATATCGTAAAATTGCAGAACATTTTATGTATACACACACACACATACATATATATAATGAAAAAAAGATTAATAAGAACATTTTATACACACACACATATATATAGACATCAAAGCTTAAATAAATAGAATTTCAATCACTTTAATAAAGGAATTTACTAATTGGAACATCCATTTAAATTTGTTAACATCGCCACAGTTCACACGGCAACTTTTAATATTACATATGTTGATTAATATTAACGTATATTACTAAAACTGGATTAAAAACAAAACAGAGTTATCACTATATCACTCTTACTTCAATTTCATATAATCTGTAACTCTTAGAAATAATATTGCAAGATAAAAATTTGCAAGCCACAATGCTTTGTTATGGTAGAGTTGAGAACTGTTTACCGAAAACAGCTGATTTTTTATAGTCTCGAACCCAAAGGAGGAATATGGTCCATTGGCTAGTGCTCGGATACTTTTGAGAAAAAGAAGACTATGTAAACAAAATGCGTCGGCGTGAACGTGTTAATAAGGTATATTGACAGAGCCAACGAGATATATAAATTAGAGTGCTGATTCAATGGATGAAGGATTAGCTTTCTGTGGTTCAAGATGAATCACGTGATATGCTCGAAAAGGTTGCTGTGTTTGGCCCTTTATCGCTATTTTGGCATTTAAAATATCAGTTCAACAAATTATCATTATTATTAGGTTACATGACAGTCCTATGACCGAAATAAATTGCTTTTAAAATAATTTTACACATATTTTACATTTTAATAAATAATAAAATACCTTTCTTTTCATCGTTTCTCAACCAACTTTAAAAGTGTTTATAAAACAAAATTTAAACTTTTAAAGAGCTAAATTTAACGACAAATAATAATTTTTCAACTATTTTTAAGCATTTTATCGGTTAAAGTTCAACTACACGAAATAAAAAAGAAGTAAAATCAAAATCAAAATGGTTTAGAACAAAAGAATGTTAAACTACGTAAAGTAAACAAAAACATTGAAACCGTTGCCATAGAAATGTACTGAAAATGAGCTGTTACCAAGGAAACCACCGAATACGCATGTGCAAGGAAAGCATGTCACATGACTCATCTTGGACCTTCTCAAGGGTTACCATTTATCACTCTACTTTATATATCTCGTTGGACAGAGCTAACAAGAACATGAAACAATATTTAACACAATGTATCTTATGAAAAAATACATCTCGCGTGTATATTTTTATATTACTATTTCATCGCCAAATCCAAAAACTGCCAAGAATGACAAATATCAAAGCTATACCAAGTTTTAAAGAAAACTCTTATAACTAACTTCTTAGAAATATGAATACTGAATTTCAAAGGATGTTAATTGTTCTATTTAAATGTTACCAATAAACCAGTTGTATAGAGTGATAAAATAATAAAGGAAATTTTGAAGATTTATCAGTCATTCGGGGCAGCAGCGTTTGTAGCTATCGATCTAAAAACAAATCTGTTAAAAAATCAAATTTTATCTAATTTTGCGCTGATTTAAAAATTTATGATTAATTGTAGTGCTTATGATGTTTGGCGAAAGAATTCATTTCATACTTTTAGGCACAATTTTCGATTTCATTTAATTTTTAGTTGTTTGAATAATAGTTGTTTTTTGGAGTCGGCTCTCTCTATTTTTTTTTTTTACAAAAAGATTTTATGGTTAGTTAGGATTAATAATTTAGATTGGAACAACTATAGTATTTCCCCTCAGCTAGATTTGGCGATTTTTCGTTGGCGATTATGGCTAAATCATAAATCTAAAAATCAGAAATCATATAGCATAAATGATAAAATCGTAAGCTAGATCATAAATCATAAACCATAAAATCATAAATCCAAAATAAATAGCATGTAGGCTGCCATATTATATCGCAAACAATCCAGAACGACATCGTTATCGTTCAAATCGGCGCCAAAGAAAAATCGCCAAATTCAGCTGAAGGGAAATACTATAGTTGTACCTTTAGATTTTTAGTAAATTAAACCTTTAAAAATTTTTTAGAATGATAAGCATATAAAGAAAAGATGAAAATATTAATTTAAAAAAATCTTCGTTCAAATCGGCGACAAAGAAAAATCGCCAAATTCAGCTGAAGGGATATACTATAGTTGTACCTTTAGATTTTTAGTAAATTAAACCATTAAAAATTTTTTAGAATGATAAGCATATAAAGAAAAGATGAAAATATTAATTAAAAAAAATCGTTATGCAAATTCTTTTAATGCTTTTTGTTATTTATTATTATTTTTTAAGGCTAAGTATTTCTCAACATTTATAATTCTGTGGCATTTTTCTATATTTTATTAAAGTAAAAATTAATTTATGCGTGTATTAAGTATAATTAGGAAAAAATTTGAATTTCTAGTCTGGTAAAAAACATACAATTCACGTTATTTTCAAAAAATCATATTAAATCTTCTAAGCAAAAATAGAATATTCGGTTATAATTTATTTATTAAGCACAGACCGACCTTCAAACTAGCAAACTTTCAGATTTTTTAAAAGAGGTGTTTTTGAGTAATTGTACTTCAAATATGGTCATATTTTTAAAAACTGCAAAATTAAAAAAAATAATTCTAAAGATTGTATATATGCTATATATACATCTATCCTCCCCATATTATCGAACAAAATATTTTGATGCCGAAAAAAGGTTCAAAAATCAGCCATTAGAAAGTATTGAAAAAAAGAATAAAAAGAAAAATGAATTTGAAACTGTATCTGGAGTTTTTCATTCACCTTTACTAAATAAATTATTCATAAATTTTATTTACTACATTATCCGTGTGTATTCCTGTGTGTGATTTACTCGGGAAAAGGCAGCCATTACAGTGACTTTTTCCGAAGAAAAAGGTATCACTTTTTCCCTCTCGCTGATCAATCTATGTCTTACTACTATATCTATGATATGCTATGATTAAAATAAAATTTGTTGTGAAGTTATCATAAAATGTTTTGAGATTCTCAACTTTTATTTTAGTTTTAAATAAAATTTTTATTAGAAAAAATAATACCAAAAATCGGTAAAAATCAAATTTTTTTTCAGCAAAGGAATTTATTTTCTTAATTAATAAGGCAAACAGATTTTTACTTTCTTCTATATGTAATATAGAGAAAGTATTGGATTCGTGAAAATTTTCGACCTCCGTTTTTTGATGGATTTACACGTTTTGGGATGTCCAGAACACGAATTAATAGTTTTTAGAAAATGTCTGTCTGTCTGTATCACTTTTTTTGGACGCTGTATCTCACGAACCAATGAATGAAATTTAACCAAACTTGGTATTTAGTTGCACCCTGACATAAACTGGTGCTGATTAGATTTTGGGATCAATTGCTCAACAGGTGACGCTGTGATCGTATATAATGCAAACTTTTAACATGGCAGTATAGGACAAAATTTCGTATAAATGTGGTATCGGTTCCCCCCCCTGGAGGGGACGTACCCCCCCCCCCGGGGAAGTAAATTTTCAAGATGGGTATCTTTCGAAAGGTCTCGTCAGTACCTTTGAATCGAATGGTTGAACCATAAATCTGTGATAATTTAAGACAAAGTTATGGATTTTTTTACTTTTAACAAAAAAAATTTAGAAAAAAAATCGTATTTTTTTTAACGAAATTTAACCAAACTTGGTATTTAGTTGGTCCCCGACATAAACTGGTGCTGATTACATTTGGGGATCAATAGCTCAACAAGTGGCGCTGTGGTCGCATTTTTCCTAAATTTTTAACATGGCAGTATAGGACAAAATTTCGTATAAATGTGCATAATAAGAGTTATTTTAAACTTGTGATAGTAAAATTAATATGAATTATTGATAATTGTAGTAGTTACCCAGGAAAAAATTTTCTTGCATGTGGGGGCATCGGTTCCCCCCCCCCACCCCCACTGGGGGGGGAGTACCCTCCTTGGGGTGTAAAGATTCGAGATGGGTATCTTTCGAAAGGTCGCGTCGATACCTTTAAAACGAATGGTTGAACTATAAATCTGTGATAATTTAAAACAAAGTTATCGATTTTTTTTTTTTTACTTTTAACAATTTTTTTTTTTTTTTTTTTTAAATATTGTTACTGATTGAATATGTATAGGAAAATGTAGAAGAAAGTCTTGTGGTGGCCATAACATACTAGTTTTTAATTAAACTAAATTTAAATTCAGCTTAAGAACTACTAAAATAAAAAGACCGAAAAAGTTAAATATTTTTTAAGCAGCGCTCATTTGAAAATGAAGAGTTTTTTTAATTTTCTGAAAAAGCTCAATTTTATGCTGTTTTAATGGGCTGTAAACAGAAGAAATTTTTGGGGGTGAAAATCCTTTTGGAATATTTTGTATTTCACTTAGTTCTTAACATTCTTTTTTTTTTTTTTTTTTTAATCATCTATGATGATGACCGGACTTTAGGGTGTATCGAAAAAGACTTTTTTTTAAATATCATATTTCCAATAGAGCGGAAAAGTTGCCTTATGCTATTGTTAGTAAGTGTGCAAAATTTTGTTGATCTGAATTAATATCTTCAGTTGCTTCTGGGGTCGTTTATATAAAAATTCGTTAATTTTATCGTTTTTTCAATATACAGGCTGTAACAAAAGTGTCCGGACACTAGCAAAAATTCCTATATAAAAGAAGTACACTTCATACGGTTTTGTTAAATAAATCCTTATTTAATCATGTTCTTACACTGACTAAGAACAGGATTCGACAAGGATTTATTTAACAAAACCAAATGAAGTGTGATTTTTCTACATAGGAATTTTTGCTAGTGTTCGGACACTTTTGTTAACGACTGTATATATAAATTTTTTTAATAAGAAATTGAAATCCTTAGTTCCAATAGGGCCGAAAAATTGCCATATGGTATCCTTAGAGCGTGTGCAATTTTTTATTGATATGGGTCAAAGGCTTCAGTTGCCTCTACGGGTCACTTATCTGGACAAGTTGCTCATTTTAATGATTTTCCTTCAACACTTCTAACGACTATAATTCTTTTATCTATATATTAACTAGCAGGCAACGCCCGCTTCGCTGGTTCCTATTTTTAAAAGAATCACTATAATTACTGAATTCTCAAAATTGCATTAATTTTTATCACGTGAAGAAAAAAAGAGAAACAAAATCTGATTGGGAAAAATGTCGCACCGGGTTCTCACTGCCTTCGGAAAAAATTCCCAAAATGCTCTAAATCTTATTTCTATTATTTTCCCCCTTTGCCCCCCCCTTCCGTCTATCCTAATAATTTTACAATTTCAAAAATATCTGCAATCGATTTGTAAGTATCAAAAACCTCTATGCACCAGTTTTGAACGATATATCTCTATTTTTATTTTTTGCCCCTCTCTTCTTCCCCCCCCCTCCCGCCCGTCCCAATAATTTTAAAATATCCGCAATCGATTTGTAGGTATCGGAAACTTCTATGTTCCAATTTTGAATGATCTTTACACTTTCAAAAATATCCCCATTCGACTTGCAGGCTTTTAAAACCTATCTGTACCAATTTTGAACGGCCTAACTGTATTTCTATTTGTTTTTGCCCATAGCCTCCCTTCCCACCCCACTCCCCTTCCCGCCTCTTCTATTAATTTTATAAATTCGAAAATATCCGCAATCGATATGTAAGTATCGAAAACCTCTACATATGTTTTAAACGATCTAACTCTATATTTATTTTTTTGCCCCCCCCTTTCCCCTCCCCCCTTCCCGGCCTTCCTCATAACTTTACACTTTCTAAAAAATCCCCATTCGACTTGCAGGCCTCTAAAACCTATCTGTACCAATTTTGAACGCCCTAACTGTATTTCTATTTGTTTTTGCCCATAGACCCCCTTACAGCCCCACCCCCTTCCTGCTCCTCCTAATAATTTTACAAATTCGAAAATATCCGCAATCGATTTGTAGGTATCGAAAACCTCTATATACCAATTTTGAACGATCTAACTCTATTTTTATTTTTTGCCCCCCCCCCCTCTCACCCCTCTCCCCTCCGCCCTTCCTGTCCCTCCTAATAACTTTATACAATCGAAAATATCCTCATTCGACTTGCAGGACTCTAAAACGTATCTGTACAAATTTTAAACACCCTAACTGTATTTCTATTTGTTTTTGCCCATAGCAACCCCCCTCTGCTGCCCCACCTGGGGCTGAATTTCTAAAATTCCAGAAATTGGTTTTTAGATATTTGCATTAGCTATATTTTAGAGCAAAAATTTCACGTATATCCATTTTTCTGTTTGAGATATAGAGGATTATGCGAAATCACGTTTTATGCATGTGAAATCACGTTTTGCCCCCCCCCCCCCCCCCCTTGGGGACTGAATTTTGAAAATTCCAGAAATTGGTTTTTAGACATTTGTATTAGCTATATTTTAAAGCAAAAATTTTACGGACATCTGTTTTTTTGTTTGAGATATGAAGGATTTTGTGAAATCACATTTTGCCCCCCCCCTTCCCGCCTTGGGAGGCGAATTTTGTAAAATCGCTTCTAAGTGGATGCCTACGCCATAGAACGAACGTTGTCACAAAATTTCATGCTTCTAGGTCTAGGGGTTTGGTCTGGGCGATGATGAATCACCCCCTCAGTCAGTCAGGAAGAGCTATTTTATATATATAGATTTGAAACTATGTTTTTGTCTGTCTCCACTAAATTGAGAGAACGGGTAGGTGTAAAAATTTGGTTGAGGTGTCTAAAAAAAAGGTCTTGGTCTGCAGATGTGTTATGAAAAGAGAAAATTATAAAAAGTCGAACGGTTCCCCCCCTCTGGGGGGCAGGTGTTAAAAACACGTATGCGAGCTTAACTCAGCTCCAAATTACTTCACGGTGAAGAAATTATACATGGGGGGACTAGACTCGAATACTAAAAAATCAATATCTCCGATTTTGAAATTTTCAATTTTAAAGGGGGGGAAAGGGGAAAGTAGATTTGAAGGGGGGGAGGGGGGAAATTAGTTTTAGAAGGAGATCTGTTCTAGACCCACACATGTAGCACCTCATTTTAAAGGTCTTGAAATTTCCTGTTGATTGGGGATGTTTGTTTACAATATAGGGCACCCCCCTGGTGGTGAAAAATGGAAATAGATGATTTTGTAGTAGGCCCTATCATGTTGAATCTTATTCTAAAGGTCTTGGTATTTCCTGACCGTTGGTGATGTTCGTAAGAGAACACACTGCACCCCCTGGTGGTGGAAAGCGCAACTAAATGATTTTGCAGTTGACACCACCGCGTGACACCTTATTTGAAAGGTCTTGGAAATTCAAGGCGATTGTTGATAAAGGTCTTGAAATTTCATGTTCATTGGGGATGTTTGTATACAATATAGTGCGCCCCCTGGTGGTTAAAAATGAAACTAGGTGATTTTGCAGTAGACCCTATCATGTTACAACTTATTTTAAAGGTCTTGATATTTCCTGACCATTGGTGTTGTTCGTATAGACCACGCTGTGCCCCCTGGCGGTGGAAAGTGTAACTAAAGTATTTTGCAGTTGACACCACCATGTGACACCTTACTTGAAAGGTCTTGAAAATTAAAGGCGATTGGTGATGTTCGTATACAACATACTGCGCTCCATGGTGGAGGAAAGCGGATTTTGCAGCGCTTGCGTAGCATGCCTGCTATACGGTGCCTCAGCCACAGGCAGCGGTAACACGAATCAGAGGTTCGTTCGGTTCAAGGTTAATTTTTGAGAATTTTTTCATGTTATTAGCGGCCTGTATATACGTGCCCCAAGCACTGGGTCACGAACCCGAGTTCCGTTCTGTTTGAGGTAATTTTTTTTGTTACAGATGATTATTTTTTTTTTGTGATGTTTTCATTTAAAAATAGAAATTCAAACAAAATCGAGTTAAAGATATAAAACCATACAAATTTAAGGCGCATTTAAGGTTATTATCATGGGCCCGGGCAATGCTGGGCGGGTTCGTTCCTTTCCAGGTTAATTTTTTTGAATTTTTTCATGGTATTAGCGTCCTGCGTATGCGCTGCCGCAGGCCACAAGAGTTTCGTTCGGTTCGACGTAATTTTTCTTTGTTATAGCTGATTATTTTTTTTCGCAATGCTTTTATTTAAAAATAAAAATTCAAACAAAATCGAGTTAAAGATATAAAATCATACAAATTTAAGGTTCATTTAAGGTTATTATCACGGGCCCGGGCATTGCCGGGCGGGTTCTTTCGGTTCCAGGTTAATTTTTGGGAATTTGCTTATGTTATTAACGGCCTGTGTATGCGCTGCCGCAAGCACCGGGGTCAGAAGGCAGAGTTTCGTTCGGTTCGCGATAATTGTTTTGTTACAGATGATTATTTGTTTCGCGATGCTTTCATTTGAAAACAGAAATTTAAACAAAATCGAGTTAAAGGTATAAAAAAATACAAATTTATGGTTCATTTAAGATATCATGGGCCCGGACAACGCCGGACGGGTCAGCTAACATATAGTCTTAGTGTTAAACGAAATAGAAAATAAAAGATAGCATCTGTTTATCTGGAGTCAGTTTGACGGCACATTGACAGTACTTTGTAGAAAGTGATGTCATAGATAGTATTTCAATTTATAAGCATTTTTCCGACTTTCTTTTTTTAAATGAAATGTCGTAAATTATATTAGATGTTTTAATATGAAATACATTTAAATAATGATGCGACGATTTTTGAAACATTACGGTCATTAAAGTGATCGTCGAATTCGACGGGTTCCAGCTATAGTTTATGATTATTTCTATTCAGATTTTTTTTTTTTTTTTTCGTATGAACAAATTATGCATTTGTGCAAATGTGCAAAGCGTAAATTGTTAAAAAAAACACGTAAATTTACGGGCCTTTGCCCGTTTAATTTTTACGCTCACGACCGTTTTTTTTTTACCTACAAGACGGGCATACCCGCATTTTCTGATATGTCTTGATACTTTCCGCTTTACCACAAGGTTCTTAGCAGTCTTTTACCTTTTTCCTTTTACCTTTTTTTTTTTTTTAAATAATAAACTTCATTAATCGTTTGTAGCACATATTTTCAAAGGAATAATACAAAAATTGATGTATATATGGAGTGATCTTCAAAATGGTAAATTACGGGCAAATCATAGACTGTTAAGAACATTGTGGTATAGCGGAAAATAGCAAGACTTAACAGAAAATACGGGTATGCCCGTCTTGTAGGTAAAAGACGGTCGTGATCGTAAAAATTAAACAGCGAAAGCCCGTAAACTTACGTTTTTTTTTTTTTTTTTTTTTTTTTTTTTTTTTTTAACAATGTAGGCATTGCACACTTGCACAAATGCATAATTTATTCACTCAAAAAAAAAAAGTGAATAGAAATAAACAAAATAAAAGAATTACAGTCGTTAGAAGTGTTGAAGGAAAATCATTAAAATGAGCAACTTTGTCCAGGTATAGTGACGCGTAGAGGCAACTGAAGCCTTTGACCCACATCAATAAAAAATTGCACATGCTCTAAGAATACCATATGGCCATTTTTCGGCCCTATTGAAACTAAGGATTCCAATTTCTTATTAAAAAAATAAATAAATAAATAAATAAAATATTGAAAAAACGATAAAATTAACGAATTTTGATATACACGATCCCAGAGGCAACTGAAGATATTAATTCAGATCAAAAAAATTTTGCACACATACTAACATTAGCATAAGGCAAATTTTCCGCACTGTTGGAAATTTGATATTAAAAAAAAAAGTTTTGTTTCGATACACCCTTCCGGACGTGCCCTGCCTGAGGTGAGATGGAATCACTCAAATGTAGGATTATAATATAGTTGGAGTTTCTTCCTTCACACGCTTGCACAAAAAATCGCCAATTTAGCAGCTAACCGACATAGTCAATCATCGGTTACTGTTGTGGTGACCCTGATCTTGAAGTTGTAACTATGGAATCCTTTTGAATGTTTTCCAATAACTAGAAATAACAAACTATTAACTATTTACAAAATTCAAAATGTTATGAAAAAACTTGTTATTCTCACGTTCAGACGTATATTCGATATAATGCTGCCAAGATTCGACAATCGTGGATTTCTATTTTCGATAATCGCCAATTCATTTTGATACTGTAACTAGAAGGTAAGGCCTCTTATTGATTTTTTTTTTCCTCCTTTGGTTGTTATTTGAGCTTTCTTACACAACAATACAAAGATGCAACCAGAGGCGGATGCACAAAATACAGGCCAAATCAATAGGCCAAACTATAGCGACAGTAACATTTTTTTAAATATATATAGATAACACGAATTTAAAAATGAATATATAAATATATATATTTATTTACCAACTCTCTTTTCTCCTTTTAGGATGATTGTGATGACGATTTTGAAATCGAGGAAGAGTAAGTCTAAATATCGTTTTATCTTCCTTTAATCTTTTTACTCTTTAAAACCATAACCAAAAAATCTGGTGTGAAACAACCACACAATTTTCATGACCCGCTATTACACGCATTATATGCACTTTTTGGAGATAATGTGATCAGAAGATATAAAAATGAAGTAACAAAGTAGACACCTAAAAATTTTCTGGTAAGAGAAAGCTTATACACGTGTAAAGACACATAAAACATATTTACATAGTGAGTTCAAGAATAAGAAGGGGAAAAAAATCCCTTTAGCCATTTTTTTTAAACATATATTTCCAAGATATTAAACTGGCCTACCTATTCAGGATGACTGTTATAACTTTACCGTAATAACCATTTAATACATTAGAAAGGATAGGCTAAATTGGGTTTATGTAACAATTTTCAAGAAAATCGTTAGAACCGCTTTTGAGACGACGACTTTTACCAAAATTTGGCATATTCAATTGTTGACCGGAAAACAATTACATACAGAATGATATCTAAAAGGGAGTTAATATGGCGAGTTTGAAAAAATCTTTACAGTCATTTTTAAGGGAACATACTTGCAAGACTTGAAATTGGACTATTCATACAGGATGCCTTTCAATTTTCCTGAACTAACTAATTCATACGAAAGGACATCTAATAGAGTGTTTATGTAGCAACATTGAAGAAAATCGTTACAACCTTTTTTGAAATACGGATTTCCGTTCCTACTTACGGTTTTCGATGTCCCACTTCCGGTTTCCAATTTTCACCAAAAATTAGAAAAATCATCTGTACACTAGACCTGTCTCAATTGTGAAGTTTCGTAGTTCTGTCTTTATTTGTTTCGAAGATATGATAAACAAAAATTCCCCGTACACATACACACACACACTGGCCAATTGCAAAAAACTACTTTCTTTAGCTCAGGATACCTTAAAACATGTAAATCACGTGAAAACTTGATATCGGGTGTTCGTACCCAATACAATACTTCCATTACCTACGTTAAGGAAAAAAAAAAAAAAAAACATTAAATACTCTGGTTTTTAAAAGATAAGCAATTTTTTTTTTTTTTTTAATTTTTTGCGCAAATTTTTTAAGGGGACAAACTATTTTTTAAAATGGGAAAATGAAGAAATTTTCGATCAACTTTCAGAATTAAAAAAATAAATAAAATAATAATAATGCATGTACATTTTTTTTTTTTTTTTTGGTGTGTGTGTGTGTGTGTATTAAGAAGTACGACATTACTCTATTGATTACAAATATTATTTTGGTTTTCTTTCAAATAGAAATTTTTTTAAATATTATTTCATAGTAGATTATTTTCAAGTGTGCTTACTCACTGCGAGCAGGATATCTCAATTACAATTTCCTTTACCCTTACAATTTTTACATTAAACGAAACAAAACAGTCAAATTAAGAATCTGAACTAAAACGTTTTACGTTTTAGTTCAGATAAAAGTTAAACTTTTATCTGAACGTTCGTCAGAACGTTAAACGTTTTTTAATTATCTTAATAATGTGGAGTATAATCAATAATTTAATTTGAAATGTGTGTGTGTGAAATTACCAATAAAATTTTGATACACAATCATATATATTTATATATATTTCCATTGAACAGAACTTCATACTTTTATTTCCTTTTATTCATTATGTCAAAATGTATGGTTGAGAAAAATTTTAAGTTCATATCTCAAATACTTTTTGAAGTACTATGTGTGCAGAGAGAAAGCACCCTTGAAAATAATCTGCATTAAAATAATATTTTAAAAATTTTCTATTTTAAAGTAAACCAAAATAATATTTTTAATCAATAGAGTAATTTCCTACTAGTTAACACACACACAAAATAAATAAATAAATAAATGTTTGTACATGCATTTATTCTTTTTTTACTTCCATTACCCGACTACCCGACATGTAATGGAAGGATTGTATTTGGTCCAAAAATTCGATATCGAGTTTTCACCTGATTTACATGTTTTAAGGTCTTCTGAGTCCAAAAAATTAATTTTTGGCAATTGGTCAGTGTGTGCGCGTGTGCGTGTATGTAGGTGGGGAATCTTCTGACTATCATATCTCCGAAACTAATAAAGATAGAGCTACGAAACTTCAGAATTATGACAGGACTGGTGTATAGATAAAAGTTCCAAATTCTGGTGAAAATTGGAAAACCGAAAGTGGGGCTTCGGAAACCGGAAGTAAATCCGTATCTCAAAACTGTCTCCAACGATTTTCTTCCAATTTGTTATATAAACAGTCTATTAGATGTCCTTTCGAATGATATAGTTGGGGTTAGTTCAGGAAAATTGACAGGCGCCCTATTCAAATAGCTCAATTTCAGGTATCGCAAGTGATTTTTTTTAAAACAGCTGTACGGATTTTTTTTTTTTTATACTTGACATATTAACTCCTTTTCAAATATCCTTTTCTATGTAATTATTGTTTTCCGGTCAATAATTAAGTACGACAAGTTTTGGTAAAATCTGGTATCTCAAAAACGGCTCTAACGGTTTTCTTGGAAATTGGTACATAAATCCATTTTAGAAATCCTTTCTCGTGTATTACGTGGTTATTACAGGAAAATTACCAGTCACTCTGCTTAGGTAGGTCAATTTTAGATTTAGGAAATTGGTGTTCCAAAAAATAACTACACCATTTTTTTTTTTTTAACTCGCTATGTAAACTCTGTTTTTCATGTCTCTCTATATATATCAGCTTTCTCTTAGCAGAAATTTGTTAGGTGTCTGCTTCGTTAGGTCACATTTATGTTTTCTGATCACATTATTTTTAAAAATTGTATTAAATACGTGTAATAGTGGGTAATGGAAATCGTGTGGTTGCTTCAACCCAGATTTTTTAAAATTCTAAAAGTTGGTCGAAACTTTCTTTTATTCCTATTTTTAAAAGTAGGCTGTCCTTTAAACAAATGGTCATACGAGCAAACTATTCAGAAAAATGTTTCTCATCAAATAATTAATTCACTCTTTTACTTTTCGAACGTACATATGTAAGGAAAGTATTGCAAATAATTAATTCAATTTTTTACTTTCCGAACATACATATAGTTTATGGAGAGCGATTTTTTTCTTTATAATATCACGTTTTGAGGCCTCCTGAATACGAAAGATAAACTTTTAGTGGTTGATCTGTATATATATAAATTATCAGCATAATTTAACAACAAATAATATGGTGTGCCACTCACACGACTTTTTCTTGCCCTGAAATTTAATACTATAAATACAGGTTGGAAATTAAGAGGAAACATAAAGAGTACTGTTATGTAAACCTATGTTAGAATAATTCAAATTAGGCTTCGGAAGAGTTTTATATGATAATTAGTTCTTTGTGAGGGGGCTACCGCCCCCCTCAACCCCACGTTTTTTTAATGCACCTACATTTATATAGAATTTAAATCTATATCTATTATTAAAATTAAAAGTTCACTTAAAATTATTCAGACAACTTTTGCATGCAACATTCCTTGTAACTTATCGGCCTTAATCAAACTTTTCCAGCAACAAATTTATATTAATTTGAAAATACAACTTTTGGATCTCCTGAAATTATTCGACACAGGCAATATCAAACTTTAAAAAACCTGATTTTTGTAATAAGGAAACCTCAAAACGTGTAAATATACAAAAAACAAGCGATGCATATTTAGCTTAAAAACATACATTATTTATCATATGCCTATGAGGAATTCATTTCCATTCTTGAGCAGCTTTCCTGAACATTGTAAAATATTATAGTAAAGCACTTTCACTAACAATAAAAATACTATCGCTTAAATATTTTCAACCCTGTATATCTTTTGAAGAACATGTACAAACCACAAAGTGCACCTAAATAAAAACCTATAGTAATAATATATGGCACAACCTAAAATGCACTTCCATCAATTTTCAGCTATTGTCGCATTATAATCTAGTTATTTTGTGTAGCCCTGTAAATGAACAGTGAAAGATTTCCCAGCCATATTCTACATGAGGCATGTTTTTATGCATATAAAAAATATAGATTAATTTCATTTGGTTTAGTGCAGTAAATGAGTGTTAAACACTACTTATCTGCATTTTCCCCCATACATGTAATGTAATTGAATGTTCTTGAGTGTCCCTGTATACGAACTATTTGCTTCATCTCAATGAAAAGCTTAGTGTAGCATCCCTATATGATACATATTTAGAATACCAAGTTTGGAATCTCTGCAGCTATTTTGTTCTTGAGATATGCTGATAACAGGCAGTCACACACACAGACCAACCGCTAAAAACACGATTTTCATATTCAGGGGACCTCAAAACGTGTAAATATAACAAAAACTTACTTTCGAAAATTTGACCCGAAAACAATATTTTCTCTACATTATGGGTATGAGAAAGTAATAATTACAGGAAATGCGAATTTGGTTCTTTGGATTCCATATCTAGTTGCTACTTGTAAAGTTGATCAAGGTTTGCAAGTTTCAAGGAAATTGATAACAGATTTGATTTTTGTTTTGATAAATATAGGCACTATAATTAAACGGGATTTGAGAAGGGGGTAACCCCCCTGACATAGAATTTTACATCTATACCATATCATATTCTACACAAAACATTATATTAGAATATTAAAAATAAATGTGAATTTCCTTATGATTTTTACAGTATAAAGTTATTTAAATGTAATTTAAAAGAATGTCTGTCCCAAAACGCAAAACATTGGCATTTTTTGTGCGTTCCTGTACATAAACCAATTGCAGAGGATTAATTAATGCCATTTTAAAAAGGAAAAATCATATAGTAAACCTAAATAACATATATAATTTCTTAAAATTTCTGAAAATATTTATATACGCTGGGGGCGGGCAGACGGACAGATGGATAGTCTGAAAAAAAATATATATATATATATGCAAATTGAAATCATATTCACGGTTAAAAATTGTTAGAAAATGTTTAATGTAAACGAAAATGCAATACCAGCGAATGTCCAATAATAACCCTTAACGTAACTGAATATTTTTGTGTGCCCTGTAAATCTATTGCTAATCGTACTGCACACTATAGAAAGCATTCTTTTGTGCATATGAATAACATATTTCAATTTCATTAAGATTTATGCAAAGTAATTAAAATTTGGTTTATAGAAATATCTTCACATTGCTTTGGAATACTTTCGGGTGTCCCTCTATACAAACCAGTGATGGTGTTTACTCCATTTTCTATAGAAAATATCCGATAGAAAACTTTAATAACATATTTCAATTTTATTAATATATGCATAAATTAAAGGTATTAAAATATGGTTCATAAAAATACCTCTCATAGAACATAATGCTTTGGAATACTTTCGGGTGTTCGTGTGCACAAGCTAGCAGAGGTTTTCCCTCCATTTTCAATAAGGAACATCTGATAGTGAACTCAAATAACATATATCAGTTTCTGGAAATTCCATGAATATTCACGGGAGTCAGAGCGCGGACACACAGAAAGACGGATGGACAGACAGACAAATCGAAGTCATTAATACTGTTACAAAATTGTAAATAATTGTGTTTATTTTCGTATAAATTCTTTCAAAGAGGCTTAGTAAGTTGATAAAGTGCTAATTTTGTCCATTTCTAGTCATTTTAGCGTTGAAATAGCCTTATTTTCCCTTAAAAACGCATTAAAAAGCCCCAATAAGGCAGGTAATGGATTTGGCGCCAAATTTGGCGACTTTTTCCCACCTTGGCGATTTTTTTGGCGACCTTGGCGAGAAAATCCTTATATGGGATATACCAAATATGGAAGCTGTAAGTTGATTGGTTGACCACTTTCTAGAGTTTTCTCGAAAAATCTGGGTTCCATGGAACAATATATAAGAAGCGCTCTCTCGCCAAGGCAGTCAGTTCAGTTCAGATCTCAGCCAGTTTCGCTAGTGCTTGCATTGCTCTTAAGCCTCTTTGAGAGAGACTTGCTTCAAGTGTTATTGCTATACAGTTTGTACTGTAGATTTGCTATTGACAGCTGTTGCTTAAGCTGTGTTTACTGTTTGAATTGAAGCTGATACTTGGTTTATAGACCTGTACTTTTCTGGAACTTTCTGTGAATAAATTACTGAATTTTTGTACGTTTGGCCTTTCATTCTCAGACAACTCACGAACCCCCAAGTACGCAACAATACTTTTCAACCTTGCTGGAATTGTTAAACAGCTGATGTCATTAAATTTTTCAACCATGACAGTAAGTGGTAAAAATAAAGCGCGAAAATTTCACACGGTTTCGCTAGTATTTTAATTTTTATCCTCTCTTAACGTGTTTTAATTTGCAGGTCACCTCCTAAGACATTTAACTATTAAATTTTCTAACAATACGAAACAAGAAAGAAAAATCATGCAGTACGCATTGATTAGTAACACTTCCCAACTGTACGCAATTTTTGTATCGAATAACTTTTAATATTCTTTGCCTACGTTATCACACAACAGACAGAAGGACTGAAAAATATACAGATAGACTAATTGATTTAAAAATTACTCTTAGGCATTTTGGAAAGTGTTAAAAAGGCTTAACGCAAAAGAAAATGCAGCCATTAGATTATAATTACAGCTTTTGATCACTCTGAATATTTTAGTGTAGCCCTGTAAATCAGAGAGTTAATCATATCATATTCTATACAAAACATTATTTTAGAATATTAACAATTTATTTCAATATATTTATGATTTTTACAGTAGAAAGATTTTTTAATATAACTTTTAAAAAATTCTGTCCTAAAACGTAATGCATTGGCATTCCCCCCCCCCCCCCCCCCTGTAAACAAACTAGTTATACAGGACCTATTAATGTCATTTTGAATGGGGAACATTCTTCAGGGAAAATATTTATAAAAATAACACTCATAGAACATAATACTTTCGAATGCCTTTTGGTGTCCCTGTACACAAACCAGAAGAGGTATTCACTCCATTTTCAATATGGAACATCCGATAGTGAACTTCAAAAAATTATATCAGTTTCGAGAAATTCCATTATTATTTACAGGAGTTAGAGCGCGGGCAGACAGACAGATGGACTGATACACAAACTGAAATCATATTCACACTTAAAAATTTTAGGAAAGTGTAAAAAACGCTTAATGTAAACGAAAATACAATTCTAGCAATTTTTTATTAATAGCTCTTAATATACATGGATATTTTTGTGTCACCCTGTAAATCTAGTGCTAATCATGCTATATTCTACTCAAAGCATTTTTTTGTGCATATAAATAACATATTTCAATTTCCAAAAACTTCATTGAAAGTAAAGTTATTAAAATTTGATTTATAGAAATACCTCTAGAACGCAATGCTTTGGAATATTTTTAAGTGTCCCTGTACAGAAATCGGCTGTGGTATTTCCTCCATTTTATACAGGAAACATCCAGTGATGAACTTGAATAACATATTTCAATTTAACTGAGATATATCTACAGTAAAGATAAGAAAATATGGTTTATAGAAATACCTGTCATAGAGCACAATGCTTTGGAATACTTTCGGGTGTCCCTGTATACAAACCAGTAGAGGTATAAACTTCATTTTCAAAAGGGAACATCCGATAGTGAACTTGAATAACATATATCAGTTTCAAGGAATTCCATAGATATTTACGGGAGTTACAGCTCGGACGGACAGGCAGATACACAAAACTGAAATCATATTCTCACTTAAAAAAAATGTTAGAAATTGTTAAAAACGCTTAACGTAAACGAAAGTACAATTCTAGCAATTTTTTTATTAATATCTTTTAATGTAACTGGATATTTTTGTGCCACCCTGCAAATCTAATGTTAATCATGCTATATTCTGTGCAAAGCATTCTTTTGAGCATATAAATACTGTATTTCAATTTCCAAAAACTTCATGGAAAGTAAAGTTATTAAAATTTGGTTTATAGAAATATCTCTCTTAGAACGCAATGCTTTGGAATACTTTTGAGTGTTCCTGTACATAAACGGATGGTGGTATTTCCTCCATTTTATACAGGAAACATCCAATAGTGAACTTGAATAACATATTTCAATTTCATTCAGATATGTGTACAGTAAAGGTATGAAAATATGGTTTATAGAAATACCTTTCATAGAACACAACGCTTTGAAATACTTTCAGGTGTCCCTGTACATAAACCAGTAGAGGTATAAACTCTATTTTCAATAGGGAACGTCTGATAGTGAACTTGAATTTACATATATCAGTTTCAAGAAATTCCATAAATATTTACGGGAGTTAGAGCGTGGACAGACAGACGGACGGACGGACAGACAGACCGAAGTCATAAACACTTTTCAACCTTGTTGGAAACTGTTAATAATGTAAATATGCATTAAGTTCTTAAAACTGTTGATTTCATGTTGATTTCACTGTTGATTTCAAAATAAAGGATCTTTTTTTAATTTTTCTCATCTTATAGATAACCCCCTAAAGTGAGCCCGTTGGCGTCGAAAAATAGATGCCATAATTGAAGAAAAAAAAAAGTGGTGTAAGTCATCATTTTCAAATTGCAATAACTCAGCGAGATTTTGACTTAGAGAGATGATTTTTTTACTTCCATATACAAAGTATAAGGAAGTATAGTAATCCCGATTTGCGAAATGGATTTTGTATTTCACATTGCTCGAAAACGAATGATCGCTGAATGTTGCTAATTTATACGTGTGACTTTCTTGATGTCTAGTTGCACACCTGCAAGTGTCATCTTAACACGAGCTCTCGTTTTAGAGATATAAGGGATTTTACACGATTTTTCGTGATGTCTGTTTGTGTGTGTGTGTGTGTCTGTGTGTGGGCATGTCGCATAACTCAAAAACGGTTGGACGTAGAAAGTTGCGAATTGGTACATAGGTTTGTTATAACATCTAGTTGTGCACCTCCCTTTTTGGACTTTCTATGATTTTCCGTTTTGGAGATATTAAGGAAAATTAGGTTCATAATGACAAAAATTTGGCCATAATGTATCAAAAAACGGTAATAACTCAAAAACGGTTTAGACAAATCTTGCAATTTAACTGACTTTCCGATTAGCTAGACATTTGAAACTTTCAGAAAAGCTCAGAACAAGTTGACAATGCATTTTTTAAATATTTTTAGCCAACTGTTTCCGATACCTGCTGCCTTCAGCAGCGTTTATGCGATTCAACAGAAAATTTATTTAACTAACTTCCCGACTAGCTAGATATTTGAAACTTTCAGATTAGATCAGAACACGGTGAAAATGCATTTTTTAAATACTTTTAGCCAACTGTATAGGGTCCCTGCTGCCTTCGGCAGCGTTACCAGTTCAAATCTTGGAATCGATTTGTAACTAACTTCCCGACTAGCTAGTCATTTAAAACTTCCGGAAAAGCTCAAAATACGGTGACAATGCATTTTTAAAATATTTTTGGCCAATTGTTTCGGGTCACTGCTGCCTTCGGCAGCGTTTACATGGTTTAACAGAAAATTTATTTAACTAACTTCCCGACTAGCTAGATATTTGAAACATTCAGAATAGTTCAGAACACGGTGAATATGCATCTTTTTAATACTTTTAGCCAACTGTTTCAGGTCCCTGCTGCCTTCGGCAGCGTTTATATGGTCCAACAAAAAAATTATTTAACTATTTTCCCGACTAGGTAGACATTTGAAACTTTCAGAATAGTTCAGAACATGGTAAAATTCCTCTTTTTAATACTTTTAGCCAATTTTTTCGGGTCCCTGCTGCCTTCGTCAGTGTTACCAGTACAAATCTTGCAATCGGTTTTTAGCTAACTTTCAGAAAAGCTCAGAACACGGTGATAATTTATTTTTTTTTTAAATATTTTTAGCCAAATGTTTCGGGTCCAATGTCAATGTTTTTTAACATTATGTATATTTCTAAAAGTGTATAAGGAAGTCATGTGGTGCCCACATCAGATTTTTTTATTTTGCTTGTTAGAGCAAGGAGAATATTGTTCTAAATATAAGTGACATGATAGGAGGGGCCGTATAAAAATTAAATTTTGTATTTAATATGTATACAGCCCCTTGTACAAAAAAAAATGCCATATCTGAATTCTACTCTTAATTTGCACTAATTTTATAATTGAAAGTATGTTTCTATCTTTCTTAGTTTACGAGATGATCGCTGTAACATTTATTTTGAATCACCCGGTATATATATATATATACACACTCAATAACAAAAAAAGCGACGCAGCAAGAAGTAGTTATCCGAATGGGACAAAATATGGTAGATGTGATGTAGGTGTAGGGATGAACAACTGATTTCAGTTTCAGAAAATTTGAATGATTTAATCAAGAGAAATGGCCTCACAAAGTAAACAAGTCAATAACATGTTGGTCCACTTCTGGCCCTTATGTATGCAATTATTCGGCTTGCTATTAATTGATAGAGATGGCAGATGTGCTCCTGTAAAGTATCGTGCCAAATTCTGTCCAATTGGTGCGTTAGATTGACAAAATCCCGAGCTGGTTGATACACCTTTTTTATGATGCTTCAACCGTCCTCAGTGAAGAGAGATTCGGGGACTGAGCTCAACCCTATTTTACTGAGCCGCCTATTAAGGGTCTTTGAAGTCACTGAAGTACCACTTGTACGTAGGATCGAAGATAATGATGAATTGGAGCTTTGAGTACCGCTTTGCGATTGATTGGTTCTCACTTTCTGTCCTCTCTTTAGGCCAACCGCTTCCTCCCTGATGCTGCGTTCGGCCATGGTCCACCCATTCCTGCCAATATAATCTAATAGTGTACTGCTCCTATCTAACTGTCAAAAAATTCGCAGATGAGACCAACCGGCTTCTTTGAGCCCAACTACGCACCACACTCAAATGCTGGTATCTGCGCATGTTATTCGTGCACCTGTATGCGAGGCATAGTTACTGTCTTTCTGAACTTTAAAATTTTGCACTTTCCATCGAAACCTGTATGTATGTCAATTTGTGTTCAGTTTGCATTACTCGTTCTTGGTGCATCGTTTTTTTTTTTTTTTTTGTTTGTTTTTTTTTGTTATAGAGTATATATTAGTATGAACATACGTTTTGTTATTGAAAGATGGTTCATTAGAAGATGTAACTCTACAGTCCCCCCCCCCCCACCCCCTTCATGAAAAATGCTTTTTTTTTTTTTTTCTGCGATTAGTTGCACTTTCTATTTGCTTCTTCCAATGATACAATTCACGTATTTTTTTTTTTTTTATACACTAGGGGGCTCTGTCCCCTGCTCGCTCCGCTCACCAACCCCAGAGGAAGGCTTTCCCCTCACCCCGACTTGCTTCTCTCATTAACCCCTGCTGGATTCTACCCGACTATTCTCAACTTTGCCTTTCATTGAATTGGAATATTAAAAATACATAATACAAGAGAAAAGTTTAACAATATTATAGAAATCCACCATATTTGGTATCACATTGAAATACACAATATTTAATATTATATCGTTTCTAGTATGTGAAAAATCTGTCTTAACGTTCGACAGTTTAATAACAATTTGCCATTATTTTGAGAGAAAAATTATGTTAGACAGCTAGACACACAAAATAAACAACGATAGCACTAACTGTTTAGAACAGAGAGAAATTCTTAACATCTAAGTGATTTAGCGTTACAGCTTTAGTATACGATCCACTTGTTAAATTTTTGTCACTGTTTGACGATGAATTTTTCGGGTATCATTGATTGAGTAAAGAAATTATGAACTTATTTTTCTAATGCCTATATTTTTTGCTATTGAATTTTTTTAGTTAATTTAGGGCAATATGTAACACTCTGCATTTATTTCCAATGTACAGCAAGGTTTAAAATGGTGCTTACAACAGTAAAGATGCAACATTTAAAGTGCAGTTTTCCTAGAATATGATTTAGTCGGATCCATTGAAAATAAATATCTTATGTGATTATTGCAATTATTTTAAACATTTCATTAGTAGTAGTACGACAGTACAATTTTTATCAGATAGCGATTTTGCATTGTCGCCATGAATTTGCCAAGATGCCCGTCAATATCTGATTTTACCACTTCTTAAACTATATGAAATACTAAGTTAAATCGGGGGGAAAAAAAAATCACATTTTTCGAAACCTACTGATATGTGAAAAATTCATCCTTGATTATATTCTAATAACGAATTGCCGGTTTGGAGTATTCGAGATAGACCATCACCATTCATAAATTGGATGGCTTTTGAATATTTGTTGACAATTCGAATAAATATTCATGATGGCTCCTAAATAGTTGTTGGCGATATCTTCTGAATAATTATTATTGTTGGCGATATCTACTGGCATATATTGATCATGACATCTTAATAGTTGTTGGCGATATCTCCCGAACTTGTGTTAATGATGGCTTCTGAATATTTGTTGGCTACATCTTCTGGATAGGTACTGATTACACCTTGATTTTTTTTACATATATATTATATAATATTGAATTTAGAAAATAAAAAATGCGTGTGGAGAATGAAATATAATGATATTGGATAATTTAATTTATCGAGACATCAATGGTACAGGAAAAACTACTTTAGCCATTTTCTTTCTAATAATACGGATAATATTTTACCTGGAGGTATTTTGTACATTTAGACCAAATAAAAAATGTTCTTCTTTTTATCTCACTTGAATTAAGTTAAGAAAGCTTAGACTTTTCTCGCAAAAATCTTGACATGCATAACTGAGATAGATAATTTAAGTCATCGTCAAAATAAATGAAAAATTTAAAATCTGCCAGTGAGATCCTGTATTATGTGCAACTAAAATATTTTAGCAATGTAGTTACTTCATTCCATTACATGGAAAAATAGACAAAAGAAAAAAAAAAGTTCTGTTGTATTAAATTAAATTCTGTTTTCTGCAAAGTTTTACATCAATGCTTAAAAAAAAAAAAAAATAGTTTGCGAATTTTATTATTATTATTTCTATTATTATTGCTCTATTTTATAATTTTTTTCGGTACTTACGTATTAACGCCACAGCAGCAGAAGTTGCGCAAATGCACCAATAAAGAGCAATCTTGTTGTTCGCACACAAGAGACATAGGGGGACAGCGAGACATCTTTTGGAATCTTATTTATCAGAGTTCATATGGCGACAGCATCAGGTGAAAGATAATAGAGACAGTTTTGAATGTATGTTAAACTCTATATTGGCCCATTTTTCACCGAATCAGATTGACTACTTTGTTTTAAATAAAGTGTTTTGAATTTTGAAAGTGCTTTGATTTTAAATAAAGTGTTTTATTTTATGATTTGTCGCAAATTTTTAGGTGTAGATTGACGGCACTTAATCTGTAGCCGCGGTGGCGTTAATACGTAAGTATCTTTGGAACAACTTCAGTATAACGCCACAACGATATTTGGCGATTTTTTGTTGGCGATTATGGCTAAATCATAAATCTAAAAATCATAAATGATAAAATCATAATTGAAATAATAAATCATAAAACATAAAATCACGAATCCAAAATAAACAACATATAGGCTGCCATATTATATCGCAAACAGTCCAGAACCACATCGTTATCGTTCAAAACGGCACCAAAGAAAAATCGCCAAATTCAGCTGTGGGGTTATACTGAAGTTATGCCAATTTTTGGGCTTAACCTCTAATTCTATACCAATCATTGTTTAACATAATAATTATATTCATTACTAAATCTTTTTCGCCTAACGTTAAAATAAAAACTAATAATATAAACTAAACTAATAGTATAAACTATAAACTTAACTAATAATATAAAGTAATAATATAAACTAAATTAAAAATATAAACTAATTTTCATTTCATTTTTATTAAATTTTTACTCAATATTTTTTAAATATCGGTTATTTTCATGTTTTGCTATTCTAAATAATTTTTTTCTTCTCTCGAGCATCTCAAAGATGCCAATTTTTCAATTTTTCTTATTTACACCATTGATCTCATTTTAATTTTCCTGAGGAAAGTGACGTCAGAAACACAGAAAAAAACGTCATAAGAGAAACTTTTCACTCCGGTGGCAAATAGAGTACCTTCATAAACCCGACGTTTTTAGTTATAACTTCGCTAATTAAAATGGTAGAAATTTCTAAGCAGCTGAAATGCCTGCCTTGAAGCAGTCGGAATACACTGATACCTCTCATGATGCAGAGCACTTTGCCCTCCGCGAGAAGATGCTGTCGCAGACAAAAAAAAAAAAAAATTGACGCCAGAGACAGTTACTTTTTTTTAATATATAGAGATAATTAAATTTCGTTTGGATACTTTTTTAAACTGCAACATGAATTTCCAGATTTCACATTATTCCAGCAACTTAAAGCCCTCTTCTTATAGTTCCATGATATATATATATAAATATATATATATATATATATATATTGATGTTTTACATCTTTAAGAGGCAATTAGGTAGTATACTCATCGGAAATTGCATCGGAATTTTTTGATATTTTAACTAGACGAAGGATTGGCATCCTCAAAAATGCTTTCAAAAATTTCACAACTTACATATTTCACGTTCACATTTTTTTAATATTTCAACAATGCGGTTTTTTAATTTAATTTCTTGTTCTGTAACATTTGTGAGTGCCATGTTTTTTTTCATGTACTTGTTGCGTACTTGGGGGTTCGTGAGTTGTCTGAGAATGAAAGGCCAAACGTACAAAAATTCAGTAATTTATTCACAGAAAGTTCCAGAAAAATACTGGTCTATAAACCAAGTATCAGCTTCAATTCAAACAGTAAACACAGCTTAAACAACAGCTGTCAATAGCAAATCCACAGTACAAACTGTATAACAATAACACTTGAAGCAAGTCTCTCTCAAAGAGGCTCAAGAGCAATGCAAGCACTAGCGAAGCTGGCTGAAGACTGAACTGAACTGACTGCCTTTGGCGAGGAAGCGCTCCTTATATGCTGTTCCATGGAGCCCAGATTTTTCGAGAAAACTCTAGAAAGTGGTCAACCAATCAACTTACAGCTTCCATATTTGGTATATCCCATATAAGGATTTTCTCGCCAAGGTCGCCAAAAAAATCGCCAAGGTGGGAAAAAGTCGCCAAATTTGGCGCCAAATCCATTACTTGCATTACTGGGGCTTTTTAAGGCGTTTTTAAGGGAAAATAAGGCTATTTCAACGCTAAAACGACTAGAAATGCACAAAATTAGCACTTTATCAACTTACTAAGCCTCTTTGAAAGAATTTATACAAAAATAAACACAATTATTTACAATTTCGTAACACTGCCCCCCTCCCAAGGACTGCACGTCCCGGGCAGTGCAACCCTTGGTCAAGAGGCGAAACTAAACAAATTTACACAATCTAAAACACAAAAACTAAGTTGCACATAAAGATAACATAGAAATATAAATTAAGTGGGAAATATTTACAAAATTCACAAATATGTACAAATATTTACAGTGCGCATGCGCAAATTTTACCAGTATTTACATTTAAAATTTTAATTTTACCGTTACTTGTGGTACTTGGCTAGCCTATTATAGTGCACCACCTTCGGTTTTGATGAAGGTGTTTTAGTGATCCGCAACACTACATCATTCAGCCTTTTTAAGACTGTGTATGGTCCGTCCCAGTTGCACTGTAACTTGGGAGAGAGTCCTTTGCGTCGAACAGGATTCCACAACCAAACCTTCTCTCCTTCCTGGAACTCATGTTGCGTAGCCTTTAGATCGTACCTTGTCTTCATTTTCTCCGTTGCCATGTTAATCCGCTCCCGAGCAAAGTTGTGTACGTCCTCAAAACGTGCCTGGAGATCTTGGATGTACTCCTCGGGCGATGAAGGCGCATCGGGTGGACAACCAAACAGGAGATCACAAGGGAGACGAAGTTCACGTCCAAACAGCATCTGGGCTGGAGTGTAGCCGGTGGTTTCATGGACAGCACTTCGATAAGCCAGCAGGAACAATGGCAACTTCAAGTCCCAATCTTGCTGGTTCCTTGATACTAGAAGAGAGAGGTTATTCAGGATGGTACGATTGAACCTCTCGACCATGCCGTCCGACTGGGGATGTAAAGGTGTTGTCCGGGTTTTGTCTATGCCAAGTAGTTGACACAGTCCTTTGAAAACATCAGAGGTAAAGTTCCTACCTTGGTCGGTATGAAGTTGTAGGGGCGTGCCGTACCTTGACACCCATTGCTGCACTACGACCTCTGCGACTGTGCATGCCTCTTGATTGGGAATGGGATATGCCTCAGGCCACTTGGTGAAATAGTCCATCACGACGAGGATGTATTTATTTCCACTGGAGGTCCGTGGCAAAGGACCCAAGATGTCGATTGCAATTCGTTCAAATGGTGCTCCCACGTTATACCGTTGCAGTCTCCCTCGACTTCGTTTCTGCGGGCCTTTACGTGCCGCACAAGCATCACAGGATTTACACCATTTCTCCACATCCTCCTTTGCCTTGCACCAGTAGAAGCGTTCCCGAACTTTCTGCAGAGTCTTCATTACCCCAAAATGGCCTCCGGTAGAGCTACTATGCAGTTGTTCTAAAACAGCTGGAATTTTTGATCTTGGTAATAAAATCTGCCATCTGAAGCTTTTCCCATCATCAGATTCCCACTTTCTGCATAATACGCCGTTTCTGATATGAAGAGAGTCCCAAAGTGCCCAATAACTTTTCGTAATGGGACTAAATCTGGAAATGCCCTGCCAGGTAGGTCTGTTGCTGGTCGTCTCCTTCAGCTGTAATATTGGCTTTATGTCAGGATCTTCCAACTGGGATTTTCTAAGTTCTTCGTCACTCCATGGATCGGGATTTTGATCTGATGGTGTTGAGACAGTAACTTGGCAGGCAACCGGATTTATCGGCAGGTATTTCTGTTCGGCTCTAGAGCAATACTTGCAGCTTTCCGAGCAGGGCTTCCGTGACAAGGCATCTGCATTACCATGTAGAGTCCCTTTACGATGACGTATCTCGAAGTCATATTCCTGGAGGCGTTGTATCCACCTGGCAATCTGTCCTTCCGGGTTCTTGAACTGGAGCAACCACGTTAAAGATGCATGGTCAGTCCGGAGCAGGAATCTTCTGCCATAGAGGTAATGATGGAAATGTTCTATGGCTTTTACGATGGCGAGTAGCTCTTTCCTGGTGGTACAGTAATTTCGCTCCGGTTTAGACAGGCATTTACTCCAATAGGCAATGACATGTTCTTGACCATCAATTTCCTGCGACAGAACAGCACCGACACTCTCATGGCTGGCATCTGTATCAAGTATGAACTGTCTGTCGGGCTGTGGATATGTCAAGATAGGCGATGATGTTAAGGCCTCTTTAAGTCGCTTGAACGCTTTTTCACATTCATCTGTCCACAGGAACTTCTGTTTGGCTTCCGTCAGCTTGTGCAGTGGTCTGGCAATATTTGAGAAACCCTTGACAAACTTCCTGTAGTAAGTGCATAACCCCAGGAAACTTCGTAGTTGGTGTACATTTTCAGGGCGACTCCAGTTCTCGACTGCAGAGATCTTCTCAGGATCAGTTCTCACACCTTCGGCAGAGATGATATGGCCGAGGTAGCTCACTTCACGACGGAACAAGTTACACTTGCCTGGATTCAATTTGAGGTTAGCCATTCTGAGTTTCTCCAGCACCTTTCGGATGTTTCGTAGATGGTCTTCAAAGGTGCGCCCCACAATGATAATATCATCCAAATACACCAGACAGGCTTCATAGGAAAGTCCTTTTAGCACTGTCTCCATCAGGCGTTCGAAGGTGGCAGGTGCATTACATAATCCGAATGGCATAACTTTAAATTGCCACAGTCCTTGTCCCGTGGTGAATGCAGTCTTCTCACGATCATCAGGATGTAATTCTACTTGCCAGTAACCGCTCTTCAGATCCAACGTCGAGAACCATTTATTGCCAGCAAGTGTGTCTAATGTGTCGTCAATTCTGGGAAGAGGGTAACTGTCTTTCTTCGTGATGTCATTCAAACGACGATAATCCACACAAAATCTTGTTGAACCATCCTTTTTTCGCACCAGTACTATGGGAGAGGCCCAAGGACTCGTTGATGGCTCGATGACGTCATTGTGCTGCATTTCATTTAGAAGTTCAGTGACCTCTTCCTGTTTAGCAAAAGGAAGTCTTCTTGGATGTTGTTTGATTGGAGGATGATTTCCTGTATCAATTCTGTGCTGGGTGATGTTCGTTCGCCCGACGTCTTCAGGTGTTCGAGAAAAAAGGTCTTTAAATTCTTGGAGTAGCTTCTCCGCAGCGCATCTCTGTTCCTTTCCTAACTCTGCATTCTTGAGTAGTTCCGTTGTTAATTGCTCAGAAGACTTGGATTCGGTTGATTGCATGGGGCGGTTTATGCATGTTACAGGAGTGCAGGCTGCTAACACTTCATCCTTCTTCACTGTTCGGACCTTATCGCTGATGTTTGCGACTCTCACAGGTATAGTACTCTTTGAGAGATCAACTAGAGATGAAGCTACCAGAACTCCTCTTGGGCTATTGTCGGTATTCGGGTATTCAATCAGTCCATAGCGGAAGTATTGCTTTGTAGGTGGTGTTCCTGAAACTATTGTCTCTGTGTGTGGGGGGATGGAGATTTCAGACTTGGCTGTTATCTGGCAGATTGTCTGAATGTCTTGATTTTCAGTGTTGAACACAGCGATGTCTTCCGAACTCGAATGCAGTTCATTATTCTTGAAGTCCAACTGAAAATTAAATTTTCTCAGGAAATCAATTCCAATGATTAAAGGATCTCTTATATCAGCCACATATGCCATATGATGGTAACTGGCATTCCCAAAAGTGATGGCCAAGTTCATTTTTCCATATATTTTGATTTCGTCTCCGGTCACAGTCTGGAGTTTAACGCAGGGCGGAGTCCAGATGATCTTCTCTTTTAGTTCTTGAGCCAAATCCGTTCTAATGATGGTCACGTTGGCTCCCGTGTCCAGAATCATCCGGCAGGTGGCGTTGTTGACTTGGCCATAGACGTGAAGTCCATTATCGCCGCCACTCATCGATGAAACATGAAATACTGTAAATTGGGGCTCTTTAATTTTAGGCAACCTCCGCCCCGCGAGATGGCCTCCTCTTAGTTTCCCTGCAGTGATGGTGAAGCCGGGTGATTTCCTATAGTTGGTCGTACGGGGCAGTTCCTCTTCACATGACCATCCCCTCCACAGCCCCAGCACTTTATCTTCCGATCCTTTTTTTCTATATTATTTTCCAGGCTGCGCAATCTCTTTAAGATCTCTGCGAAACTTCTCTTCATTTCATTCTCATCAGCAGGCGTATCATTTAATGAGACTGCTCTTATGGTATGGCGGTCTTTACGGGAGGCTTGTTGGGCTGCCTCTATCCTAAGTGCATAGCCTAAAGCTGATTCTACGTCTCTGATGTTGGAGAGTCTCAGCGCTTTTTGAATTTCTGGATCCCGAACAGCATCGATAAAGTACTGAAGAGCTAAGTCGTTTCGAGTGTCAGCTTGACAGTCTGAGAATGCTAGGTGTGACAATCTCTGAATGTCCGCTGCCAGCTCTTGCAAACTTTCGCCCGTTTTCTGGTAACGGGACTTTAGCTGGAGGCGACTATAGTCCTTAGAACACTTCTCTCCGAACCGTAGCTCCAGTGCTCTAGTCAAGGCCTCGAAGTCGTTCCTTTCTTCTTTAGAAACATTTCTCAGGATCTCGGCTGCATCTCCCCGTAATGCTGCTGCTAAGTGGACCGACTTGGCGGTAGAGTCCCAGCCGTTAGCTTCAGCTACGATGGAAAACTGCGTCTTATATACATGCCAGGAGGAACTGCCGTCGTAGGTAGATAGCTTAATAAATTCGTGATTCTGGTTTCTTCTCTCTTTCCTTTCAGTTTCCTGGGGCTTGGATTCTAACTTTTCTTCGAGATTCCGAATCTTGCTCTGCAAATCATTCCCTATTATCTCTCCGCTCCACTCTTCTCTCATTTTTCTCTCAAGATCTTCCTCCATTCTCTTAAACTTGCTTTCTATCTCTGAAACCTTTCCTTTCAGCTCTTGATCAAAGTTTTCTTTAAATTTCTCCTCAAAATTCTCTTCTATCTTCATAAATCTCTCTTCAAAATTCTTTTCCACTTTCAAAACTTTCTCTTCAAAATTTTCTTCTATCTTTATAACTTTCTCTTCTATTCCATCCATTCTGTTTTCCATATCCGATAATTTACTTTCAATCACTTCCTTTACTGTCGAAAGTTCTCTCTTCATCTCGTCTTGATTAGATTTAATTTCTTCGGTCAAACTGTCTTTCAACTCTCTTTGCGATGTTTCCATTTTCTCTTGTGCTACCTTCATTTCTTCAGTCAAACCGTCTTTCAACTCTCTTTGCGATGTTTCCATTTTCTCTTGTGCTACCTTCATTTCTTCAGTCAAACCGTCTTTCAACTCTCTTTGTCCAGTTTCCATCCTTTCCTGTCCGGCTTTCATTTCATTTATCTGGGTAGCTAAGGCTTCTAGAAGTTTTTTCATCTCTTGCTCCATAGCCCTCGTTATCACCATTCACAGACAATCCCGCTTCTGACACCAGAAATGTTGCGTACTTGGGGGTTCGTGAGTTGTCTGAGAATGAAAGGCCAAACGTACAAAAATTCAGTAATTTATTCACAGAAAGTTCCAGAAAAATACTGGTCTATAAACCAAGTATCAGCTTCAATTCAAACAGTAAACACAGCTTAAACAACAGCTGTCAATAGCAAATCCACAGTACAAACTGTATAACAATAACACTTGAAGCAAGTCTCTCTCAAAGAGGCTCAAGAGCAATGCAAGCACTAGCGAAGCTGGCTGAAGACTGAACTGAACTGACTGCCTTTGGCGAGGAAGCGCTCCTTATATGCTGTTCCATGGAGCCCAGATTTTTCGAGAAAACTCTAGAAAGTGGTCAACCAATCAACTTACAGCTTCCATATTTGGTATATCCCATATAAGGATTTTCTCGCCAAGGTCGCCAAAAAAATCGCCAAGGTGGGAAAAAGTCGCCAAATTTGGCGCCAAATCCATTACTTGCATTACTGGGGCTTTTTAAGGCGTTTTTAAGGGAAAATAAGGCTATTTCAACGCTAAAACGACTAGAAATGCACAAAATTAGCACTTTATCAACTTACTAAGCCTCTTTGAAAGAATTTATACAAAAATAAACACAATTATTTACAATTTCGTAACATACTGTTTATGCAGTATCCAAACAACATTGTACGTGTTAATTTACAAAGACATCGCCTTTAGTAAAAAATTAAAATAAATTTAATTTTTCTAGTTGTAAAATTTATTAACGCTAAATAAAAGTAAAATTAAATATTTGCAACTTGCAAAATACAGAGATTTTCTTTCAATTACCAATTAAAAAACTAATGATATGTTTAATTTAAACGTGTATTTAACATGCAATTTAAATATTTACAATTCGCAAAATATTTTTTCTTTTTCAAAGCTAAAATGAAATACTTTTAACAAAAGGCTTACAAGCATATATTATACAAGCTTGTTCGAGAAGCAGGCAACTCTTTCATCGATTATTTTCAAACTATATTTATTGTAACCACGGAGTAATATTAATAGGAGTTGAAGGTCCAATGGGAGAAAGCTACGAAACTGTGATCTAAATTTTTGGTAAATATTGAGGGCGCCACTTGTCATTCCTCCCTACCTCGGCGCGGATATACTGTTGTTTTCAATAGAATTTTGCTGGAATACATTTAAAATTTTTTCTTTTAAGCAATTTAATTTCTTTGTAAGTTCTTAAAACTGCATAATTCAGATGTTTCAAATAAATACTTCGTTCCTAGTTGTAAAACAGGCTATGATAGTGATAAGAAAAGAAAAAAAAAGGCCGTAGGAGAAAAATAAAGTCCGAGTTCGTGTTTTCTGCACCTAAAGTAAGTTTATTTTTTTTCTTTACAAAATTTCATCCATTCTCCTTCCTCCCAATTGTCTGTTTTAGCTAGCTTCGGTTCATAAGAATCGTCATTTTTAAAAGCTTTCTTTCAAAGTAAAATGAGTATAAAATGGCTCTTAAAAACAACATGTTGGTTAGAATACTCTATTTAATGAAATTTGCTTTCAATCGAAATTTTAAAGCTTGATATTATTTTTAAAAAAATAATTAAAACGAGACATTTCCCCATTGAATAACATTGCGGAAGCTGGAGAGAAGGAAGGATTGCGCGTCATCTGTAAACATTAGAAAACAACATCACAAAATTTCAGCGTTACCTTCTTCTCCTGTCTTATTACTCCGTGATTATAACGCTATTCAGAAAGATCTGTTTTGGAAGTAATTCTTAAACTCATTAAAATTACTCGCATTTGGAGGAAAAGGGTGTTTCTCAGCAAACTGCGTGCGCTTTTTATTTATTTACTAGTTAATACCCGTCAAAATTTCACGGATCATGTGCATCTTAAATCTTTTCACGGCATAAAGTTTTAAACATCCCTGTTTTAATAATCCGCATTGCTCTTAACCAGTTTAAAATCCACTACTGTAATCAATTATTTTTTGGTTGGAGGGGAAGGGGGGATAAATTTCATGAAATTTCAATATACAAATTTTAAGCGTAATCCATATAATACAAATAAAATCCGAAGATTTTTTCTAATTTTACTCTAAATATGACCAAAAGAATGTTTGGAGTAATTAAAGGAGAGACAGAATTTATAAATTATGGTAAGAATGGAGAAAGAAAGCACACATCAATATTTAATGTTTTTCACGCATATTATTTTAATTTGCTCGCATCTATAATATTCCATTTCTGTTACAATATCCCAGTGGCGCCATCTATAATCTATCAATAAAAAAATACTTTTAAAATCACATAAATTTATAAGGCAAAATAATTTAATTTAAAATAAATTTTAATAGTGTTTTGCGTTTTCTTTACATTCTATAATTATAATTTATTTGCCCTTAGAAATAGAATATGCTACTCAGGACCCGAATAAATAAGAATGCATTTAATACTTTAGCAAGTTAATTTGCTCATTAAATTTCTAATAATAAATAATTCTATACATATTTTTACTCATATAAAATATCAATATTTTTTAAGGTTATTATTTTTAAATTATTTTTTTCTGTAATTTAGAACAGAAATGAAATATAAGTGATCAATTTAAAATTAAATTAAAAAAAAAAAAAAAAAAAAAAGAAAAGAAAAAAAGAAAAAGAAATAGAACTTCCTTTGATTTTAAACATCTACCTTCATTTTTTCTAAACAAAGTTTCCAATTCATAAAAGGTAACTTTTAAAGAACAATAAACACAGACAATTTATTAATTTTAAAAGAATTTTTTTTTTTTTTTTTTTTTTTTTTTTTTTTTTTTTAAGAAACTGAAAAAAATAATATTAGGAATATGGTATGGTATGTTTATATGATAAGAGATGGCGCCACAAAAACTCTTAAAATATTACCCTGTGTAGGAAAATTTTCGATGAAATGAAATTGCATACGGCTTTAGCCGATAAGTATCCGCGAATTGCTTTGTTTTTAATATACTTCCTTGGAAAATATGAATCATGAATTAATCGTGTGAATTGTTTTTCTTATTAAGCTTCATTCAGGCGTCTGCCATAGACATGCGAAATATGAAATGAATGTCGTCTGCTCGAGTTCTGTCATCGATGTTCATATTGCACTGCATGAAGGGGAAGGAATAATCCCGTGCCGAATTGGTTCATAATTTTCTCGCGCATGCCGAGATCGGGCGATTTTGGTCTTAAAGAAGTACCCTTGTGATTTAATATTATAGATTTATTTATTTATTTATTTATTTATTTTTTGCGCCAAATATTCGATTTTTTTTTTCAGACTTTTTAGTGGGATTTCCCCCAATAAATTTAACTGATCTTGTATTACCTATGTAAGTAGAATCTCTGTAATTTTTTTTTTCACAATATCCTAAGTATGCGCTTTAAGGTCAGTAAAGGTCCTTGTCAGTAAAGTCAAGTACTCAACAGACATCTCCAAAGTTTCGGACAGTACTACTAGTGAGCAAATGGAGTTTAGTAGAGTTGGCAGAAGAATTAAAGTGCCGGAGAGACTGAACTTGTAGATTATATAAAAAGTTGTTGATCATTCTATTCATTTTATTTTATTATTTTTATGTTTTGTTTAAAAATTAATGTTGCCATCTTTGTATCAAATTTGTTTTGACTAATAGTTTTATGTTTTGATTGTTATTTATAATCAAAATATGGGAATGTTGAAAATGTATTTGAGTCTATTATTTACTTTCTGAATATTATTATATTAGTATAATTGGATGACAACGTTATTTAAAAAAACAAGATAGTGGTCGCGTTTGATAGAGAGCATTGTATGTGTAAAAATTTTTTAGAAAAAGTAATTTTCTGGTTTTGAGGAGTAGCATTTTTCCGCTCGGAATAAAGATTTATGTATTTTTCAAATGTTTCCTTTTAGGTTGATTTCTTTAGAAATCGACCTATTGCAATCACTTCGTTTATCTATCTATCTATCTATCTATCTATCTATCTATAATGAAAATTTTGTCACCACGATAACTCCCGAAATAATACTCGAAATCGAACCAAATTTAGACAGTGAACTAATCTTATAAATATTTTGGATGAGTTCGTTAACCAAGTTGCTCCGACTTTTTGTTTTCAAGTGGCAGCCACTTGAAAATTTCAAACCGACATTGTAAAAAGCATATTTAAAGCAAGATTTGCTTGAATTTTGATGTAAATACAGGCCACATAAGGATCTCAATGAAGTTTATTAATGAAGTTTATCCGCCATTTTTAATAAAGTGGCAGATATTTAAGTTAAGCGGGACCACTTGAAATCAGGCTACCACTTGAAAATTTAAAATCACTATAACTTCCGAAATAATACTCCAAATCGAACCAAATTTGGATAGTGTCTTATTTTATAATATCTTATATGAGTTTATTAACCAAGTTGCTCCGACATTTTGTTTTCAAGTGGAGACCACTTGAAATTTTCTAATTCAAATTGTAAAAAGCGTATTGCGAATTTGTTTGAAATTTGATGTAAATATAGACCACATAAGGGTCTCAATGAAGTTTATTAATGAAATTTATCCGTCATTTTTAATAAAGTGGTAGATATCTTAAGTTAAGCGGGGCCACTTGAAATCAGGCTACCACTTGAAAATTTAAAATCACGATAACTTCCGAAATAATACTCCAAATCGAACCAAATTTGGACAGCGTCTTAACTTGTATTATGAATATCTTAGATGAGTTTCTTAACCAAGTTGCTCCACCATTTTGTTTTCAAGTGGAGACCACTTGAAATTTTCTAATTCAAATTGTAAAAAGCGTATTGCGAATTTGTTTGAATTTTAATGCATACATAGACTACATAAGGGTATAAATGAACTTTATTAATGAAATTTATCATTCATTTTTAATAAAGCGGCGTATATCTTAAGTTATGTGGGGCCACTTGAAATCAGGCTACCACTTGAAAATTTTAAATCACGATAACTTCCGAAATAATACTCCAAATCGAACCAAATTTGGACAGCGTCTTAACTTGTGTTATGAATATCTTAGATGAGTTTCTTAACCAAGTTGCTCCACCATTTTGTTTTCAAGTGGAGACCACTTGGAATTTATAAATTCAAATTGTAAAAAACGTATTCCGAATTTGTTTGAAATTTGATGCATACATAGTTTATACAAGTGTTTCAAAGAACTTTATTAATGAACTATATCCCCCATTTTTAATAAAGTGGCGGATATCTTAAGTTAAGCGGGACCACTTGAAATCAGGCTACCACTTGAAAATTTAAAACCATAATAACTTCCGAAATAATACTCCAAATGGAACCAAATTTGAAAAGTGTCTTAACTTATCTTATAAATATCTTGGATGAGTTCGTTAACCAAGTTGCTCTGACTCTTTGTTTTCAAGGGGCAGCCACTTGAATAATTCTAACCCACATTGTAAAAAGCTTATTTAAAGCAAGATTTGCTTGAATTTTATGTAAATCTAGACTACATAAGAGTCTAAATGAACTTTATAAATGAAATTTATCTGCCATTTTTAATAAATTGGCAGATATCTTAAGTGGGGCCACTTGAAATCAGGCTACCACTTGAAAATTTTAAATCACCATAACTTCCGAAATAATACTCCAAATCGAACCTAATTTGGACAGCGCCTTAACTTGTGTTATGGATATCTTGGATGAGTTTCTTAACCAAGTTGCTCCACCATTTTGTTTTCAAGTGGAGACCACTTGAAAATTTCAAATTCAAATTGTAAAAAGCGTATTCCGAATTTGTTTGTATTTTGATGTATACATAGATTATATAAGGGTCTCAATAAAGTTTATTAATGAACTATGGATTTTCTCACCAAAAGTCGCCAAAAAAGTCGCCAAGTGGAAAAGTCGCCAAATTTGTCGCCAAATCCATTACCTGCCATATTGGAGCTTTTTAATGCGTTTTTAAGGGAAAATTACGCTATTTTAACGTTAAAACAAACTGGAAATGCAGAAAAGTAATGTTTAATCAACTTACTAAGCCTCTTTGAAATAATTTCTACAAAAAAGAAAAAAAAAATTCAAATTTGCAACAATATCTTAGATTAATTAGTTCACTGAGCAACTTTCTCTGCCATTTTGATCCAAGTGGCAGCTACTCAATTTTTCAACACGATGACTTTTGATATTCTGAATTAATTCCAACTATATTTGTACAGTAGTCTTATCTCACAAATGAATTTGATACATTTGTCAACTTGGCCCACCATCTTGTTTCCAAGCCACTTGAAAATTTTAAAGTCACATAAAAAAGTTATTTATGATATTTATGAACCGATTTGCTTAAAACCCCATATGCAGATAGCCTACATCAATATTTCTACTAATTCGTTAATAATTTGTAGCCGTGCTTGATACGGAAAAAGAAATCAACCTACCCTTCCGAATAAGCCGGAAGGACTTGTTTGTAAATTATATTCAACTAGCTGTATTGATTAGGTTGATTTCTTTAGAAATCGATCTATTGCAAACACTTCGTTTATCTATCTATCTATCTATAATGAAAATTTTGTCATCACGATAACTCCCGAAATAATACTCCAAATCAAACCAAATTTGGACAGTGAACTAATCTTATAAATATCTTGCATGAGTTCGTTAACCAAGTTGCTCCGACTTTTTGTTTTCAAGTGGCAGCCACTTGAAAATTTCAAACCGACATTGTAAAAAGCATATTTAAAGCAAGATTTGCTTGAATTTTGATGTAAATACAGGCCACATATGGGTCTCAATGAAGTTTATTAATGAAGTTTGTTGACGATACTTTATGAGTGGACTGTATATCATTTTAATAATTACTATTCTGAAGTTATTACTTCACAAACATTTAATTAAAGTATTATTTACATATATACAATTTATAGATGACGTATTATTAACGTATTCCAAGTATGTTGACACCATAGTCAACGCAAACTATAAAAAAGGTGAACCATATCACCGAACAAGATAAACACGAGATGTTACTCTTATAACGAAAAACAATACAACTGCTCCGCTAAAGCGGGAATGCAAGTGAACAAGAGATGCGCGCCAAGGTTGCGCATATAGCCAAACTAAGGTGAGCGGCAACATACCGGCCCACCTTGAAACATTGTTTCAAATTTACAGTTCTTATTTGTTATACCAAATTATAATTAATTATACGAAAATATTATATATGCAATTTAAATAATAAAACTTATACAAGAGAAATATTAATAACATTGTAAACAATAAAATAATACAAATGAAATACAATAAGCAAATTATGTTTAACTAAAGACATTATTCATTTTCAACAATTTTTTTTTTTTTTTTTTTACTTTTCCAAAGGCAGAAGAGCAATTTTGGAAATAGGTCGTTTATGTGTCCCATTTCTTGTTTTAACTGAGACTACGCGTATTTTGTTATCCTTTCCTGGAATAATTTCTACTATTCTACCCAAAATCCAACTACATATGGGCAAGTTTTCTTCCTTTAATAATACCATATCCCCATTTTTAAGGTTATCTTTCTCAATTTTCCATTTGTTTCTCTGTTGTAATGTACTTAAATAATGGCATTGCCATTTTTTCCATATTCCTTGAACTATTTTAGTTAATTTTTGCCAGGTATCTAATCGATTATCTGGAATGCCAGAGAACTCGGGTTCGATCACCGCTGTGATGGGTCGACCAACTAAAAAATGGCCGGGAGTCAAGACGTCCAAATCTTCGATATCGTTTGAAAGGGGGGTAAGGGGTCGAGAATTGAGGATTCCCTCAATTTGACAAACAACGGTTTAGAATTCCTCATATGTTAATTTAGCGTTTCCTACTGCGCGTTTCAAATGATACTTAAACGATTTTACGCCTGCCTCCCATAGCCCTCCAAAATTTGGGGCACGGGGTGGCAGAAATTTCCAATTAATATTCTCTGAATTTAAAAAATTAGTAAGGTTTTCATCAGGCTGGGTAGCTAATCTATGTAACCTTTTTAATTCATTATTTGCACTAACAAAATTTGTTGCATTGTCACTGAATAATGTTTGGGCTTTGCCTCGTCTAGCAAAAAATCTTTTTAAAGTTGCGATAAAAGCTTCGGATGTTAAATCGCTAACTACCTCTAGATGCACGGCTTTAGTAGGCATGCAAATAAAAATACAAACAAAAATTTTGTTATAGATTCCTTTTCTTTGACCCCGATATTTAATTAAAAAAAGGCCACAGAAATCTATACCGGTACAATAAAAGGGATGAGTCACATTTACTCGTTCCTTTGGCAAATTTCCCATAAGTTGATTGACCGTTAAAGGTTTAATTTTGTAACACGTTACGCAGTTACGAAATATTTTCCGAGCTAAAGACCTCCCACTAACTATCCAATATTTTTTTCTAACGTGGTATAACAAAGCTTGAGGTCCTACATGAAAGAATTTTTTATGGAAATGTTCCATAATCATGGAAGATAATTTATGGTCGTGGGGCAACAAAAGGGGATGTTTACTATCAAAATTTAAATTAGCATTTTCCAGCCTTCCACCGACTCTTAGGAGTCCCTGAGAATCTAAAATTGGATTAAAACAATTTAATTTACCTGATACGGGCTTCTTTTTCTCTAAGCAGATCAATTCTGCGGCAAACTGTGTATACTGTACCTGTCTAATTAAATGTACTTCAGAGTCGTTTAATTCGGTGCTTCGGAGTGGTCCAGTTACTCTTTTTGCCTTTGCTCTTGCATTTCTAATAAATCTAAAAATAAAACTACATATTCTAATTAATTTACAAAAATTATTTGTTAATGAAAACAAATGATTATAAAAGTTCTGGGAAGAATCCGTGGATTGGATTAATCCACACAACACTGCAGGGTTAGCGTCACCCTGGTGATTATTTTTCAACTCACTAATCACAATACTATTATCACTGGGGGACAGATAGTCAGAGTCATTGTTTATGATACTACTGGATTTACTTAGAAAGTCTGGTCCCTGCCACCACAACTGATTATCCATTAAATCGGTGGTAGTTAGACCTCGTGAATTTAAGTCTGCTGGATTTTCCGCAGAGGACACATGGTTCCATGTGAAGTTTTTAGACAGTTCTTGAATTTTGGCAACCCTGTTGCCAACAAATGTTTTCAATTTCCAAGGCTCGGTTTGGATCCAGGCAAGAGCTATTTGAGAGTCTGTATAGAGATAAATATTATTGATCTGTAACCTCAAAGATTTCAAAATTTTCACAATTAATTTGCATAACAAAAGACAACCAGATAACTCGAGTCGAGGGATAGAAACAGTTTTTAGAGGTGCAACTTGAGATTTGCTGCTAACCAAATTGGAGACAATTTCAGAATTATGAATAGACTGAATATACACGGCTGCTCCAAAAGCTAATGACGATGCGTCGGCGAATCCGTGTAAGTTTATTTGTTGTGCTTCAGGAATTAAAACATAGCGATTTATTCTAAGTTGTTCAAGAGCTTTTAACGAAGTGGCGAATTCTAGCCAATTTTGAGCAATAGGGCTTGGAATAGGGTCATTCCAGTCCAATTTTAATTTCCATAGTTCCTGCATAAACAACTTGGCTTTAACAATAACAGGACCGATGAGACCCAATGGGTCGAAAATGCGAGCAATGTCTGATAAAATGCTTTTCTTTGTCATAGACTTTAACTGACACAAATTTATTTTAAATGTGAAAGCATCTAAATTGGGTTTCCAGACAACCCCTAGGGCTTTGGTTTCCTTATCAGAGAATGTGTACTCAGGGTATGTCTCTTTAGAAAATTCAAGTAAGGAAATATGATTTGCATTCCATTTATGTAAAGTCATTCCAGCGCTTTCTAACAAGTGTATAGGTTGTTTTTGAAGCTCCCTAGTAGATTCTAACGATTCTTCCCCACTTATTATATCGTCCATATACGAATCATGTAGCAAAATATCGGATGCTTTCGGATATTTCTCGGCTTCTTCAAGGGCTAATTGCTTCAACGTTCTAATGGCTAAAAAGGGGGCACAAGCGGTACCGTATGTTACGGTATTAAGTTCATAGGTTTCAATTTCTGCGTTCACATTATTTTTCCATAAAATTCTCAACAATTTTCTCTGATCCTCCGTAATCATTATTTGGCGATACATTTTTTCAATATAGGCCAAAAACACAAATCGGTGTTGTCGAAAGCATAACATGATTTCATATAAATCTTCATTAACGACACCTTTATAAGTTATGTCGTTTAATGATATTCCACTAGTTGTCGGACTCGAAGCATTAAATACAACGCGAAGCTTCGTAGTAGATTTTTCGGGCCTATAAACGCCATGATGCGGTAGGTAATAACAGCTAGATTCATTTAAATTATCAACAATTTTTGTCATATGATTCAAATTAGTGTATTCTTTAATAAAATCACAATAAAGATTTCGCATTGTTGGATTCTTTTCTAAACGATTTCATAACTGCTGGAGCCGTTTTTCTGCGATAGATTTAGACTCCCCAAGAACACTAGCATCTTCCTTCAAAGGCATGGCTACCATAAATCTTCCCGATTTATCTCTCCGATACATTTCTAAAAAATGCTTTTCACAAAATTCTTCTTCCTGACTAATTGGACGTAAGTCAATTTCAGGAGCTTCTATTTTCCAGAATTTTTGAATGGTTTCATTAAGATAATCATTGCATGCAGTAAAACCGCAAAAAGTATTTTCAGATACATTGCGGTCTATGGTTCCCGCAACAATATACCCAAAAACGCTATTCTGAAAGGTGAATTGTCCTATTTTAAATTTATCTGCCTTTAATATTTCATAGAAAAATTCAGCACCAACTAAAGCATTTATTTTAGATTTTTTCCAAAATTCACTATCAGCTAATTCAAGGTCATGTGGTAGATTTAAACTTCTTATGTTTATATTGTGTGAAGGAATGAATTCTGTAATTTTAGGTGTAATTAAAAATTCAATTGGTTCCCTAAATGTATCATCTTTATTTGAAATAATGGTACGTACTGAAGATTTCACATTTGTCATCTTACCATTAATTCCTGAAATATGAATATCGCATTTCCTTTTTTGCAAATTCAATAAATGAGCGAGTTCTCTGTCTAACAGGTTACATTGACTACCATTGTCAAGAATTAAACGAACCGGAATCTTTTTTTTATTGCTACTTTCCAAATAAACTATAGCAGTTGACAGCAATATATGTTTTTTACTTTTTAAGATTGGATCATTAATCTCGTTATATAATGTCATCGAAACATTATTTTTTTCTTTCTGCAATTCAGGATATGAATCATTTGATTGCAGCAGGTGCAAGCCTTTTTCTGACGCCGTCTGGGAGTCAGGATTTTGTTTTTGTTGTTTTGGTGGGAAATTATTACTTTTTGTTCCCGGCAAAGTTCGATGTAGAAGTGAATTATGTCTTTTAGAACAGATATTACAAATTTGATTATTTTTACAATTTGATACCTGATGATTGGATTTCAAGCAATTAATACATAACAAATATTTTTTTACTGTTAGGAATCTTTCATATTCATTTAATTTTAAGAATTCACAACATTTAGATAAAGAATGATTTCCTTTACAAAGGGGAGAATTTTGATCATTAAAGGAATCATTTTTAGAAAAGAAGGTTTTTATTCTAGTACTCTTTTCCGCATTCATTACTTTCGGTTTCGTATTCGAAACGCATTGTAAGTTTTCTAACACCAGACATCGTTTTTGTAAAAAGTTAATGAAATCGCACCATGTTGGCAATTCTGTAGAACTTAAAGATAATTCAAATTGTTTTTTAGTTTCTTTATCGATTTGTTTTAGAACCAAATTTATGAGTAAGGCCTCCGTAAAAGGATTCATTTCCAATCCTATACTTTTGAGTGCTCGAATATTTTTTTGACAACTATCTGTAATTGTTCGCAAATTTTTAACTAAATCTTGAGACAGATTCTCTACGTTCAATATCTCATTTAAGTGAGAATTTACAATCATTCTTTTGTTTTGGAATCTATCTTCCAATGCTTTAAAAAGCGAAATATATGAATCGTCTTCGGTAATTACATCTAGTGCTCTTCCACAAAGTGTAGATTTTATATAATATAACTTTTGATTATCTGAAAGTTTATCATTCTGATCAATTAAGGTTATAAATTGATCTTTAAAACTATACCATTCATTATATTGTCCATTAAATTTGGGTAAAGGAATTTCAGGTAAACGAAAATTCATAATAGGATTATCTTTAGATTCATTTAAAACACTTTCATTTTTACTAATGTTATTAGAGAGTAAGAATTTTCGAAGCCTTACCTCTAATTTTTCTGTCTCTTCTTCCAATTCTGCGAAGGCGTTCAATTGAACTTCCAGTTCCGATTCATCAGCTATTTCGTAATACTGGATTTTCAAATTATCCAGTTTTGTTACTATTTTTTGCAGATTATCCTTCTTTATTTCTAAAGTTATAATGTCTTTATTGTCCTCATCAACATTATCCAAATATGTTGATATTTTTGTCAGTTGGCCTTTCAAAGTTCCACGTTGTCGATTTAGGATAACTAATTTATTTTTATCCATAATTACTTTCATCAATGAGCACCACCACTATTTCATTATATTACGATTGATCTTCCTCCGGTTCTACTAGACCAAATGTTGACGATACTTTATGAGTGGACTGTATATCATTTTAATAATTACTATTCTGAAGTTATTACTTCACAAACATTTAATTAAAGTATTATTTACATATATACAATTTATAGATGACGTATTATTAACGTATTCCAAGTATGTTGACACCATAGTCAACGCAAACTATAGAAAAGGTGAACCATATCACCGAACAAGATAAACACGAGATGTTACTCTTATAACGAAAAACAATACAACTGCTCCGCTAAAGCGGGAATGCAAGTGAACAAGAGATGCGCGCCAAGGTTGCGCATATAGCCAAACTAAGGTGAGCGGCAACAAAGTTTATCCGTCATTTTTAATAAACTGGCAGTTATTTTAAGTTAAGCGGGACCACTTGAAATCAGGCTACCACTTGAAATTTTAAAATCACTATAACTTCCGAAATAATACTCCAAATCGAACCAAATTTAGACAGTGTCTTAACTTATCTTATAAATATCTAAGATGAGTTTATTAACCAAGTTGCTCCGCCATTTTGTTTTCAAGTGGAGACCACTTGAAAATTTCAAATTCAAATTGTGAAAAGCGTATTCCGAATTTGTTTGAAATTTAATGTAAATACAGACCACATAAGGGTCCCAATGATGTTTATTAATGAAATTTATCCGTCATTCTTAATAAAGTGGTAGATATCTTAAGTTAAGCGGGGCCACTTGAAATCACGCTACCACTTGAAAATTTAAAATCACAATAACTCCCGAAATAATACTCCAAATCAAACCAAATTTGGACAGTGAACTAATCTTATAAATATCTTGGATGAGTTCGTTAACCAAGTTGCTCCGACATTTTGTTTTCAAGTGGAGATCACTTGAAAACTTCAAATTCAAATTGTAAAAAGCATATTTCGAATTTTTTTTAATTTTGATGTATACATAGATTACACAAGTGTCTCAAATAATAACTTTATTAATAAACATTATCTGCCATTTTTAATAAAGTGGCGGATATCTTAAGTTAAGCTGGACCACTTGAAATCAGGCCACCACATGAAACTTTAAAACCATGATAACTTCCGAAATAATTCTCCAAATGGAACCAAATTTGAACAGTGTCTTAGTTTATCTTATAAATATCCTAGATGAGTTTGTTAACCAAGTTGTTCCGCCATTTTGTTTCCAAGTGGAGACCACTTGAAAATTTTAAATTTAAATTATGAAAAGCGTATTCCGAAATTGTTTGACTTTTGATGTAAATACGGACCACGTAAGGATCTCAATGAAGTTTATTAATAAACTATATCCGCCATTTTTATTGAAGTGGCAGATATCTTAAGTTAAGTGGGGCCACTTGAAATCAGGCTCCCACTTGAAAATTTAAAATCATGATAATTTCTGAAATAATACTCCAAATCGAACCAAATTTGGACAGTGATATTATCATATAATTATCCTGAATGTTTTCACTGGACAACTTATCCCGACATCTTATTTCTAAGTTTCAGCCACTTGAAATCATACTACCACTTGAAAATATGCCATCACGATAAATTTTAAAATATTAAACTTATTCAAATAAAAGTTGGATGGTGAACTTATAATTCAAATATCTAGGATAAGTTCACTTGATGACTTCATCCGCAATTTATTTCCAAGTGGCGTCCACTTGAAAACTTGCCATTATGGTAACTTTAGTAATACAGAATCAATTTGCATCAAATTTGGGTAGTGGATTTATCGTTCAAATATCTCAGATAAGTTCGCTGGGCATCTCACTCCACTTTTTTTACAAGTGGTGCCATCTAAAAATTGCTTTTGACGATAATTTTTGAAATACTGATTTAATTTAAACTGGAACTGGGCAATGAACTTATCATAGAAATATACTGGATGATTTCGATGGGCAAGTTGTTTTGCCATTTTGTTTCCAAGTCGCAACCACTTAAACTGCCACTTGAAAATTTGCCATAATAATAACTTTTGAAACACGGCACTGATTTAAACCACAGTTGGACAGTGAACCTGTGCTTAAAATTTCTTGGATGTATTTGCTGGGCAACTTGTTCCACTGTATTGTTTCCAAGTGGCGGCCGCTTGAACATTTCTTATCACGGTAACTTTAGAAATACTTAATCAATTCAAATCAAAGTTGAAAATTGGATTTATCATTCAAAGAACAAAAATCTAGAAAATTCACGTAACACGTGAACCAATCACGTTATTGCGTCCATCGAAAAGTCGCCAAAAATGTTACCATAGAGGAAAAGTCGCCATATTTGGCGCCAAATCCATTACCTGCGTTACTGGATCTTTTTAATGCGTTTTTAAGGAAAAATTAGGCTATTTTAATGCTAAAACAAACTAGAAATGCAGAAAACTAACATTTTATCAACTTATTAAGCCTCTTTGAAGGAATTTCTACAGAAAAAAAAAAAAAATTTTTTTTTTCAAATTTGGAACGATATCTTAGATGAGCAACTTTCTCTGCCATTTTGATCGATGAGTTTGCCACTTAATTTTTCAACACGATAATTTTTGAGATTTTGAATTAATTCGAACTGTATGTGTAGTGTAGACTTATCTCACAAATACATTTCATATATTTGTCAACTTAAGCCACCATTTTGTTTCCAAGCGCCGGCCACTTAAAAATTTTAAATTCACATAAAAATGTATTTATGAACCGATTTGCTTAAAACTCCATATGTGCATAGCCTACATCATTATTTCTACCAAGTGCATTAATAATTTGTAGCCGCCATTTTGAAACAAAATGACGGCTACTTGATAAGGAAAAAGAAATCAACCTACCCTTCCGAATAAGCCGGAAGGACTTGTTTTACGGTTATATTATTTTTAGAAAAGCACAGTATGTGTTATTCAATTGAGCGACCGCTTTGAAGATAAAATTGCACGTCCACAGATAGTACTAGTTTTTTTTTTTTTTTTTTTTTTTTTGAAAGCAAAGGGAAACTGTGATTTTCCTTAGGTAGCTTTAACAATTTCTGGTAAGTTCAGCGCAACATCAATAGGCTGAGCCAAACAAAATGGAATGAACGTATACTTTTTTATAACCGTAAGAGCATGTTACGTGTAGAATAGGGCATCTAAATCATTCACCATTCATTTATAGGACTACCCAAAAGAATTGGAATGTAGTGGTATACATAGAAATTGCTGAAACAGCATTTAATGTTATGCTGCATGTGTTTAATATAAGATTATATTTAAGTACACTACGTTATGTCTACACAGTTTATAGACAATATACAGGGCTACTCAAATTTAAGCTAAACATTCTTTTCTATTGAATATAATTGATGGAAGTGCTTTTCTGCATTTTACTATGTCGACGAATACCCATACTATAACCAAAATTTTTTTTAATTTCAAATTTCAGCTCTGTTTTTTTGTAAAATATCACGTTTTGCTGTCTCTGAATACGAAAATCAAATTTTCAACAATTGGTCTATATGTATGAGTGTTATCAGCATAAATAAAAAAAAAAAAAAAAAAAAAAAAAAAGAGAGAGAGAGAGAGAGAGAGAGAGAGAAGTTTAAATTTCTTGCATTGAAGTTTGTGTTAAGTTACTATTTGAAAAGATTGGTCAAGATTGGCAATTTTCAATGCGAATTGCTGGTGACAGTTATCTGAATAATATGGAATAAACTTTTTAATTTAATGACAGCATATAATTATATATAAATGTAGGGAATGTAATTGAACGGAGGGTTGAGGGGGCGGTAGCCCCTCCTTACGCAGAGGTTTATTTGTCAAACAAAATTATTTCTATACCTATTTTAAATTATTTAAAAAATAGATTGAATTTTTTATTATCTTGCCTCATTGATCTTACGCCATAATCTGCAACATGTCTTCATAGAATTAAAATGCAGGGTAAGAGAAAGTCTTGTAATTGACACACCAGATTATTTTTACTTCCATTACCCTACTACCGTAGGTAATGGAAGTATTGTATTCGGTCTGAAAATTCGATATCGGGTTTTCACCTGATTTACACGTTTTAAGGTCCCCTGAGTCCAAAAAAGTGGTTTTTGGCAATTGGTCAGTGTGTATGTATGTGTGTGTGTATGTATGTATGTATGTGGAGAACCTTCTGGCTATTATAGCTAAGAAACTAATAAAGATAGATCTACGAAACTTTAGAATTGAAATACGTCTGGTGTACAGATAATATTTCGAAATTTTGGTGAAAATTGAAAAACCGGAAGTGGGACATCGGAAACCGGAAGTGGGACCGTAAGTCCGTATCTCAAAAACGGCTCTAACGATTTTCTTCAAACTTGCTATATAAACACTCTATTAGATGTCCTTTCGAAAGATATAGTTGGTTAGTTCAGAGAAATTGATAGGCGGCCTGTATAAATAGCTCAATTTCAGGCCTCGCAAAGGCGTTCCTTTAAAAACGGTTGTACGGATTTTTTTCAAACTCGCCATTTTAACTCACTTTTAAATATGCTTTTGTATGTAATTATTGTTTTCCTGTCAATAATTGAGTTTAACCGGAAGTGGGACATCGGAAACCGGAAGTGGGACCGTAAGTCCGTATCTCAAAAACGGCTCTAACGATTTTCTTCAAACTTGCTATATAAACACTCTATTAGATGTCCTTTCGAATGATATAGTTGGTTAGTTCAGGAAAATTGATAGGCGTCCTGTATAAATAGCTCAAGTTCAGGCCTCGCAAAGGCGTTCCTTTAAAAACGGTTGTACGGATTTTTTTCAAACTTGCCATTTTAACTCACTTTTAAATATGCTTTTGTATGTAATTATTTTTTTCCGGTCAATAATTGATTTTTTGTAAAATTGGTATCTCAAAAACGGCTCTAACGATTTTCTCTTTAGGTCACTTTTATGTTTTCTGATCACATTATCTCTCAAAAATGCATATAATACATGTAATAGCGGGTAATGGAAGTCGTGTGGTTGTTTCACACCAGATTTTTTTTTTTATTGAAATCTCTAAATGTTAAAAATATGCAGCAAGTATGAGTACGTGTGTTAATTATAGATTTTTTTCCTACACAATTATTATTACTAGTATCGCCCAGTGGTCGAAACTCGACCATTTTTTTTGCAAAGCAAAGGAAAGCAAAGTTATTGCCTTGCCCTAAACGGAATTAAATTGCAACACAGCTGCGGCAATTGTTTGCCGATATGCACTCTAACTGAATCAGCAGAGTTTTACTTAATATAACTATTTCTCTCAGTAGATGTTAGCCTTTCCTGAAATGAGAGAAAATCGCATCGTGAAAACATCCCTTGTTGGGTGATACAGTCCAAAAGCTAATCGGTACCATGTCAAAGAAAGGTCCAACCAAATATCAAATTCTGTTAAATTAATTCGATTGGTTCATAAAATACAGTGTTTGAACTCAAAAAGAAAGATATTTTTGAAAAATGGTAGAATTGAGTTTGGGAAACTTCAAAACTTGTAATGTCATCCAAAACCGAAAATCTAAAAATTGTCTGAATCTTATATTTTCTACTTATATATTCAAAGGAAAGAATAATAAATCCACTTTTTTAAAAATAAAAATAAGTAGTCAATTTCAGGTAATTGAAATGCAAGGAAGTCTCAAACCGTGTAAATTCATCGAAAACCGGAAATCAAAAGATTTTCCGTATCTTCTAGTTGCTTCTTATACCCGCTTTTTTAAAAATTAAGTAGTCAATTTCAGTTAATTGAAACATATGGAAAACTCAAAACATGTAAATTCAGCGAAAAACGGAAATCGAAATTTTTTCCGTATCCTCTACATTCTTCTTATCTTCTTATACATGCAGCAGTTAGTAATAAATCAACTTCTTTAAAAATAAGTAGTCGATTTCAGTTTATTGAAATGCAAGGAAATCTCAAAACGTGTAAATTTATCGAAAACCGGAAATCAAAATTTTTTTCCATATCTTCTACATTTTTCTTACAGATGCAAAAGATATACGCAAGCGGAGTCAATTTTTTGTCAGTCAAGCGATAAAAGAACCAAATATTTAAATAAAGAAAAAAGAAAGAAAGTCACTTTTTGTTGCCAAAAGACAAATAACAAAGAACATTTGAAGTTTCAGAAATTAAATAATATATATTATTTACATATTAATACACTAACATGAAATTTATCGTACGGCTAATATCTCTTTAAATTACAGCCACTCCGTGATTACAGCTGGCATAACTCATAAAACAAAAAAGAAAGAAATTAGATCATAAATAAATTAGAAAATAAAAAAATTATTTCTCATAAATCAAATCCTTAAGAAATCTTTTTTTGTGGTTCCACTGACGGCCAGTGACGTCATCACTTCGCTATACAAATGCTATACAAATGCTATACAAATTACTGTGTCTATGGTTTTATTTGAGCTTTATGAAATTGCCAGATTTAACAACTTTCCACTTTTAGGTATTTTTTAATGTAAAGGAATACGTGTATAAAAGGGAAAAATGGGAGGAAATGCATAAAAAATAAAAGTATTTTTAAATACCTTCTTGACATCGTAAGAAAATAATATTTATATTCGCACCTTCCGGTTAACCATACCTTTCGAATGATACCATTTTCAACCCTCTACTCCCATAATTAATATGTTAAAAAGGGACTACAAATTTTATGCTTGCCTATTAATATATAGACTAGCGAGCTTCGCCCGCTAGCGGGTCAGTATTTTCAAATGAATCACTAAAATTAATGAATCACTAACAGTAACTTTTAGTGTCAAGAAAAGAAATTAAAAAAAAAAAAAATCATTTCTGATTGGGTAAAAGTCGGCCCGGGTCCCCACTGCCTTCGGCAGCGCAGCACCGTGCGCGCTGCGCGCGCGTATTCCTTCCCTGACCCTTCGTGCCCCCCCCCCCCTCAAAAAAAAAAAAAAAAAAAAAAAAAAAAAAAAAATCTGATCGGGTAAAAACTCACACCGGGTCCCCACTGCCTTTGGCAGCGCAGACCCATGCGCGCTGCGCGCGCACGTGTGAGGGTATACGTGCGCTGCGCGCACATATTCCTTCTCAAATCAAATTTTTATTCTTAAGAAAAGAAAATTAAAAAAAGCATTTCTCATAGAGTACAAAGTTGGACCGGGTCCTCACTGCCTACGGCACCGCAGTCCCATGCGCGCTGCGCGCGCTCAAGTTAAGGAATACACGCGCTGCGCGTGCGTATTCCTTCCCTGACCCTTCGTGCCCCCTAAAAAAAATCATTTCTGATTTGGTAAAGACTCACACCGTGTCCCCACTGCCTTCGGCAGCGCAGACCCATGCGCGCTTCGCGCGCACGTGTTAAGGTATACGCGCGCTACGCGCACATATTCCTTCTCAAATCATATTTTTTTCTTAAGAAAAGAAAATGAAAAAAAAATCATTTCTCATCGGTTAAAAAGTCGGACCGGGTCCCCACTGCCTTCGGCAGCGCTGTCCCGTGTGCGCGGTGCACGCCTATATCTTCCCCACCCTTTCAGCCCTTCCTAATTAACCTACATATACCAATTTTGAACGGTCTAACTGAATTAGCTGAGATGCAAAAGAAAACCTAATCAGGAAACCTCAAAACGTGCAAATCTGGTTAAAACTTTCGATAACATAAAAGAACGTTAAAATATCTTTCGAATGATGTATTAAAAATAATTTAATCATAATTAGAAATTGAAATATTGAAATTTTAAAATATTAATAATATAAGGAGATTATTATTATTATTATTATTATTATTATTATTATTATTATTATAATTATATTGCATTTTTATCGATTGTGCCTTTTTATCATTTTAGGTTTTTGACGTTCATAGAAGTACGGCTTAATGGAATGGAAACTACAACTTATCAGTATAGTCCGAAATATCAGGTGGGCCATATTAAAAAAAAAAAAAAAAAAAAAAAAAAAAATATATATATATATATATATATATATTATGAGAATTTTTAGATAATTTTATATTTTAAAGTATTATTCTACGTATGATTAATTAAGTCTATTATTTTTTGTTTGTATCTCAGATTCATTTCTTTAAGATTATGACTAATCTATATAAATAAAGATAAGTGTGTGTGTATGTGTGTTTGTGTCTGCGTATGTGTCTGTGTGTCTGTCTCTCTGCACTCTGGTGCTCACATTACTGATTACAGTGCTACAAAGCTTTGCAGATGGGTACTTGTGTAGGTGTGCACCTCATCGAGATTTTTTTTTCGAATTTCAAATTTTAATTAATTATTTATTTCTTCTTTTTTTCAAATATTGGCTTCAATGTTTCATTTTTCTGAAATTTGTTCTTTCGTTTCAATCGTCTGAGTATCTTATCAACGGTTATTACGCTATTTATTTTTTATTTATTTAATTCAATCATTCATTTGAAGGCGAAATTATTATTTTTTCTTTTTTTCAATTAATTATATTTATCGATTGGTAATACAATCGAAAAAAAAAAAAAAAAAAAAAAAAATGTTATGTTTACGTATAATTTTTATAGTATAACAATTTTTAATCTTTCATTTTTTAACTTAATTCTTTAAAAGATTTTTTTAAATATTTATCGGCAGCGGGGGGGGGGGGGGACTAAAATATTTAATATATGCTGAGATATAGGCATCTTTAAAATCGGATCTCTTAAATAACAGCACATCCACCTGTCGTCGATAAATACTGAAACTGAAGTGTCCTAGAAATACCTTTCTGTAGGCAGTGGGAACCTGGGCCTGATGCAGTGCGGGCGGAAAAAGAGATGCCGTAGGCAGCGTGTTCCCAAAGCGAGGTTTAGAGCGATTTCAGTGTAGTTTTTTTTTTTTTTTTAAGTTTTTTATTTATAATATGATATAAAAATTAATTTTGATTTAATTCTTTTGAAAATTCATTAAAGTATAGTAATCAGCGAAGCGGGCGTAGCCTACTAGTTTATATAAATAAAGAGAAGAGTCTGTCTGTCTGTTTGCTCTCTGGTTCAAACTACTGATCACAGAGCTACAAATCTCTGCAGATGGGTACCTGGGGACCCTGTAGGTGTGCACCTCTTCGAGATTTTTTCGAATTTGAATTATTTGAATTATTATTATTATTATTTTTTTTTTCGATTTTAAATATTGGCTTCAATGTTTCATTTTTCAGAAATTTCTTTCGTTTCAAAAGTCTGCGTATCTTAGCAACCATGATTAAACTATTTATTTATTCAAATTCATTTGAGCATGAAATCTTTTTAATTACATTTTTTAAAATCAAATAATTATACACATACAGTAGAAAAAATTAAACATATTAAACATATTAAATTTTTAGATTTTGTTCATTGATTCCCCTAGCAAAAGCTATTATATATATATATATATATTACAATTTTTTATTTTCCACTTTAAATTTTAAAAACTGTTTTTTTTTTTTTTTTTTTTTTTAGATTTTATCCATTGATTTTTCTGTTTCATTTTCTAAAACTTACAATCGTTTTCGTATCCTAGCAACGGCTCTTATGCTATTTATGTTTTATTTAAGAGCCATTTTTTTAAAAGCTGGACAAAGTCTATCCGCGATTGTAACGAAATGCTCGCCCTCTGGTGGGCTAAGGTGAAATTATCATACCACTGATAGCTTTCACGCTAAAACAAATAGAACAACAAGAAAGAACAATATAAATACACGTGGTGGCTATTATATTTACTAACAACTGCAGTTGAGGAAGCGCCATCTATCGGTCATTACAAACGCGGATGGAGGTGTGATAGTTGACATTTTCAATTTTTCCTAAATTTTCAGGATATGTTAGTAGTACTATGATAAGGAAAAGTGTTTTTTTTTTCCCCTGAATTTCATTTGTTTGACCTAGAGAGGGGATCAAAGTTTGAGGCCGTAAATAAATGATGTCATTTTAATATCATTTTACTCCTAAAGCCATGAGTGACCCATGTCAATTTTTTTTTTAAATATACGGATACTATTTGATACTAAGTATATTTTAGTATAAACAGTTTGGTGGGTCACTCATGGCTTTAAAGGCCGAGGTCATGCAATTTTTATTGCTTTTTTTCGTTTTTCCAGTCTGAATATCTGCTAAGGCCATAAGTGTCCCATGGAAATATTTATGGGGTTAATTACACACCTTAGTATAGAACTTAAAAATATTTAAAACAGCATGGGTTACTCTTGGCTTTATTAGTTAAACGATCTCAAAGTTGAAAATTTTCCTAAAAAGGTCAAAGTTGATGATAAATTACTCCATAACCCATGAGTCAATAGCTATGAGACACAGTTGTAATCATACTCTAGATGGTCTAGTTTTTGACACAGGTTACAAAGCTATGGGGCTTGCAAGATTATTTTAGATACAGTCTATTTTATATCTCCAATTTATACCTGTTCTATGTAGTACAGAAGACTCGAGACCCCATTTTGTAATATATTAATGCTTGTTTAAAATTTCCCATTTTACCTTATAGAAGGCAACAGCAAAGTAAACATAAAATTAAAAAGTTGAAACATGGAAATAACAAGTATAATTTTTAAGTTTTTATTTACCGCCAATAAAGGGAACTACATAGATACATAAGATCTACTTATTTCCAATGTAAAAAGAAACGTGTATGTAAATGTCTGTCAATTGTATGAGGAAAAAAAAACTGTTTTCGACTACTGTGAGTAAAAATTCAAATTTTCAAATGATGTCGCATTTTATGTAGCATAAATTAGTCAATGTTTTTGATTAATTCAACGTTTATAATGTATAGTTACAGCTTGCTAATCATATGATTTGTAACGGCCACGAGCGTAGCGTAACATCTCGTGAAGTGAAAATGGCGGTCAGAGGCAAGTTGAAACAAATATAGGAAGCTACATGAAACACCTGTTTCAATTAGCCCCATGCACAGAAGCACAATAAAAATAATATTTAAAAAAACGAAGTTAGCTTACGCTGCAATGGCTGTATCTTTATTTATGGTTTAAAATAATTCGTCCCACCTTTTAAAAATCCTCCAAGTGATAACTGTATTAGAATCAGAGGAAAGTTGCTAAACAGAATTTTCAGAACAAGCCAAAGCCAACTAGATAGATACAGGAAATTGGATGTTGGTCTCATGTTCTGGGAAAAAGCAAGATAGGTGTTCTATGTGGGACAAATCAAACAGATGTTTGGTATTATAGATAAAGTGCTTGTAAAGCTGACAAAGAGAAAATTTCTAAAGAGACAAAACAGATCTAAAATGTTTGTTTTGCCTGGCCCACAGAAGATGACATTCTAGATATCAGTTTGGACCATATTTTACAAGTCTTATCATGTCCTTTGAATGAGAGAGGATATTTTTTTTACTTTGGTTATGAAATTGAAATTCCCCTTTCTTTTTTGTATTAAATTACTGTAACAACCTTTATAAGCCTTCAGCAACGTCTATTATTCTAAACTAATTTCTCAACCTCCTTATAATTATTTTTAAATACATGATCATTAACTGTTAAATTCTACTGTAATTATTTACTAAATCCGATACAATATTATGGCTTTATTTTAAAATATATACCATTTAATTATAGTCATTATAATGTAAAAAACTAGTATGTTGTGGCCACCACATGGCTTTCTTCTATATTTTCCTATACAAATTCACTCAGTAAAAATAATTTATTAAAATTATTATTTAAAAAAATTATCTTCCATGATAATGCAGACGATTTACATATTAGAGAAGTAGTATAACACTAAATATCCAAAAAATGTCAATTTTATTGTCAATATTACATTAATATATATTTATATATATATACTAGCTGTTACCCGCGACTTCGTTCACGTGGAAATTTTGATGTGTATGTGTGGGAACTGACGGTTTGATCATAATATGTAATGAAATGAAACCTTATCATTGTGGTGCTGTGCAAAACAGAGTCTGATAAAGTACACTCAAAAAAATTTGTAACTCATTGAAAGCCAAAATAAATAAATAAAAAGTTATCGCCAACATGGCGATAAAAATTTAAAATTCGCCCATAGGGATTCTGTACTAAAACAGTACTGCGTTGTGGAAGTATAAAAACTGGGTCGTCAATTATGAATTTTATTTCGAAACCTTTCTTTGTATGATTTTAGTTCACTATTGCACAATATTAATCTGGTTCTAATAATAATTTGGTGACTGGTTAATTAAAATTTTAACTATGTGGTGAAATTCATATAATATTTATGAGTTTAAAATTTTTAATTTTTTTTTTTTTTTTTTTTTTTTTTTTTTTACAAATAAATGTATTTTTTTTTTTTTTTTTTTTTTCATTTCCCGGCGAATTGTTGAATAATATTTTAGTTCTTAAACAATTTTGGACGGCTTTGCCCGCTTCGCTGGCAAACTCTTTTCTATATGCTTTATGAAAAAAAAAAAAAAAAAAAAAAAAAACTGAAATCGGTCAAAAGCTTGCTTTGTGTTCCCGTTGCCTTAGGCAGCGCCTTGTTTGTCATTGCAATCTCCGGTGCCTGTTCCTATTGCCTGCGACAATGGCTTACCCGTGGGCTTCCATTTGGTTGCTTATCATACATAACAGTTTCGATACGGACAGTATCGAAAAATTTGAAGTAACTCTTTTATATCTGAATCCCAGTTACATATGAACAACATTATATGTGATGTACATAATATTTGCTCTCAAGTTATTTCCTATATTTATTTGATTTAATCAATCAACCATAGAATGACAGCAATTTCAAGCCCCATATAATATTACAATATGCTATGATCGGCAACTTCTATCGCATGAGACAATTATTATTTTGTGGTTATGTATACTTCATGCTTAGTTAATAGTAGTTGGTGTATAGAAAAATAAATAAATTAGTATGTAAACTTGATCATGGTACAGCCTTAATGCCCTTGGCGACTTTTCAATTTTTGTTGCCGTTTTAGACCAAAATATAATTTTTGCGATTATTGTTCCTATACGCAAGCAAAGTGTGACGTGTCACTGACCGTCCGTGGATGCAAGAAAATGATTTCCTATGTCAATCGCCCATTGGATTTTTTGTAAAAAATGATTAAAAATCGAAGAAAATTATTTCCCGATTTTAATCCCCATATTTGGGTACACATATGTATAAGTTATCATGTGCATGTGTTAGATTGAGTTATTTTGCTGTCAAATTGACAAATTTTAATTTTAAATTTCAAAACTCTGTCGTTCTTGGCGCTTATTGTATTTGTTGATCAAAAACGTAATACGAAAATATACATGCCAGATGTATATTTTCGTAATATGCATTGTACGGAATATTGTTTCATATTATTCATTTCTGTCTTAAAATAAGTTGTTAAAATAACCATGATTTTTGAAAGGAATTAAATTATATTCGCCAAATAATTTGGCGATATTTTATTTTTCTACCAAGGATGACCGATATCAAATCTATTCCGCTACAACATATTAGTATCTTATATCAGATACTTTATTTAGACATTTGAAAACAAATTTTACTTCAAATTATGATAGAATATTTATCATTTTCCATTTAATCAGTATATTAGTTGAATATTTATTGTGTTAATATCATCTTTGAAATTAAATGTTTGTGTCTTCAATCGAATATGGAAGTTTGCCATTTTTTTTTTTTTTTCCCAGTTTTGAAATTAAAAATTCAAATTTTGTCAATTTTACAACAAAAATAACTTAATCTAATGCATGGACATGATAACTAATACATATCTATACCTAAATATGCGGATTAAAATAGGGAAATATTTTTCCTCGATTTTTAATAATTTTTTTCAAAAAATCCAATGGGCGTTTAACATAGGAAATATTTTTCTTGAATCCACGAACGGCCAGTGACGTCATCACTTCGCTTGCGTATTTCTTTCTATCTTTTCCTTGGCGAAAAATGTCCGATCTACTTCAGCATCAAAATTATAAAAGAATTTCAAGAATTATCAATAAGAAAATACCTTTACCATAATGCTGAATTAACTTTAATGCCAAGCGTGTTTCATCCGCCATACTAAAAAAAATCTGAAGTTGAGGTATATAAAAAAAAAATGCTCTGAAATAAAATTCAGAAGAAATATGTTAGATTTGTAATATTACTATTTTATTTTTAAATTATAAAGTGTCATTTTCTCATCGACCAATTTAACATTTAGTAATTTCTTATTTTTCGCATGAAAGCATATTTCATTTTATGCTGAAAACAATAAATAAATATATCTCGTAAACTTTTTTTGGCAACAATTAAAAATTTAAATGGCTTATATTAAGTCAATATAAGCCAATAAGTTTATTATTTTCATATTTTAATTAATTTTAAAGATTTTTTCAATTTTTTTTTCCTAAACCATCCCTGACCTATAAGGAAAAAAACAAAAAAAGAATGATCGAAATCGGTCAAGCCGTTTACGATTTTATAAATAACATACAGACAAACATTCATTTATATATATATAGATTATTATTATTTTTGTTAAAATGAAAAAAATCGATAACTTTATTTTAAATTATCGCAGATCGATGGTTTAACAATTCGTTTTAAAGGTGTTGGTGAGCTCTTTTGAAAGATACCCATCATGAAAATTTACTCCCTCGAGGAGGGACTTCCCCCCAGGGAGGGTGGTGAGGCTCTTACGCATACAAAAAAAATTTCCCAGTTGAATATCTCTGTTGTAAATAATTCTTGTAGATTGCATAATTATTACTAAAAAATAATTCTCTTTATCCATATTTATACAAAATTATGTTCTATATCACCATGTTAAAAATTTAGAAAAAGCGGGATGGCAACCCAACCTGTAAGACAATTTTTACCAAAAGTTGATAGGCACTAATATATGTCAAGGTGCAACTGCATACCAATTTGTATGCAATTCTGTGCAGTAGTTCCTGAGATACAGTTGCCACAAAATTTTGTCACACACACACAGAGACAGACGGACAGACAGGCATTTTCTAAAAATGGTCAAATCGTGTTCTACAGCTTTCAAAACGCGTAAATCCATCAAAAACCCGAGGTCAAAAAGTTGAGACTTGGAAGTTTCAGTTGAATCAAAGTGGAGAAATTTATTGTAGTGTAAATTAAGCCAGTAGGTAGAGGAAATTAAATTAAAATCTAAGTTTTTTTTTCGTTAAAAGTAAAAAAAAAAAAAAAAAAATCGATAACTTTGTTTTAAATGGTCACAGATTTATAGTTCAACCATTCGTTTTAAAGGTATTGACGAGACCTTTCGAAAGATACCCATCTTGAAAACACTCCCCTCGAGGGGGACTTCCCCCCAGGGGGGGGGGGGCGAGGCTCCTACAGATACAAAAAAAATTTCCCAGTTGACTATCTCTATTATAAATAATTCTTGTAAAATTCATAATAATTACTAAAAAATAATTCTCTTTATGCACATTTATACAAAATTTTATCCTATATCACCATGTTAAAAATTTAGAAAAAGTGGGATGGCAACACAACCTTTAAGACAATTTTTACTAAAAGTTGATAGGCACTAATATATGTCAAGGTGCAACTGCATACCAATTTGTATGCAATTCTGTGCAGTAGTTCCTGAGATACAGTTGCCACAAAATTTTGTCACACACACACACACACACACACAGACAGGCATTTTCTAAAAATGGTCAAATCGTGTTCTACAGCTTTCAAAACGCGTAAATCCATCAAAAACCCGAGGTCAAAAAGTTGAGACTTGGAAGTTTCAGTTGAATCAAAGTGGAGAAATTTATTGTAGTGTAAATTAAGCCAGTAGGTAGAGGAAATTAAATTAATCGGCCAGATTTGTTATTTCCATTAATAGTGAGAAAATTTTGTTAAACTTTGAAATTAGGGAGGGTCTTGTTAAAATATTATCCAGCTAGTTTGATCGATATAGATTACTATACCTAAGTAAATATAAAAAAAAAAAATAAATCTAAAGCTGTTATGAGAGTTTAACGGCCCTCTTCACTTACCGTCGCCGGAAGCCCAAGTCAATATTATTCTCTGGGAAATTTTCTTTACTTATAACTCACTAACTAATGCATATTTTTAAATTCTGCTTTCCATTCAGAAAATTCCCAACTGTTAAGTTGACGGATCTTTTTTAAAAACAAATATTTTTTAATATTTTATTTTGATGCTATAAATTCGAAATTTCAATATGTGAAAATTTTCATTTTGCAGTTTCAAAATAAAACATTAAAAGAAAAAAAAATCTTTTTTTTTTAAAAAGAAGCGTCAATTTAAAAGTTGTGAATTTTCTGAATGTGAAAACAGAATTTAAAAATATGTATTAATTAATGAGTTATAAGTAATGAAAGTATCCCATAGAAGAACATTGGGTTGGACTTCCGGCGATGGTGACCTTAGATTAATAACCTTAAATAAGTGAAGCGGGACCTTAAATTAATATCTTTTTAATTAATTGGAACAATTTACTGCGATTACATGAATTTCCCGTCTTTTTGGTATAACAACTGAGAGCAATTATATGCCAACATTCACGATTCAAGGACATTATAATGTCAATAGTGACTAGGGTTGGATTATTTATCAATATATCCCCAAGTATCGATATTTTTTTAATATCGCGATAACAGTATTTAAGTTCTTGCTCTGTCGATATATCCCTCTAACGATATTTCCTAAAACGCACAGCGCGAATTCACGCGCACAGCTAATTTCTCTAACACGCGCACAGCTAATTTCTCTAACACGCGCACAACTAATTTCTCTAACGCGCACAGCACGATCGAACCATATACCGATAAACAGCGTCCAACGCCAACGTCTTCAAATTCTGCTTCCCCGCCTCACCGTACCCCGTACCACCCCGTAAACACCCAACAAACAGACCGCCGAATATCTTATACAAATAAACCTTCTCTTCCTTTCCTCCTATTTACTCACTGACTAAACTGGAAAAAATAACCCCAACCGCAAACGATCCGAACACACTTTCTCTTTCTTATTCCTGCGATGTGCCCCTTTACTTCATTTGTGCGAACTGCGCACTCTCAAATCGAAACCACTACTTAAAAAGTATGACCTTGAACGATAACATATGAAATGTTTCATTCCTCATTCATCAAGTTATCGCAGTAGTATATTATTTCCCATTCGATAATATCCACACACCAATAATATCGAAGCTGGCTCATCGCTCGCAGGTGAAAAGTGAAAACACTGCAAACAGTATATCGCGTTTAGTTTATTGCAGTAGTATATTATTTCCCATTCGATAATATCCGCACACCAATAATATCGAAGCTGCTCTTCGCTCGCAGGTGAAAAGTGAAAACACTGGAAACAGTGTACTGCGTTTAGTTCTTGCTATCGGTTCGTTGATATATTGTTCGGAATTGCATGGATTGTTCGAAATATCGTCAAGTGGTTTTTTTTTTTTTTTTTCTTTTTTAAGCAAAGAATTAACTGAAATTGATTACTTATTTTTTAAAAATTGGATTTATTATTCTATCTTCTGCATGTATAAGAAGAAAATATAAGATTTGGATAAACGTTTTTCCGGTTTTCGATTAATTTACACGTTTTGAGATTTCCTTGCATTTTAATTAACTGAAATTGTTTACTCATTTTTAAAAAGTGGATTTATTACTAGTTTCTGCGTACATAAGAAGAAAGAAGATACGAAATAAATTTCGATTTCCGTTTTTTGATATATTTACACGTTTTGGGATTTCCTTGCATTTCATTTAAGTAAAACTGATTACTTATTTTTTAAAAAGTTGATTTATTATTATATCTTCTGCATATACAAGAAGAAAGTATAAGATTTGGATAAATTTTGATTTCCAGTTTTCGATGAATTTACACGTTTTGAGATTTCATTGCTTTTCAATTAACTGAAACTGACTATTTATTATTTAAAATGTGGATTTATTACTGGCTTCTGCATGCATAAGAAGAAAGTAGAAGACACGGGGGAAATTTCGATTTCTGGTTTTCGATGAATTTACACGTTTTGAGATTTCCTTGCATTTCAATTAACTGAAATTGACTACTTATTCTTAAAAAAGTGGATCTATTATTTTACCTTCTGCATATATAAGAAGAAAGTATAAGATTCAGAAAAAATTTAGATTTCCAGTTTTCGATGATGTTACAAGTTTTGAGATTCCTTGAACTCTCATTGACCATTTTTAAGATTTCCTTTCTTTCTTTCTTTTCTTTTCTTTTTTTTTTTTTTTTTTGTTCGAACGCTCTATTTCATGGACGACTCGTGCCTATCGGCCAACAGTGGTCGCTGCTGTGCTGCAATTTAATTCTGTTTATGAGAAGGCAGTTGTTTTGCTTTGCTTTGCAAAAAGTGATTGATCTTCAACCACTGGGCGGTACTAGTATATCAATATAATACAATTTTCAAATGTTATAAAAACATTACAAAATATGAATTCAATATATATATCTTAAAAAAAAAAAACATGATATGGTAAGTAGATAAAAAATAAAATAAAAATGGCAGTAAATTGACCTTTAGAATACCTATGTGTTATAGGATCTCAAATTAATATTACTCTACAACCGAGAAAGTTTATTCTGTGGCAATTCTAAAAAAAGTTTATAAACAGTATTTCTACTGTGCATTTCTTATTCACTGAAATTAATTTAATTACAACCGTATCGCTATCAATGACTGACAGGACTATTAGTAAAGGAACTCTCTTTATACTCAGGGATGGGAATTAGGCGCAAAACTCATACTAATATTTATTTTTAAAATTTCCGTATATAAGTGAATCATTGATATATATATATAGAGAGAGAGATAGATAGTTAAGTTACGACTTCTGCGCAAAATTTTATTAATCATCTACATTCTAAGTACAACTTCATTTTTCTTAAGCTTATATTTTTATTATAATTATGTATCTTGATGATATACTTTGTGTAAATAAAACACATATCACCCATTAGCTCTCTTAAAATGTGATTTTGAAATAATTAAATCTTAAAATAGAAAGAATGGAGGACAAACTATTCAGAAATATACTTAAAAGTAATGGTATAAATTAAAAGAAACACAAAACATTGTGTTGCTATTTATGCATTTTTTTTTTTCTTTTTAATAAAAAAGATTTGGAAGTAATATACCAGAAAATATAAATATACATATAGAAAACACTCCCTACTTGTATACATTAAAATTGGTGTTCATTTGTCTTTAAAAAGTAGCAAATATCTATTTTCCTTCTCTTGAAATAAATATCGCAATATATCACCAATATCGATATTAACTTGATGATATATCGCGATATTTAATTTCTGATATCGTCCAGCTCTAATAGTGACTATACTATTTAAATGTAGATGACTCCATGAACCATTATATTATAAAATTTCTAACTTTCGCTCTATTTGTCATATCGAATATTTCAACAATTTTAAACCATCACCAGAATACGCAGATAGTTTTGATACGCAGATATCCGTCAGATTCAGCGAAAGCTTAAATGTTTTATCTAGACAGTCATTCTAGCAGTGATTTTTCCGCTTTTCTAATATATCACAGAAACATTTTACAGTAGCGGTGCTAATAATTTGGGATTTCCTACTCAAAGCTGGTAGTTGCTTTATTATTTCAGCGCATTTTTTTTTTTTTTTTTTCTGTTATTATTCTACAAATTTTGGGTTATTTCTCACTAAACATTCAGAAAGCACATCTAAAATTATAATAAGTAATAATATGCGTACAGTAAAATAATAATAATAATAATAATAATAATAAACATGAAATTTCACTTTAGATAGTTTTTGAACTTTTCAAAATATTAACAATGTAAATCAAATTCTAAACATATTTTGGAAAAATTCTTATAGTATTTAATATAAACCAATAACTATTGTAACTATTTAACTGAATTTCATGAAATAAACTATATATTTGTCTCTCTGTTTTAGTATAAATTACTGATAATACTACACATTCATATATATTATGCTCATATAACTCAATGATTTTTGATAATTTATCATTCAGAAACAAAAGGGAAAATGTGTGTTATATAAAAAATAAGCTTAAAATGTAATCTGATGTCTCACTTACACTATTTTCTCAAACACCAATGAATTTTTATAAAGGCAAATTTCTAAAGTTCGGAAAAAAAAAAAAAAAAAAAAAACTTTCTACGTTACGTTATTACTAATTGACGAAAAAAAAAAAAAAAATAATAATAATAATAAAAAAAAAAAATCGGTATAATTCAATGGATAATTACATGTACTTTTAGAAAATGAAGTGAAATTTTAGATTAAGGTTCATCTGCATATTGCAACAATTTTGATTTGTTTAATAGTAGTTCCATACTTATATATGCATTTTCGACAGCGCAATTGGAAGGCGCCAATTTCTGTTGAGCCTTAAAAATAGCAAAAAACGTAGGAAATGCATATTATTCTGTGGCAACGACTTATCACAAACGTTTTATTCACTAAATAAATATCAACTTCTCTACATATTATATATAAAAATCTGATGTGGTCACCTCATTACTTCCTTATACAACCATAGGAATGTACATATTTTTATGAAAACATTGACTGTTTTGTGTGACGAAATTGATTCGTAAATAAACAGGCAGGTTTCTGTCCACGAACGTAAAAAGACTGTTTCTCGAACGAAAAAACGCACGATAATGCAATTATATATGCTGCCGAGACAAATATAGTAGTTTTTCCCGGAATAGTACTCAACGGCTTGTTACAGAATATCTCATTGACAAATGCGCAGCTTAGAGTACAATGAAAATCTTTCGAGTATAGATGGCCTTTGGCAAAAATTAGTGGCGAGAAACGATAATTTTTACCAAAATAATCAACTCAGTTAAAATTGAGAAAGGGTTTCTGGCTATCCTGAAAGAACATTTGCCGCAATATTTTATCACTAATCTCGCCATACCGCAAATTAGTAGCCAGCATAGAATTTCGGTCTTGGCGTCGAATTTGGCGACTTGGCGAACGAATTTGGAGAAAATTTGTAGTTAAGGATGCCAAACTTTGGAAGCTCTAACTTCAATAATAACAGTTCTGGAATATTCCGGAAAACTTCATTGGTTTATTGCGCAGAACTAAATTTTTTGAAAGTTCTATAAATGATTCACAAGTCTATTAAATAAATAAATAAATAAATAAATAAATAAAGATTAATTGTTGATGATTGTAGACTAGAATTTGCCTATATATTTGCGTGTTACTTTCTGTTTCTACAGTGTATTACAGTAAAAATGGAAACATATGAAAGTTTTTTCCTTTCCACGAAGGTGGGCTTTGACGTAGCGTCAAATTAGGCATTCAAATATATCGCAAGAAATGGTAATAAAGGATTTACAAAATTTGGAAACTTTACCTCAATAGGAGTCTAGTTCTGGAAATTTTGTAATGACGCATTGGTTTCTCGCGCAAAACTACCTTGAAAATTCCATAAACCACTGACAATACTTTCGATGAATTGAAATTCCATTCAGACTTCGAAATATTCGGCTGTTCCTGATTTAGCGAAATTTAAGCTCTGCAGTGTATTTAATAATGTTTATTTGATTTCTGTAGTAAAAAGGATCATTTCATTGGATTGCTTCAAGAATATTAATTTTTGTAGCACAAAAAAGAGATTTATTCAATTGTTTACTGAATATTAATTAAATGAAGTGCATTTGTCGATTAGAACTTGCGCATTTCTTGAAGAATTACTTTCTATACACTAAAATGTCGACAACGTTTTTTATCAGTATCATTACAGGCTCTATCTACGAGCTGAATCCTCATTAAATGAACAAGACCTTTGTATTTTTGGTCATTATGACTATAATTTTCCTAAATATCTCTAAAACAGAAAATTATAGAATGTCCAAAAAGCACAACTAGATGTTATAAGAAACGTATATACCAATTTGCAACGTTCTATGTTCAACCGTTTTAGAGTTATGCAAGATATATTACGGGCTCTATCTATAGGCTATATATTCATTAAATAAAATGCATTCGTCGACAAAAACCTGCCTATGTCTTTAAGCAAAACTTTCTACGCTCAAAAATTTCTCGAATTTTCCTAAAAATTACATTGCTGGTTCTATTTTTAACGTTCGTGATAGTGATTGCCACGGAAGCGAGTTACAGGCGTTTTCAGATTCATACACAGCAAGGTAGGGGTGTCCAGTGATGTTTTTTTATTTATTTTTTTTTTTTTTTTTAACGTGCGTGATAGTGATTGCCGCGGAACAGAGTTACGTGCGTATTCAGAATCATGCACAGGGAGATAGGGGTGTCCAGGGATTTTTTTTCCTTTTTTCATGCGTGGTAGTGATTGCCGAGTTACAGTTGGTAGTCGCCCGCAGATATTTTGCAAAAAATCGAGCTTAGGTCGCTCTACTCGTTTTTGAGTCTATCTATAGTGAAACACACAAACTTACATTATATACATAGATTGTAACATAACTATAACATAATATATCTGATAGTATAAGATATATTATAATTTCTGAGCTAAATGACGAAAAGTTGAAATGTGAATTTATTTATGATAACAGGAGGCTTTCTTTTAGCGGAGCTTGCGAGGCGAATTTCCAATAGCGACTGTTACACATATAGTATAACGCGAATTTAAGATAATATCCCCCCCCCCCAAAAAAAAAAAAAAAAAAAAAAAAGAAAGAAAGAAATCGATGCTAAAAACAACATTTCTATTATCTAGATTAATCATTGCGTATTTATACAGATTGAGAATATTCGTTCTCACGTAGAGTTTAAATTCTAGCACACACACAAAATAAAATAAAATAAAATAAAATAAAATAAAATAAGCATGTGGATATTTTACCAGGATATCCTGTAAATATATCGCTGTAATTAATTCCTATTTATTCTCTTTCAGAATATCGAGACATTTAGCTATCTTGGTGGATATGTTGGAATGTGGCTTGGAATTTCCTTAGTTGCCATCTTTGACTTCATTGAGACTGTAATCGCCATGCTGAAATATCCTCTGAGACGATGGCTGCGTTTCAAAGAAAACAGAAGAAGAATAGAAAATATCCGTCAGATCCAGCGAAAGCTTTAATATTTTATCTAGAGAGTCATTCTAGCAGTTCGCTTATAACGCAGTGATTTTTCTGCTTTTTTATTATATCACAGAAGTATTTTACAGTAGCGGCGCTAATAATTTGGGATTCCTACTCAAAGCTGTTAGTTGCTTTTATTAGTTCAGCACATTTTTTTTATTCTACAAATGTCCTGTTATATCTCACTAAACGTTCAGAAAGCACATCAAAATCTGACATTTCAATTTGAAGATAAATGTCACCTGTCAATTCTGCACTTCAAGTAATTAATTTGCAAATAGCCTCTAAAAAGAGTTGTACTTTTTTTTTGCTTTGAAATTTTAGTAAGTAATATTATGCGCACTGTAAGAAAAAAAAAAAAAGAGGGAAGAAAATGAAAGTTTACTGTAACCCGTTAACGCCCGAATTAATTCTGCAAAATATTAATAGCTGATTATTTCACTTCTAAATTAATATAGACAACTGACAGTAAAATATATGAACTTAAACAATTCTTCTGATAATTTTAAATTTATAGCCTATCCTCATTTATTGACGTTTAGTGTTCTAGAGAGAAAACTTCGAGATAACAGATTAATTTCCTACTATATGTTGACAAAGATCTCGAAAGTAAAGTATTATAATATATATTATTATTCAACTTGATTTAAGCTAGTATACCTGCTCAAAAAGTAAATGTATGTGCGACGAATGAAAAATCATAAAATGACTATCCAAATTATGAAATAATAATTAATAGTAGGCACATAAAACTTTCAGGGATCATTTAGAGTGACGCTATAAACTGTCACTAAAAACCAGAAATCATTCCAAGAAACCACAAAAAATATACGTGCCATTTTATTATCTGTCCTCAGTTGAGGGCACTGAGCGCTAACGGGTTAATGTAAATCAATAACTATTGTAACTGTTTAACTAAATTTCATGAAATAAATCGTATATTTCTGTCTCTGTTTTAGTATAAATTACTGATAATACTACACATTCATATCTACTATATTATGCTCATATAACTCAGTGATTTGTGAAAAGTTAAAGGAAAAATGTATGATATATTAAAAAATCTGGTGTGTAACAGCCACACGACTTCCATTACCCAGTACTACACTCATTATAAACATTTTACATACATCTATTTATACAGGACGCCTATCAATTTTCCTGAACTAACCAACTATATCATTCGAAAGGACATCTAGTAGAGTGTTTATATAGCAAATTTGAAGAAATTCGTTAGAGCCGTTTTTGAGATACGGACTTACGGTCCCACTTCCGGTTTCCGATTTCCCACTTCCGGTTAAACTCAATTATTGACAGGAAAACAATAATTACATACAAAAGCATATTTAAAAGTGAGTTAAAATGGCGAGTTTGAAAAAAATCCGTACAACCGTTTTTAAAGGAACGCCAGTCGGAAAAAAAAAAAAAAAAACACTCGACGTTACGCCATTACTAATTGATGATGAAAAATACAATCGGTATCATTCAACGAAGAATTGTGTGTACTTTTAGTAAATGAAGTGAAATTTTAGACTGAGAGTCATCTGCATATTAAAACATACAACAATTTTCATTTGTAATGTCCTATTTTGACTTTATATTTAATGTCCTGGGGTCGCGGCAATGCGATTGGTTGTGTATTTCACATACATTTTTATATAGATATAGACGTTCTAAGTTTGAAGATGACAATGTTAAAATAACGACGCAAATTTTTATGAATATCTACGCAGTAAAAAGCCTTTTTTAAAAAAAAAAAATCTGGAGTGACTCCACTCGACTTTCCGAACATTGAGTAATTAACATTTTTGTAGATAAAGTAAAGAAAGAGTAGTTGTTAAACAAACAAAAGAGAGAAAACCATAATAGAGTGTTTGAGTATTTTTCTCCATCTATTACACGTTGTTTTATTTAACGCTACTGAACTTTGAGCCCATAGATCATAATGACAAAGAAATTTTCGTTGTGTCCCTGTAAAAACCTATAAATGTTAGATTCACCAAAATGCTTATAGTTAGTGCAACAGTGATTTATAATACTCATATAAATTTTCAGCTGATTTCAATAAGGCGTTTAGATGCTATCGTACTTTTAAAAATTTAGTCCCATAGGCCATAATGATAAAGAATTTTTCTTTGTGTCCCTGTAAAAAAACTGTAAGTGCTAGATTCACCAAAATCTATACAGTTAGTTCAACTGTGATCTATAACATGTGTAAAATTTTTTTGCTCGGATTAATAAGGCGTTTAGACACTATCACATTTTAAAAAATTTGGCCCCATAGGCATAAAGATAAAGAATTTTTCTTTGTGTCCCTGTAAAAAAACTATAAGTGCTAGATTCTCCAAAATTTTTACAGATTGAGTATTTGTGATCTATAATATGTGTATAAAATTTTTGCTCAATTGAATAAGGCGTTTAGATGCTATCGCACTTTTAAGATTTTGCTCCCATAGGCCATAATGATAAAGAATTTTTCTTTGTGTCCCTGTAAAAAAACTATAAGTGCTAGATTCACCAAAATCTATAGGGTTCGTACTATGGTGACTTACAATATGCGTACCAACTTTCAGGTTAATCGAACGAAGTGTTTAGACGCTAGCGTGTTCACCCACAGACATACACACATACACACATACATCATCGTAAAAATAGTGAAAACGGACTCGGGGGACCTCAAAACGTATAGAAACATCAAAATCTCGAATTCGGATTTTTGACATGATTACAATACTTTCCTCACTATAGTGTTCGGAAAGTAAAAATGAGATACAGTAAAGAAACCCAGACATACTCCGTGATATTTTTTTATTCATAAAATAGTTTTAATGATGAAAAATATAAATAAATTATGAATTATAAACTTATATTTATTCTCACATAAAATTAATCTGAATGCTTACAAATACTATGTACATATTTTCAGCTCATTCTAATTGCATTTTTTTTTTTTTTTTTTTTCAAGATACACATATTTTTATCTCTGGATGCAACTTAGGGTCCTGTTCCTTATAAACTTTTGCATTAAATAACAAAGAAATTCTTAAAAAAAAAAAAAAATAAATAAATAAAAAATAAAATAAAATAGTTGAGTACAGTTTGCTTTATTTTTAAACTACGAGGAAAACTATTCACACCAACAACGTTAAACGCTAAAAAAGATAGAAAATCAGGAGTAACTTCCCTTGATTTTCTGAAGTCGTTAAAGAAACAAAACAAAAAGCTATAATAGAGTATTTGAGTATTTTCCCTCATACAGTACATTGTTTAATTTAATGTAACTGCATTCAGTTTGAGCCCATAGGATATAATGATAAAATTTTTTCGCTGTGTCTTTGTAAAAATCTATAAATGCTAGATTCATCAAAATCTGTACTGTTCGTGCGACTGTAACCTATAACATGTATATAAATTTTCAGCTTTATCGAATAAGGCGTTTGGACGCTATTGCACTTTAAATAATTTGAGCCCATAGGCAATAATAATTAAAAAAAAAAAAAAATGTGTGTCCCTGTAAAAAAAAAAAAAAAATAATAATACAAACGATAGTTTTACTAAAATCTATACAGTTCGTATGATAATGACCTGTAATATTTGTATGAATTTTCAGTTCATTCAGATAAAGCGTTTAGACGTTATCGTTGTTTAAAAAAATTGAGCCCATAAGTCACAATAATAAAGAAAATTTCTTTATATCCCTGTAAAAAAAAAACAAAAAAAAAAAACTAAGTACCAGATTGTCCAAAATTCATACATTTCGTGTGACGGTAATAAATATCATACGTACCAACTTTTAGTTTATTTGAACGAAGCGCTTGGGCGCTATCGTGTTCACACCCAAACACATATATACATATACAGTCGGTAACAAAAGTGTCCGAACACTAGCAAAAATTCCTATGTAAAAAGAGTACGCTTCATACGGTTTTGATAAATAAATCCTTGTCGAATCCTGTTCTTAGTCAGCCTAAGAACATGATTCGATAAGGATTTATTTAACAAAACCGTATGAAGTGTACTTTTTTTACATAAGAATATTTGCTAGTGTTCGTACACTTTTGTTACCGACTGTACATGAAATGGTACATTAAAAACTATTTTATGTGGCAAAATATACATTTGTAATATATAAATTTAAGTAAGTTGTTCAGAGAAGCAAAGTAGATACATGAGGGTCTGTTAAGAAAATGTTTTAATTCTTTTAAAACTAAATAATGCAACGCTGTTTAGTGTTACACAAAGTCCACTGAAAGAGGAAAATATTGGTAAAAAAAATATTTCAATATATTTCGCCGCAAGAACTTATGGAATTTTCAATATTGGTGAAATATGACATTTGTCCGCAATTGGTCGTATACAACCAAAAGTGCGTTCGACTTACCTCAATGATGGAAGCGTTTTTTTTAAGTACAGTCGGTAACAAAAGTGTCCGAACACTAGCAAAAATTCCCATTTAAAAAAAGTTCACTTCATACGGTTTTGTTAAATAAATCCTTGTCGAATCCTGTACTTAGTCAGTGTAAGAACATGATTCGATAAGGATTTATTTAACAAAACCTTATGAAGTGTACTTTTTTTACATAGGAATTTTTGTTAGTGTTCGGACACTTTTGTTACCGACTGTACTTATGTATGCCTTTCAAATGGCATATTTTTTGACATAGCAATTGGAAGGCGCAAATTTCCGTTACGCCTTAAAAATAGCAAGAATTATTGAAAATGCATCTTCTTGTGACTTTCAGTGACCTTGTGCCAACGACTTGTCACAGTCATTTTATGCACTATATAAAGCTGAACTTCTGTGCATGTAATATATAACAAGAATTCGGTGGCAAATTGTTTGTGCAAAAATTTGTGGGCCTTAGAATTTTCCATGGTGGGAATCATATCATAATGTTAGGCGTGACATTTTCTGATATTTTTGCTCTTAATAAGTGTACCAACTTTTGAAGCGATCGGTGGAACGGAGTACTTTGTATAATGAATTAAAACTTGATATAACAAGACATTTATTTTATCAAAGTAAAATCTCGGTTCAGAAATTATTTATTTATTTATTTATATTTTATTTTTGTTTGTTTGAAGTGGTCGTACCTGACACGGTTCTATAGGCATCTTCTTTTGAATTCTTTGCGTAGTTTTCTTTAACTATTCTTTTAACTACGCAAAAGCTAATCCTGTATATTTAATTTTATTATTAACATTGAGAATAGGCAATTTCGAATTGTGTAGAAGTATTTAATTGTGTATATAACTAACTTTCATGGTGTTTACAATTTCTTACAAATGACGATTAATGATTAATCACAGAAGAAGAAACAAACTTTTAAAAACATTCTTCTTTGTAAATATAAATTTTGATACCGAAATCCAACTTTAGGAAGAGTCTTTTGAAGTATTAAATTAAGTTCTTTTGTACAATGTAAAGGAATAGCCTTTTTCTTTGATATCATTAAATGAAGAACATCATCAAAACTAATATCAAAGGAAAGAAAAAGTTACTTAAACTCTAAAAGCTTTCCTTTTCAAGAAAAATTATTTGAAATAAACTTTATTTTCCTTTTTTGAAGCAGAACGTAAAACCCAATACCATAAATTACACAAGGGAACAACAATGCACGATTTTGAAATGAAGTATAATTAAAATCCTTTTATTTTTAATTTCTCTTACTCTTATATATATATATATATATATATATATATGGTAGAAAAAATATTCTTTACACGCCGTATTTTTGAAACTGAGTTTTAAATATAATTACACGTTTTGAGGTCCTCTGAATCCGAAAATAACCGTCCTTATTGAAATGTCTCTGTTATCAGCGTAAATCATAAACCGATGTCAGCAATAAATTTTAATTCTGTATTCAAAATTTGCATCATATTCGGATAAAAGCTGTAAATTTTTCTTGAGATCGGATAAATTGTTCGTCTACAAAGATATATAAAAAATTCTAATACGTTACGTGTTTGAGGGAAATTTCTCGTTCATACATTTTAGCATTCCTAGACTGCACTAAACAGTATAAAATTAAGGTATATTTTTCATATGCTTGAAAGCATGTTTCATATACGTTGTAATATGAAATGCCCTCACTATTCGTTTACAAGACCCGCACGAACGAATTTGGTTATTAGAGCAATAATTCGAAATTATTTGTGGTGCATTTAAAAATTTTGTTATGCGTTATTGATATTTCGCTAAATTAAAATATATTATGTGATGTGAAAGTATTTTATGGTATTGTCCCAAAATCAGTGGAAAGAATTTCAAACAGTATTTTGGTGCGGTTATTCTTTGCATAATTTTATTATTATTATTTTTTAATCTAATAACAATTTTAAATATTTTTTGACTGTAGCTACAATCAATATTGAAAAAGGGGAGGGAAGATGAGTGAATGAAAGCTTCCACTAAGATAATGATGTACGCCAAATAAAACTATTTCTAAAACAATAGTCAACGACTTTTATTGTGCTTTGGAAATGATGAAATACCGAACCTGTTATCTCGCACCTACAATGTAATCTTTAAAATTTTTATTGTAAACTAAAAATTCTGATAGAAATGCAGTGTAAAATAATCTGGTTTCTCACTCACACGAGTTTCTCTTACCCCGAAATTTAATGCTATAAGTACGGATTGGAGATTAAATGTTAAGATAACGAGTACTGTTATGCAAACCTATGTTAAAACAATTCAAATTAGGCTTCGGAACAGCTTTATTTGTCAAGTAATATTATGTGAGGAGGGCTATTGCCCCACTGAACCCATCGTTTCATTATTGTACCTACATTTATATAGAATTCAAATCCGTTATTAAGTTGAAAAGTTAATTTAAAATTATTCAGTGAACTTTCACACGCATCATTCCTTGAAATTTATCAATCGTGAACAAACTTTTCTAGTAACAAAAGTATTCACTTCAAAATACATCATTTGGATCGCCTGAAATTATTTGCTTCTATTTTACTCTAACAGACACAGGCAAGGACCAATCTATAAAATTTGACTTCGGTATTTAGGAAGCCTCAAAACGTGTAAATATACAAGAAACCAATTGATGAATATTTAGCATAGACTTTGAGGATATAATTTCAATTCCTGAGCAGCTTTCCTGGACATGATAAAATATTGTATGATATAGTTTATTATAGTAAAGCACTTCCACTAACAAATAAAAAAGAATGTTATTGCTTAAATATTGGCAGCCCTGTATATCTCCTGAAAGTTATGTACACATCACATAGTGCACATAAATATAATCCAATATTAATAACACGCAGCACAACCTGAAATACAGTTTCATCAATTTTCGAGCATTGTCGCATTGTAATCTAGTTCTTTTGTGTAAACGAACAGTGGATGATTTGTATATCGTATTCTATAAGCAACATGTTTTTGCGCATATAAAAATGTATATTCGTTTCATTTGGTTTAGTGCAGTCTATAAATGTCAAACTGTACTTACCTGCAATTTCGCCCATAGACGCAGTGTATTTGAATTCTCTTGGGTGTTCCTGTACACGAACCATTTGCTTGATCTCAACGATAAGCGTAGTGTAGCATCTCTATATGATACACATTTAGAATACCAAGTTTGAACTTTCTGCTATAATTCGTTTTTGAGATATGCTGATAACACATAGACACACACACACACAGACCAACCGCTAAAATTATGATTTTTAGATTCAGGGCACCTCAAAACGTGCAAATACAACCAAAACTCACTTTCGAAAATTTGACTCAAAAATAATACTTTCTCTACCTTATAGGTAAGAGAAAGTAAACTAGTATGTTGTGGCCACCACAAGACTTTCTTCTATATTTTCCTATATACATATTCAATCAGCAACAATAAAAAAAAAAAAAAAAAAAAAAATACGACTTTTTTCTTAGTTTTTTTTTTTTTTTTTTTTTTTTGTTAAAAGTAATACATATTCAATCAGTAACAATATTAAAAAAAAAAAAAAAAAAAAAAAAAAAAAAAACGATTTTTTTTCTAAGTTTTTTTTTTTTTTTTTTTGTTAAAAGTAAAAAAAAAATTGATAACTTTGTTCTAAATTATCACAGATTTATAGTTCAACCATTCGTTTTAAAAGTATTGACGAGATCTTTCGAAAGATACCCATCTTGAAAATTTACCGCCCCCGGGGGAGGGGGGGTACTTCCCCCCAGGGGGGAAGCGATGCCCCCACATGCACAGAAAATTTTTTCCTAGTTAACTATTGCTATTATCAATAACTCAAATTAATTTTATAATCACTAGTTAAAAATAACTCTCATTATGTACATTTATACGAAATTTTGTCCTATACTGCCATGTTAAAAATTTAGAAAAAATGCGATCACAGCGCCACCTGTTGAGCTATTGATCCCCAAATGTAATCAGCACCAGTTTATGTCGGGGACCAACTAAATACCAAGTTTGGTTAAATTTCGTTAAAAAAAAAAAATACGTTTTTTTTTTTCTAAGATTTTTTTTGTTAAAAGTAAAAAAAATCGATAACTTTGTTGTAAATTGTCACAGATTTATGGTTCAATCATTCGTTTTAAAGATATTGACGAGACCTTTCGAAAGATACCCATCTTGAAACTTTGCTCCGCGGGGGGGGGGGAACCGATGCCCCCACATGCACAAAATTTTTTCCCTAGTTAACTATTGCTATTATCAACGAGATCTTTCGAAAGATAACCATTGTGAAAATTTACTCCCCCGGGGGTGGGGGGGTACTTCCCCTCCAGGGGAGAAGCGATGCCCCCCATGCACAAAATTTTTTTCCTAGTTAAATACTACTATTATCAATAATTCATATTAATTTTACAATCACAAGTTTAAAATAACTCTTATTATGCACATTTATACGAATTTTTGTCCTATACTGCCATGTTAAAAATTTAGAAAAAATGCCATCACAGCGCCATCTGCTGGGCGATTGATCCCCAAATCTAATCAGCACCAGTTTATGTCAGGGTCCAACTATATACCAAGTTTGGTTCAATTTCATTCATTGGTTCGTGAGATACGGTGAAAAATATGAAATTTTGTGATCGCAGCGCCCCCCTGCTGGGCGATTGGTCCCCAAATCTAATCAGCACCATGCCCCGTCAGGTTCAACTACATACCAAGTTTGGTTCAATTTCATTCATTGGTTCGTGAGATACGGTGAAAAATACGAAATTTTTTCCTATACTACCATGTTAAAAATTTAGAAAAAATGCGATCACAGCGCCACCTCCTGGGCGATTGATCGCCAAATCTAATGAGCACAATGCCCCGCCAGGGTCCAACAATATACCAAGTTTGGTTGGATTTCATTCATTGGTTCGTGAGATACGGTGAAAACACGAAACCACAGACACACAGACACACACACAGACAGACAGACATTTTTTAAAAACTATCAATTATTGTTCAGGACATCCGAAAACGTGTAAATCCATCAAAAAACGGAGGTCGAAAATTTTCGCGAATCCAATACTTTCTCTATATTACATATAGAAGAAAATAAAAAGTAGTATGAATATCCCACTGAAATATTTAATGTAATAAGTATTCCTTATTTAATGAGATTGCCTTTAACCAGTTAATAATACACTTTTTAAAGGCAAACTATGTAAAATGTAATTTTACTATTTTAGAATAAAGAATGACATGTAGAAACCTTCATTTTACAAACAGAAATATTTCGTTTGATATCATTTATACATAGACATACATGTAGGGCCTTATTCACCAACTTCTTAACACTCCGATTAAACCATGCATCAGCAAATCCGAGAATTAAAGTAGCCGGTGAACAGTGGATTTGGTTGATCCGTAGAACAGAGGTTCACTTTCTGCTTGGCGAACTTCCGTAGCGAGAAACTGCCTATCCTTGTAAACATAACTTAACAATTCTATTATGACGCAGTATGGAGAGATTTGATTGGTTCATTTGTTTTTTATTGATTTGAGTGTATTTTACATTGCACTAGAGCTACATTATGGGTAATTAGGCTCTATTTAATTGGTTCATTTGTTTTGAGTATATTTTACGTTGCACTAGAGCTACATTACAGGAAATTAGGCGATATCTGATTGGTTCATTTGTTTTGAGTGTATTTTACGTTGCACTAGAGCTACATTATGGGAAATTAGGCGATATTTGATTGGTTCATTTGTTTTCAGCGTATTTTACGTTGCACTAGAGCTACATTATGGGAAATTAGGCGATATTTGATTGGTTCATTTGTTTTCAGCGCATTTTACGTTGCACTAGAGCTACATTATGGGAAATTAGGCGATATTTGATTAGTTCATTTGTTTCGAGCGCATTTTACGTTGCACTAGAGCAACATTATGGGAAATTTTGGTCTTAACATGCGCGATAGTGATTGCCGCGGAGCCGAGTTACGTGCGTTTTCAGATTCATGCACAGCGAGGTAGGGGTGTCCAGTGATGTTTTTTTGGGTTTAACATGCGCGACAGTGATTGCCGTGGAGCCGAGTTACGTGCGTTTTCAGATTCATAGCTTTATACAGCCATGTTTCTTTGTTGGTTCATATACCTTAGGGGTATGTCCCAATTCATCCTCCGTCGTTACAGTGGCCGGATCCGTGAACTTTTAAAACAGAGAAGCTTTAAATTGCTACAATTAACTAATTATGCATGTATTTTTTTTTTCATTTTTAATTAAAAAGCACTAAATAATAAAATTTGAACATTAAATAGTTTACTTTCTATAATTTAAAAAAAAATTATAATAATGCGAATAAAGTAAACGTTGTATGTAGAAAATGGGGATATTTGGTTGCCGTACTCATTGCCCACAACGTAGCACTAGTTCGACGTAAAACTCACTCAATCACTTGTTGGTCAAGTTTATGAAAACTAAGGAATTTTCCCCTCCGCTGAAATGTAAGTGTTAATGAAAAATTCGAAACGATATGTGTCTGGAGAAATGAAAGCGTATCATTTGATAACTTGAAAATATGTTTTTTATTTTATTTGTATATTCTCATAATTTTTATACCGATGTGTTTCGATTCATTTGAATGCGGTTTTAGAATTCTCGAATGTTACGAATTAACTGAGCGCGAAGTGAAATATTTGATATGTGATTTACGTATTATGGGGTCAACAGAAATTTCAAAATGGAAAAAAATAATAATCTATATATATATAAATGAATTGCTGTTCGTTATTCTCACCAAAACTCGAGAACGGCTGAACGGATTTCGATCATTCTTTTTTTGTTTTTTTCCTTATAGGTCAGGGATGGTTTAGGAAAAAAAAAATTCGAAAAAATTCGAATAGTTTTCTTATTATTAATTAAAATATGAAAATAATAACCTCCTAATACCTTATAAATAGCCATTAAAATATTAGCTATAATTTAATTGTTGCCAAAAAAAAAATTACGAGTTCATTTTCTTTCGACATAAAAATAAATAAACGTGATTAAATAAATAATTTAATTAAACGTGAGCTTTAAAAAATTGTAAAAAATTAAATTATGTATCTCACAAAAATTGACGTCACTATCGGTTTAAAGATTTCATACGCATTGATAAAGTGCTAATGTAGTTAGTTCTATGATTCAACAGAAAATTTAAAAACACAGTTTATAAAAAGTTTTTTTTCTTATAATCTATATATATATATATATATATATATATATATAAATGAATGTTTGTCTGTATGTCCATTATAAAATTGTAAACGGCTTGACCGATTTCGATCATTCTGTTTTTGTTTTTTTCCTTATAGGTCAGGGATGGTTTAGGAAAGAAAAAAATTGAAAAAATTCGGCCCCCAAGGGGGGGGGGGGAGGGGGCAAAACGTGAATTCAAAATATCCTTCATAGCTCAAACAAAGAAACAGATATCCGTAAAATTTTTGCTTTAAAATATAGCTAATATAAATGTCTAAAAACCAATTCCTGGAATTTTCGAAATTTGATCCCCAAGGAGGGGGGGGGGGGCAAAAACAATTAGAAATACAGTTAGGCCTTTCAAAATTGGTACAGATAGGTTTCAATAGCCTGCAAGTCGAATGGGGATATTTTCGAAAGTGTAAAGTTATTAGGAGGGGAGAGAAGGGGGAGGGGAGAGGGGGGGGCAAAAAAATAAAAATAGAGTTAGATCGTTCAAATTTGGTATATAGAAGTTTTCGATACTTACAAATCGATTGCGGATATTTTCGAATTTGTAAAATTATTAGGAGGGGCGGGAAGGGGGGGGCTATGGGCAAAAACAAATAGAAATACAGTTAGGGCATTCAAAATTGGTACAGATAGGTTTTAAAGGCCTGCAAGTCGAATGGGGATATTTTCGAAAGTGTAAAGTTATTAGGAGGGGTGAGAAGGGGGGATGGAATGGGGGGGGGCAAAAAAATAAAAATAGAGTTAGATCGTTCAAAATTGGTACAGAAATGGTTTTCGATACTTAAAATCGAATGCGGATATTTTTGAATTTGTAAAATTATTAGGAGGGGCGGTAAGGGGGGGGCTATGGGCAAAAACAAATAGAAATGCAGTTAGGCCGTTCAAAATTGGTACAGATTGGTTTTAGATGCCTGCAAGTCGAATGGGGATATTTTCGAAAGTGTAACGTTATTAGGACGGACGGAAGGGGGGCGGAGGGGCAAACAAAATAAAATAAAGTTAGATCATTCAAAATTGGTACATAGAGGTTTTCGATACTTACAAATCGATTGTGGATATTTTCGAATTTTTAAAATTATTGGGAAGGGGGAGAGTGGTGGGGCAAAAAAATAAAAATAGAGATAGATCGTTCAAAACTGGTGCATAGAGGTTTTTGATATTTACAAATCGATTGCGGATATTTTTGAATTTGTAAAATTATTAGGATAGACGGGAGGGGGGGGGTCGAAGGGGGAAATAAGAGTTAGAGCATTTTGGGAATTTTTTCGGAAGGCAGTGAGAACCCGGTGCGACATTTTTCCTAATCAGATTTTGTTTCGCTTTTTTTTTTTTTTTTTTTTTTTTTTCACGTGATAAAAATTAATGCAATTTTGAGAATTCAGTAATTATAGTGATTCATTTAAAAATAGTGACCAGCGAAGCGGGCAAAGCCTGCTAGTAATAAATAAATAAATAAATAAAATTCATGTTGCATATATTGTAAGTTTTCATGCTTTTTTTAATTACTTTTAAAGTTATATTTTTATTCTGAATTTTCATTTATTTAATTACATTTATTGTGTTGTTGAAATTAATTTGCTCTTAAAACTTCGATGACAAAACGTGCATTTTGTTAAGTATTTGCTTATTTATTAAAATATTGTAGTTAAAAAGTTAATTAACCATCGCCATTTTATGAAATTTCTTCGATAATTTTATTTAATTACGTTAAATAGTCGTCTGCATTAATATTTCTTTCATTTCGGACGTAAACAAACGTTTTGTAAGGTTGCCATAAGATAAAGTCGTTTCCTTGGTTCGTTGGCGCACGGATAATATCGCCAAAATGTAAACAAACACCAGTGAACCTCTGTTCTACAGATCTGCCGAGGATTTTTGTTGGAGAATACCGATTTTTGTATGATCGAGCGATTACCACTGATCCGAGGTTTAATCCGAGTGTTAAGAAGTTGGTGAATAAGGCCCGTAGTGTATACAAATATAACACACACACAAGTGTATGCGTGTATAATTTGTAATTCATACTGTGCTAATATGTAATGTTAATTATAGCGAATTTTCATCAAATATTATGGTGTTACGATGTTTTTCTTAAATTTTTAAATTTAGTCTTTTTCAAAACGTGGATTTAAGCGAAGTATATGTCATGCTGCTATCATAAGCTGCATTTAGGTTTGTTAGTGATAATGATATCTACAAAAGATATATGTATAATAAATTGTAAGGAAATATGTATAGTAGTATATGTATTTAGTAGTATTAGTCAGCAGTCAAAATTCGACCATTACGATGAAGGTTTTCTATGAAGACTTTCCAATGGACAACTGAATTCGAACAATCGACGTTGCATCTAAATAGTTCTGAAAATAATTTTTGCAGTCCATTAAAATGAAGATGGCAAAACTCTCCGACAAATTATTTGTTCTGCATCGAGTCCGATTTTGCTTAATATAATGTAACTTGATGCCTTCAATACGCGCATGCATATCGACAATATATTACAAAAAAAAAAAAAAAAAAATCTGTGCATGGAGCAAGAAACTGAATTCGTCTCGAATTGCAAGTACAAAACATGCATGTTACTGCAATGTGTCTTTAGTTCTGGACTCTCTCCTAGTGGACATACATTGTTAGTTTTGCACTATAATTACATACCATCATATTATCACCATTTCAGAGTAGAATGTTATAAGATAAAAAATAGATCCAATGAATTTAAAACGGGAACATTTCGGATCGTACCATTTACAGCCACCGACATAAGTGAAGGCACACTTTCGAATCAAGAAGTGTTTTTCGATTATGTAAAGAAATAATGAATTCTTTTGAAATTTTAGGAATAAAAAGAACATGATATTCCACATGCATTCCTGTGAAAGTTTTGTACAAAATGTTAAAAAGGGTATCATCTCTTTTTTTGAGCTTTGCTTTTTTGTACGATTTAAATGTCCTTTCTATAGATATCATTTACTTTTTTAAAACAGACTTTATGTTTACTTGAATTAACCTGATACTTTTAAAATATTATATAAGGTACTGAAAATACAAACATATCGTAAATACATCACATGTCCTGGATAGCAACTCGGCATTCGTGCGATGTTGATGAAAAGCGCATTTATTCTTTGCATTAAGCTTAATGAGTTTTCTACGCGGACTAGTATGTTGTGTCCGTCACAAAACTTTCTTCTACATTTTCCTATACAAATTAACACAATACAAATTATTTATTATTTTTTCCTTTAAGAATGTAGACTATTATTATCTCAGAGAGGTATTGTTACACAAAATGTTAAACGGAAGTAAATTTTTACAGTGCAGATAACATCCTCTCTGTTTTAAAATAAATTTGTAGTATATGAGCACCACTTATTGACCAATAGATATACAAATCGAATCAGCATAATGTCTTATAATGACCTTTTCATATATCAAGTTTTCTTCCATTACACTCAACAAAACCTGAGTATAACTATAACCTTTCCTTAAATTGCGAAAATTACTGTATAGTAGCGCCACTCTTTGAGAGATTGGTACAAAAGTTGATAGGCACTAATTTATTACAAGGTAAATCTATATGTAATTCTATGATATAGACTCAGATATAGACTTCACTGAAATTGCAGATATCGCAGTATATGTATGCGGAAATCTGCTATATCCATGTTGAGGAATTGGCACCAAATGTTGGCAAACACTATTATACTTCAAGGTTCAATTGCATATAAATTTATATGTAATTCTGAGCAGTTGTTCCTGAGATATAGTTGGAACAAAATTTTTGTTACACACATAAAACACACACACATACACAAACAAAAACAGAAATTGTCTAAAAATAGTCAAATTGTTTTCTGGAGTTCTTAAAACGTGTAAGTTCATTAAAAATCGAAAGTCGAAATTTTTACTAATACAGTGCTTTCTTGTGTTAAATACAGAAGTTCAGTCATTCATAATTTCTCTCATGCATCTAATATTTTTATGGATAGATTACAACGATGAAAGAGATTTTTAGACCTATAAGACTTTCGTCTCTATAATCTTACACAAATTCATGCAGTACAAAATATTTTTTTAAATTATTACTTATTAAAATTAGTTTCCAAGATGAATGCAGACGATTGTTTATTTAAATTAGAAAGGAGTATAACTATAAATACCAAAAGAATTTCTAAGTTTTCATATTCATTAAATATGAAAAAAAAAATTCGATAACTTTGTTTTAAATTATCAAAGTTCAATCATTCGTTTAGAAGATATTAACGAGGCTTTTCGAAAGATAGTCATAATGAAAATTTACTACCCCTGAATACTGTCCCCAGAGGAGTGGACAGCGATGCTCCTACTTGCATACACTTTTTTTCCTAGTTTACTACTACTATTATCAAAAATTCATATTAATATTACAATCATCCATAAAAAAAATAACTCGCATTATGCACATTTAAAATTTTATACTATACTGGCACATTAAAAATTTAGAAGAAATGGGATGACAGCGCAACCTGTGAAGCGATTGATTCCCAGATGTAATCCGCACCAGTTTACGTCAAGGTCTACTAAAAACCAAGTTTGGTTTAAAATGTCGTTCATTGATTCGTGAGATACAGCCTTTACAAACGTTTTAAAATGTCATTTACTGAAATTATGGCAAATCAATAATTTTACTCTAGTTGTATTTTAGAACAACCTTAAATACTTTATTCTGTTAATAGTAATAGTAGTACGATATTGGTATTACAATTTACACACAAAGAGATCTTTTTCTCAAAATATCTACTTTAAAAATATATTTCTATCTTTTTAATAACTTTTTTTTTTTTTTTTTAATTCCATGAAAATAGAAAGTTAACCTTCGCACCTTCTATTTCCCTGTCCCAAAGGTTGTATAGTATTTAAACTGATTGGGGTAAGGGAAAGCAATTCCTTCGTTATAATTTTTTCGATTTAAATAGGCAAAGTATAGAAAAAATTGCTTAGAATTCTCTTATAAAAATATCTCGAGTGTGTGGAAAGTTAGATGCATTTCATCAACCCTCCCAATTTTAAAATTATGAAATTCAAGTATATCATTCGAAAGTACTCCGTTAGTACCGGTTAAACCGAAAACTTTTTCATCAGCACCGACACAGTACAAAGTACTGAAGAGTACAAAATCTCAGGCTGGTGAAATGGTAGCCTTCGGACTTTTGAAATATCAAATTTCAACGATGCCATTCGAAAGTACTGCGTTCCTACCGGTTAGGGCTGCAAAATATTTCGTTAGTACCGACACCAGTACCTAGTACTGAAGAGTACAAAAATTCGTTCTGGTGAAATAGTAATCTGCATACCTTTGTAATATCAGATTTCAACGATATCATTCGAAAGTACGTAGTTAGAACTGGTTAGTACCGCAAAGTTTCGTTAGTACCGATGCCATGGCATCGGTTGCGTACACACAATTTGCGTACACACTGTTTTTATGAGTCTGAACCCATCTAACTCACAAAACCGTCCAAAAGACCATTTACGCCAATACCGCCCTTTTGTTTCTTTTCCGCATACATTCATTTTTCTCACGTTTTTGCACTCAAAACAACTTTCCTCCTTTGCGTACACACTGTTTTTATGATTCCGAACCCATCTAACTCACACAACCGTCTAAAAGACCATTTACGCCAATACCGCCCTTTTGTTTATTTTCTTTATACATTCATTTTTCCCACGTTTTTGCACTCAAAACAACTTTCCTCCTTTGCGTACGCACTGTTTTTATGATTCTTAACCCATCTAAGTCACAAAACCGTCTAAAAGGCCATTTACGCCAATACCGCCCTTTTGTTTCGTTTCCTTACACATTCATTTTCCCCACATTTTTTGCACTCAAAACAACTTTCCTCCTTTGCGTACTCACTGTTTTTATGATTTCGAACCCATCTAACTCACAAAACCGTCTAAAAGACCATTTACGCCAATACCGCCCTTTTGTACCAAGCACTGAAGAGTACGGAAATTCGGGCTGGTGAAATGGTGGCACACGCACTTTTGAAATATCAAATTTCGACGGTGTCATTCGATAGTACTTCGTTAGTATAGGTTAGTACCGCAGAAATTTTCATTAGTGCCGACACCAGTACCAAGCACTGAACAGCACAAAAGTTTTGGCTGGCGAAATGGTAGCCCGCGTAAATTCGAAATACTAAATTTCAATGATGTCATTCGAAAGTACCTAGTTAGTACCGACTACGAAAGCATTTTCTTTAGTACCGACAGTAGAATTATTCAGCAGTGGTACTGTTAAAATTTCATCTTTCAAAAAAGCGCAAGACACTGTTCAAACAAGTTGTCATTTTCCTTTTCTCAGTACGTCAGTATTTCAATATTTGTAAATAACGAATAATTTCTTAATGGCAATGGTGAAATTTGTTATTTTAAACTTACACAGAACAACCTAAAGATTTGTGTGTTTAAGAACAAGGTACTGGTGTCAGAACTAATGAAAAGTTTTGGCATATTAATCGATACTAACGAAGTAATTTCTTTCAAATTGCATCATTGAAATCTGATACTTCAAAAGTTTGCAGGCTACCATTTCACCAGCCTGAATTATCGTACTTATCAGTACTTGGTTAGTACTCTGTACTAACGAAACTTTTTGCGGTAGTAACCTGTGCCATTGAAGTATTTTCAAACGACGTCGTTGAAATCTGATATTTCTAAATTGCATGGACTACCATTTCACCAACCCAAATTTTCGTTTTCTTCAGGATTTGATATTGGTGTCTGTGCTAACGAATTTTTTTGCGGTATACTAACCGGTACTAACAAAATGTTTTCGAAAAACATCGTTGAACTATTATATCAAAAGGACACGGGCTACCATTTCACAAACTCTAAATTTAGCACTCTTCAGGACTTAGTACTCATTGTCGGTACTAACGAAATTGATTTTGTAAAAACGGCCAAATCGTATTCAGGGTATCTCAAAATGTTTATATCTATCGGAAACTGGCGTTCGAAAAATTTATACATATAAATTACATACATACTGAAAAAAGTAAAATTGTTTACTTTTTTTTTTTTTTTTTTTTTTTTTTTTTTCTTTAATTCTAAAAGAAATTTAACAAAAAAAAAAAAAAAAATCTTTTTTTTTTTTTTTTTTTTTTTTTTTTTAACGCAAAATCCTTTTTTAATAGATTTAATTTCGTCCGCTATTTGATGCAACACTTCTTTTTAGTAAAACGTGGTAATCTCACATCCCAAAATACGCTCTGAGACGTTCAAATTGCTCTAAAATGTCTAAATTGGGAAACATCCTCTTGCTAATACATTTTATATAACAAGGCTAAATTGAAAGGTAGGAGAGGTATTTACGTAATAGGGGAATGTTATTTATTCTCTTTTGAATTTACGCTTTTAAAATAAACTTACGCGGATCTATTTCTATATATTCGCTAAATTTGGAATTTTCTTTTTATTTAAATAAAGAGTTGTCTGATTGCCCTATATCACTTTTAATAGTATATAATTCTTACTGAATTCAAAACTTTGAGTTCATAAAAAAAACAATGTTTTACACAATTTTTATTAAATATTTTGGAAAATTCAGCCGGAGTGTCGCGATATCTTGAGATCCTTCAGAAAAGCGATGGACGCGATTTCTCAAAAACTAATGCACTGATCTTATTCAAAATTTGCACACTTCTTCAAAATAAATTTGACTAGTGCTTGAACGAAGGATAGATTGAGAAAAATGAAATTTGTATCTTTGACAGAGCTGTATGCAAAAGCAGTACAATTTTTGGTACATTGTAGCCTGACGTGTAGCTTTGTAAAATTGGTTGCAATCAGAAAAAAAAATATATTTATGCATTAGTAAATTCCACTTTGAAGAAGAATGCAAAATTTCAAGAAGATTAGTGCATTAGTTTTTGAGAAATCGTGTCCCTTTCTCTTCTAAAGAATTTTCAGAAACCAGGTTTCACCGGCTGAATTTTCATAGTATAGGTCACCAAAGAAAGAACTGTATAAATTTTTCTGAATCTCGTCTTTTTTTTTTTTTTTTTTACAGAATACAAATAACAATTCTTTATCATTATGGTCTATGGGCTCAAGCGATAGCATCTAAACCTTATTCGAATGAACTGATAGCTTTGAAAATTCTATACGTTTTATAACATCGCTTTTTTTTTTTTTTTTTTTTACGGGGACACAACAATTTTTTTATTTACATTATGTCCTATAGGTTAAATTATATTTATAGTGTGATAGCGTCTAAATGTCTCATACAATTGAGGTGAAATTTTATGTGCATGTTATAGATCACAATTAATCAAATTATGCACATATTGGTGAATCTAGCACTCGTATTGTTTTTACAGGGACACAACAAAAAATTCCTTATCATTGTGGCTTATGGGTTGGAATTATTTAAAGTGCGATAGTGTGTAAATGCCTCATCCGATTGAGCTGAAAATTTATATACATGTTATAAGTCAGTATCGCCCGAAATGTATAGATTTTTGTGAATCTAGTACCTATAAATTTATACAGGGACACTACGAAATTTTATAAATCATTATGACCTATGGGGTTAAATTATTTGAAGTGTAATAGTGTTAAACGTCTTATTAAATTGAGCAGATTTATTTCAGACTTATCTTACTTTAATTTATTAAATAACCGTTAATTACATAATATTCGGAAAGTCGAGTGGAGTTACTATAGATTATTTTAGGGCTCACCAACACTCAAAGCTGATAGATAAGAAATGCCGAGTTCTATACCAGGTAGAGCTCATCAACCTAGCAGTTCGGTACTTTCTGTGGTGTTCTCTGAAACTTGCGTAAATACGGACTAGGACGCTATAGAAAGTCCGTCTACGGTGGACATTCCACCCATAGGCCTAAGACCCTAGCGCTGTTAATCGGCGTTAAATCCAACAAACAACCAATTAGATTTTTTTAGCTTTCGAGACCCATGTAACCCTTGATCTTATTTATGTTTATGAAATAGAACAAGATTGTAAAGTAAATGATTTTTAGTTGAAAGTAAAAGAAAAAAATAAATTAAAATGATGATGAAAATTCTTTGGGTATCAAAAAATAGTTATTGAGAATGAAGTGCATGCGATCTTGATTTTATCAAAATATTAATAAGTATTTCTCTGCAATATATTTTTAAAGCAGTATTTAAAAAAATATATATATATCTGAATATTGAGAGTTTTTTGTAAACGTTCTTAAAGCTTAATTTACGAAACATTTTGAAGATCAGTCGATTTCATACAATGGACTTTATTATTGTTACGTTATGAAATCCTTCACACATGACGAATGTAGGGAAATACTTTATAAGGAAAACTGCAACATTATCATGTTTACGTTTGTATTCCATGGAGAAGTTTATATTCCATAACCATAGGGCAAATATAACCTCGGCCTACCATACCCATATACAGTACATTATGAGTTAAATCGCGTTTCTAGAAAATGAAAACTTTCATAAGTATGGAACTTCTTAAATTTTTAAAAATATCTCAACTGTTTATAGAACTGGGAACTTTTTCGTACACCTATACGATCACTTCACAAAATTTTCAAAATATGCATTTCAACGATATGTAGCTAAAAACTAAAAATTATTATAGAATTATGTACTTATATTGTACTTTCCGTTAGTAGACTTTTGTGGATTATGCTGAATACAAAATAATATATATATATTGTTAAAGTATAATTTTAAACGTAAAATATAAAGTTCCTGTGAATAGAATAGAATTAAAAATTGGAAATATTTCTTTCGAAAAAAATGTCTGAATGAATTGTGTTAGGTTTAAATGGAATTCTGACCTTTGAAAAGTAAAATATTTAATTGGGTAAGTAAAAAAAAAAAAAAAAAAAAAAAAAGTAGGAAATATATTACTTTCGCTTTATTCAATTTTTTAGGCGTCAAAACCCAAAGTTCAGTTCTCCTTTACATCCTAATTTAGGTTCAGGAAATAATGTGGCCATTTATTTTGATGATACTTCTAACTCATTTCTTTATTTGGACCACAATGGTAATCTCATTAGTTACAATGTGCTTGCAGTGTAGTAAAATCAATCCCCTTTAGACGGCGCTGCGTCGCCAATGAAAGAAAAAAAGATATAACCTTTTTTGTTAATAGATTTTGGCAACAGCTAGTAAGTTTAGTTTTTAGATTTTGATTCTTCGACTGCGTTTGAAGATGGAATTTTTCGATCTCTCACTATGAGAGTTGATTAGATTCGGAACTATGTTCCTTTAAGTATTTCCTTTTTGTATATAATGTAATTTAAAGTGTAAATAGATCTTTTATTTTATTATAATCATTAAATTTCAAAAAGAATAATGCATCGTTGTCCCTTTTTCATTCTCTTGCTTAAAGAAATCCGGCATCTCGATTTTGTTCCTTTTTTCTTAGATTTTCAAATACCACTGAACCGAGAATTATTTTACAGCAGCAAGTGTAACCAACTGGGCTACTCTTTCTGTACAATGAAAGTTACCCTTGCCCAACGTGCAAAATTTTTGGCGTAAGTGTAAGTTTCAAGCTGAACTCTTAAAAAACAGAACAAGTTTGAAGTAACATTCAGGATCCATATACAAAACTTATTTCGCTTAACAAAATTACAAAATTTCATTCAAAAGGCAAAATTCCAATGTTTGACATCAGCACTGTGCCGAAGAATAAAAATATAAGTAATTTTTTTAACTTTCAAAACTATCACTATTTCATATTTAATTTCGTTACCTCAGGAAACATATAACAAAGAAATTTCAAACAAACAGCTATAATGACTAATAGCTCCAAATTCAACTTACAAGTTGAGTTACAAGCCGCGGTTATAGTTTTCCCTATTCACCATATATCGTAGCAATCAAATTCCAAATTAAAATAGGTGTTTTAGTATAGACTTTTTTGTAATCAAATAAAGACTTTGTGAACAATCTTTAATTTTAATAGAGTAATTTTAGCATACCTACAATAGAAATACGCTTTAATATGAAAACTCATTTTGATCTGAAACATGCATGAACATTTCTTAAATTCATAGTTACAAAACTTTAATATAAATATATATATATATAAATAAATAAAGAGGTGAAAGGTAATGTTACAATAATCCACTTATAAAACTTAATTTTATATCTATCCATTAACGTATTTCGAAATCCTCTCTAAACTTTTTTTCAAAATTAAATTTGTAAAATAACGATCAAAAAACTAAATGATAAGATTTTTTTTTATTTTTTCAATGAATGTTAAATTTTTTCATCGATTACATGGATGAAAAGAGTACATATTGAAAGGCTTAAAATATTTTAAGTCCATGAAAGCCTTTTAGAAAGTGATGCAGCGTTTTATCTTTCATAACTCAAATATTTATAGAACACCTTATGGTTGAAAAGGATTAAATTTAATTCTTTAAAACATGCTCGAGCAGAAGTTAATTCTAATTTAAATAATTACCTTAATCAGTGAAAAATTAAAGATTTTAAAATACGATATTTTATCTGGTAATATTCTACAAACATAATTTTAATTTTAAAGTCATTTTTAATTATTTATTAGTCATTTTCACTTTTTTAAAGTGTCATTTTGGATAATTTTTTTTAATTTTAAAGTCATTTTTAATTATTTATTAGTCATTTTTACTTTTTAAAAGTGTCATTTTGGATAATTTTTTTTAATTTTAAAGTCATTTTTAATTATTCATTAGTTATTTTCAGTTTTTAAAAGTGTCATTTTGGATATATATATATATATATATATATATATATATATATATATATATATTTAAATTCAGTTTTTCTAAAATTAAATCTCCTGTTCTGCCCTGAATCAGAAAATAAGGTTTTAAAGTTATAAGCATGTGGGCACACTAGCGGCCGAGCGGCTCTGTGCTCAAATCTAGTAGATGAGAAATTCCGGGTTCGATCCCCGATCGCGCTCATCGACTTCGCCTTTCGGAGCTTTCTGTGGTTTTCTCCGAGACTTACGTAAATTTGGGCTAGTACCCCCTAGAAAGACTCCCACGGTGAGCATTCCACCCACAGGCTGAGGACCCTAACGTAGTTAATCGGCCTTAAACCCAACAAACAACCAATTAGATTTTTTTAGCTTTCGAGACCCATGTAGCCCTTGAATTTTATTTATGTTTATGCTATAGATCAAGATTTTAAAGTAAATGATTTTTAATTGAAAGTAAAAGAAAGAAAAAAAATGAAAATGATATTGGAAATTCTTTGGATATCAAAAATAGTTATTGAGAATGAAGTGCATGTGATCTAGATTTTATCATGATATTAATAAGTATTTCTGTGGAATATGTTTTTAAAGCAGTACTTTTTTAAATTTATCATGATATTCAAAGCTTTCTCTAAACGCTCTTAAAGCTTAATTTACGAAACACTTTGAAGTGCAGTCGATTTCATTTCATATAGTGGACTCTATCATTGTGATCAAATCCTTGAAATGCAACCACTGTAGGGAAAACTGCAACGTTATCATGTTTACATTTGTATTCTGTGGAGAATTTTTTGTAACTGCTAGGTAAATGGAGAAGCAGAAATCAGCTGTGTGTGGGGTGAGAAACAATAGATGAAATAGCCTCGAACTAAAAAAAAACCGATGAAGTTCACTAAATCTGAAATCAAAATTTAAAAACAGAATATACTATAGATATCAGAAACCTTTAGAGAAGATAAAAAGGCAAGTGTTAAAGTCACGTGCAATTTATTCTGCACAATTCCCCCTCCCCCTTTCTTTTTTGAAATTGTAAATAACCAATAGTAACAAAGTTTTTTTTTTTTTTTTTTTTTTTTTTTTTTTTTTTAATGAGCCATAACGAAAGAAAAAGCATTAATTCTTCCTTTTACATAGTGGAAAATTCTTATAATTATACATATAATTGATTTTCGTTATAATTGTTAAAGAAATTTTATAAATAAGCTAAAATTTAAAACTATTTCTTCGGAACGAAAATTCCTTTGCCGTTACATTCCATTCATTTTCACGAAATACTTGGTTGCATTTTTCTCTTTAATAAAATATGATAATGAAATGACCGAGGAGACGCTCTTAGATGTTTAAATTTTTCTCAAATGCCTGAAATGCGAAAAATCTACCGGATAACATATTTTGTATAACATGGCTTAAGTATATTCAAAGGTAAGTGAAACATATTGAAATGCTAAAAAAATGATCTCCGTTGAATTCAACGCTTCTAAAATAAATCCGTGTAAATATACTTTTATATATTTGCTTAACTTATAAAGTTTTTTCATTAAATAAAAAAAATGGTTCACCGTTCTGTTTTATTCTGCGTAAGATGTATTTTTTATTCGAAACTATGTAAAATACATTTGTTAATAAAAGTTTAGGATTGTTTGTAAGTAAATTATTTTAGATTTACGAACACTGAAAAGAAATATTGTTTCAAACAAATGTTTGACGCTATAATAAACATAAATAATATTATAGTTTTAAAAAATTAAAGAGCACGCTTTTATAGAAATGTGAACTAAAAAAGCACAAAATATCTATCTTAGTATTAAAATGCAGGGTAAGAGAAATCGTGTGAGTGACATACCATAATATTTACATACATTTAAATCTTTAATTGAAATAACTTAGAATTAAACAAAAAAACATTTTTAAAAAAATCGCCCCTGACTAGGATCGAACGCTGGACTTTTAGGTTCGTAGCGCGGCGCCTTACCTCAACGCCACATCGTTCACGAAGAGAAAGTATTTTTTTACAATATAAATTTTTTGTTTGCTCCCAGAGCAGTTACAAACATACATACATACATACATACAAACATTCATACATACAGGTGAAGCTAATAAAAGCGTGTTAATAATAATAATAATAATAATAAAAAGAATTGCATAAGACTTTTTATCACGCTTTTATTAGTTTCTCCTGTATGCATGTTTGTATGTGTGTTTGTATGTGTGTTTGTATGTGTGTTTGTAACCGCTCTGGGAGCAAATAAAAAATCTATATGGTAAAAAAAAAGACTTTCCCTACGTGAACGCTGTGGCTATGAGGTAGAGCTCCGGGCTACGAACCTAAAGGTCTAACTTTCGAGCCCAGTCAGGGGAGATTTTTAAAAGATAGTTTTTGTTTAATTCTAAATTATTTTATAATCACCCTGTAATATGGTGTGGGACTCACACAATTTTTTCTTACCCTGCATTTTAATACTATAAAGATAGATATTTTGTGCTTTTTAGTTCACATTTCAATAAAAGCGTGTTCTTTAATTTTTTAAAAAGTATAATTTTATTAATAAAAGATTTCTTCGTAGAAATTGTGGGGAATGGAATAAATGAAATTGATAAAAGAAATTTCATAAATTAAAAGAAAAAAAAGATTAATAATATTAATTCTAAATTATAAGTAATTAAAATATTTTTTTAATTTAATAGATTAATTTAATAAATTAAAATAGAAGATTCTTTAAAACTGTAATATTACGAAAGTAAAAAGCAATAATTCCTACTTTGTGACAGTGAAATATTCTTAGAAGCTCACACATAATTGATTTACATTTTTATTCTAAAAGAATTGTTATAAAAACGACAAAATTCAAAGCATTTTATTCGAAGGAAAATTCTTTTTCCTTCGATTTCATTCAGTTTCATCCTGTATTTGATTGCCCTTTTCTCTTTGATAAAATTTTACAATCTAATGAACCAAGAGACACTTTGTGATGTTTAAATTACTACGAATTGTGAAGAAATCTACCGGCTAATATATTTTATACAACAAGACTTAAGCAGATTGAAAGGTAGGAGAGATACTTAAATACCAATTTCTATTTTTTTTTTTTTTTTTTTTTTCTTTTGTTGTTTTTTTAAATCTTTGTTAAATTTTACGCTTCTAAAATAAGCCTACTTGGATATACTTCTGTATATTTACTTAACTTAGTATGTTCTTTTTCATTAACAAGTAATATAAAATAAATTTTTTTTAAAGTCAATTCCTACTTACAAACAGTATCGAAAAAGTTTTGTTTTTTTTTCATAATTTTGAATTAGGAAATAAAAAGTGCGCGTTCAAAATGAAATAAAAGTAATTATAAGATTTAAAAAAAAAAAAAAAAAAAAAAAAAAACTTTTTATATACCATGTTTTAAACTTTCTGATGAATCCTAGAGATCTTATCAATGTGCATAAAATTTTTAAAGTGACAATCACGTCAATTTTTGTGAAATGCATAATTTAACTTTTTATAGTTTTTTAACGCTCACGTTTAATTAAATGTATTTATTTTTAGGTCGAAAGAAAATGAACCCGTATTTTTTTTTTTTTTTTTTGCAACAATTAAATTATAGCTAATATTTTAATGGCTATATTAACGCTATTAGGATGTTATTATTTTCATATTTTAATTAATTATAAGAAAACTAATAAAAAATTTGAAAATCGGACTTTGAAGTATTGCGTTGTCACCGTGTTCTGAGTAGTCCTGAAAGTTTCAAATTTCTAGCTCGTCGGGAAGTTAGTTAAAAATCGATTGCAAAATTTGTACAAGATATATATTGGGAGAGCGTGCACTAATAGTAGCAAGTGAAAAAAATGTGTTCACAATAGGTAGATAATACATATGTATACAGGCTGATTCAAAAGTAAACGCACATACTTTTAGGGGAAGGTAGTGTACATCATAAGGATTAAAAATTGTACAGGAACCTATGACCGCACACTTCTTTTAACCCTTTAAGAAATTGATGTGTTTGCATGGGTATGGGCATGAATGAATGGGCTCTCGAATGTTACATAAAAAAAAAAAAAAAATGAAAGAAAGAAAATGCATGCTAACGTTTATATAAATAAATAAATTCTGTTTTTTATATTTTATCGCACTGATTACATTAATACGAATATTGCGCATAATTTTGTAAAATAATGAAGCGCACAAAATTTTGAAACTTACACAATAGGCGGAGTTAGTAGTACTCAGTGGCCAAAAACATCCAGTTTTTAAAGGGTTAAAATGACAATTACGGCCATGAGCTCCTATGCAATTTTTAATCCTTATGATGTGCCCTACCACTCCTAAAATTTTCACCGTTGACTTTTGTAGCACCGTGTATATGATGTTTTTTAGTAATGTCATTTATACACTACATATCAATTAGTATTTGGACACTTTCGAATTTCGACATTTTCTCAAACATTTATAAAAATTCCGGAGGAATAATCTTGAAACTTTAGGAATATAAAGAACATGTTATACCTCATATATTTCAGTAATAGTTTTGTTTTCAAGAGGGAAAGACATCTAGTAAAAAAAAAAAAAAAAAAAAAAAAGTCAAAATGTTTTGGATCACCCTGTAAAAAGTAATGCTTGAAATGCATTTTGGTTGTAGCATGTGATTATGAAAATACTTCTAAATTTTTGTATAAATTTTATGAGGCTACCACATACATTCGTTGAGATATAACAGTTTCTTTAAAAAATTGCAAAAAATAACTTCCCACTTTTTAAATTATAACAGGTAGGGTATTAGTAGACCCTGTGCAAAGCAATTTTTAGAAAACTTGGCATACTACATTAGACACAGCATACTGGAATAGGAACGTTAAAATGTTAAATATCTTACGAAATATCAGCATTTTTACTAAATAATTTTTAACTACACATGAAAAAACTTAAAAAAAAAAAAAAAAAAAAAAAAAAAAAATCATTTGCATAATTTAATAGCCAAAAGTGCGGAGGTACTTATATGAAAGCTTCAAGCAAATGTCATGTAAATTTAAAAAGTTATAAGAGATAGGTTTAACAGAATTTCAGTTCCTCTCAAAATTAAAGCTAAAATATGAGGGATTTTACTCGCACATTTTATTTTGATTCAATCAATGCCCAGTGGTAAAGCAGTGGTCGCTGATTGTAAATAAATATGGATACCCCCCCCCCCTATCATATTTCGTTTTTTACGGAGGAACTGAAATTCTGTTTCTGGCTATTGAATATATACAAATGAAAATATTTTTAATCTTGCGCATGCGTGGTTAAAAATTATTTAGTAAAAATGCTCATATTTCTTAAGATATTGACCTATTTTGCATTCTAATTGCAGTATGTTGTGTCTAATAGTCCACCAAGTTTCCTAGAAATGGCTTTGTACTAGGTCTAATACCCTACCTATTATAATAAAAAAACTGGAACATTTTTTTGCAAGTTTTTAAAGAAACCATATCTCTACGAATGTATCTCGTAGCCTAATAAAAATGTATACAGATAATTAGAAGAATTCTCATTATGACATGATACTGCTAAAACTTATTTCATGCATTAATTTTTACAGAGTGATCCAAAGCATTTTGACATTTGTCTAATTTTTTACTGGTCCTTTTTCCTTCTTCAGGACAAAACTTTTGCTGAAATATATGAGGTATAACATGTTCTTTATACTCCCAAAGTTTCAAGATAATTCTTGCAAAATTTTCTAGATACTTGAAAAAACCTCTAAATTCGAAAGTGTCTAAATATTTGTTAGTGTAATTTTCGCGCTTTATTGCTCATAACTATTTAAAAGTAATATTTCATTTTATTCACGTGTCAAAAGTTATTAATAAGCTTATATTATCAAAAATGTGAGGGAAGGTCTAGCTCAATAATTATTTGTACGATAACAGAACTCTTGAGTAAGTACCACATATTTTTATGTAGTATGTAGGTTGACATCACATAAATTGAATAGTATACATATATTCGTTTTTGTGAAAAACGAATTCTTCCCAAAAAGATATCAGGATGCTCATCTTCTCATTTTTAAACAGTTAATTTTTAGCAGCGCGGCTGAATGTACCGATGCTCTACCACTGAGAATTATCGATGGACATATTTTACCTGCGATAGATTAAAGAGAATTGCAAAACATTAAACTAAACATACTGCAATACAGTGTTATTGATTACCTTCATGAGTTATAGTTTTCTTCTCTCTATTCTATTAAAATTCAGAATACGAGAATGAAATTGTTTTTGAGAGGTCAGGAAATATCCGATATATCTCAGTGGTAGAGTCTTGGAGAATAAATATAAGAGGAGTTGGGATACGGTGTATCAGTATGCAGGGCCAATGAAGTTCAATGTTGTCTACCCAAGATGGCTGCCGCAATAGCTTCCAAAGGCTATGGGATGAGCCATATTGTGTCTACCAAAACATTGGCTTATAATGTGTTATTTTATTTCTTTGATATTTTTTGACAGCTTTGAGACTTTTAGTAACAATGACTTTCATTATGAATGATCCATATTACACAATTTAACAATAACAATGCAGAATTTCTTATGTAACAATGTTACTTGATGGCTGCTGTGATAACAATTCTGTCTTCGTGGTTCGTCTATTTTTTTTTTTTTTCTTTAATTCTGAATAAAACTATTCCACTTTTCTCTCCAAATTTATTAAGTAATCAAATAGAAACAAGAGGCATTAGCCTTAAGTGAAGTTAGATGTTGCCTATATCAAAGGCGTGCAGTAAAATCAACCGCCAGTAAAACAGATAATATATATATACAGTACCCGCCTCTTATAAAAATTACATTCGTTCTAAGGTAAAGTGATTTTTAAACGGTTGATTTTCATATCCGACGAAGGTTCTTGCACTTAAGAAAGAAAAGGGTTCTTCTTCCTTGAATTTAAAAAGAAATTTCAAAAGTTAACGATTGATGAGAGTAATAAACTGTATGAATTAATTTTCAACCGACAAATAATTAATTGTTCATTCAAAATAAGTAAATTAAACACATACTCCATATAAAATTAATAAACACATAGTGCATGCAAAATTAGCCAATATTTATACATTAATTAAATATTAGACATTTTCAAAATTTTCTTTTTGCTTCTTAGTATTTCAGAATGAGAACTAAGAATTATCTTTGAATAATTAAAAATGAAAAACAAAATCACTAGTGAATCAAAGCAGTAACTTATTATTTCGATTTTTAGAATACATTTCTGGAATTTATTACTAAGACAAGTGATGAAGCGATTTTATTTTGTTATTATGCTGCAGGTTTAAAATTTTCGACAAAGAGAGATAACAAGGGAGAATGTTGTGCTTTATTTTATTTTTATTAAAAAAAAAGTTTTTTTTTTTTTTTAAAGTTCATAAATACCCATTTTTGCTGATGGAAAGATTTTTTTTTTTTTTTTGAGTTTATTAACCGGCGATGCTGATTTTATTAAACACTGGATTTAAAAGTAGTTTGTATTGATTTGATTCCGGTCCTGGCAATTTGATCAGATTAAGCGGCTGATTTTATTAACCAGTGAATTTATTAAGCAGCGGGAACTATATATATATATATTTATAAGCAAAAGTACAAGTGTTTATTTCAAACAGTTTTTTTAACCTTGGTTTTTGAAAATGCAAACTTTATTACAGTTTATGGAACAGAGGAAAATCTGTGCAAAAGGAAACGAAAATATCTTAGGGAATTTTGAACATTCTAAAAAATATAACTGGATGATGAAACTATAATTAGAAAGTAAAAAATAAAAAATAAAAAAATAAAGTGATAATGTTATTTTACTTTTTTTTTTTTCTTTTTAAGTAGTTATAAACAAACTAATTGTGCATATGATTTTAAACCAGTACGAATTTTCTTCAAGAAAAATATAAAATTAAAAGTATTTTGTAATCAATCTGAAAACTTGTAGGTAAATTGTGTAAGATAGTAGGCCTATAGGCAAATCTGCTTGTAGGTAAATGTCAACTAAAATTTGCATTTATTATCAATAAATATTTTGTAATAAAATATTTGCATCTATTCATAACTCGATATGAATTATCTATGAAATCTCCAACCTACATTTTTTAATCTTAAAAATGTGTTTCTCTTTGAAAATATTTTTCGAAAGAATTTCTTTAAAAATTAAATACTCAACATACTGAACATAGCATACTTAATAATACATGGAATATATACAATGTAAGCAGAATTTCTTTTGACATTTTTAAAGGTTTACTTTTTCCTGATACATAAGCATGAATAGAAAGGAAATATTTCAACAACTTTTTGAGGTAGCTTCCACGAGGGATTACTTTGAAAAGAAAAAGTATGTCGAAGAAAGTCGTGCTTTGAAGAAATGAAACAAAATCGCCAGACGTGAAATTTTTTAAATAATAACGCGTGTCTCGTCACTGACATTTCCCTGTTTAGTTAGAAAACTTAAATTTTTTTTTTTTTTTTTTTTCAGCGTAGAGTGTCTGTATCTATTATATTTGGTAGTGTAAAAAGTTATTATTACATATTACAGGATGTTCTGATGGTAAAGATTGCAGTTTCAATGTAAATGTATCAATTATTATTATTATTTTTTTTAAAGACAAATACTACATGTGCAAATCATTTGTATGTGTACATTGTTTTTTTTTTTTTTTTTTTTTGTGTGTGTGTGTGTCCGACTACTTCTTAAATATTTTGTAGGTATATGATGTGTATTCGAATTAGCAGTGGCGAAGCGTCCATGAAAGCAGGGATGGAACACGGGCGCAGAATTCATACCACTATCAATGTAAGAAAATTTTCTACTTCTTAAATCAACGATATTATAGGGAAAGAAATTTCTTAAACAGATTCCGGTATGAATTCTGCGCCCGTGTTCCATCCCTGTGAAAGCGATGAAAGCAGCGCTTCCCTATTAAGATTTTAAAAAAGTAATCAAGTAACGTCGCCTCGTCGAAAGACTGAATTGATTCTTTTGGAAGCGCTTCCATAGTTTTCTGAACCACGCCTCGCCTTTGCTAATTAGGCTCGATGGTGTATTAAATAAAACTGTTTTCTATTGTTATGTATTTTAAATATAATTTTTATATGCATATGCATTGTAAGGTGCATATAAGATACATTTAAGTAAGTCTTCCCTTAAAAGAATTAGTCTGAGCGAATTTATGAATACATTGGGCTCGATTTATAACTTTCCTAATACACTAAATGATCAGATAAATGGGGTTACAGATATTACTTTTAATAAAATACTTCAAAATACAAATATAGAAACATAAAACTATTTACAAAGCGTATTTTAGGTGCTACGTGTGTAATTATACTGGAGACTTTTTTTTTTTTTTAAACAACACAATGCATTCTCTCAGAACAGTTTTAGAAGTGAAAATTATTAATAATTTCTTTTTTTCTTTTTTAGCATAGAAGAATGGAGACATCGCCTTCTATTTGATTTTATATTACGGAAGATGGCTATAGGTAGGATCCGAAATTAGAATGTGATAGCACCTAAAATTCACTGAGGGTGAATTTATGGTTGCCAAACTTAATTTTTAGGTGCAAAATTCGCCTTGTGACTGCTAATTTCAAACTCTGTTACAGGTTAAATACTTACAAAATATTTAGTAGAGAGATAATATAGATGGGTTGCAACATATAACAATAATCACAAAAATAAAAAATTAAGTAAAAACACTTTTTTTTTTTTAACATTAGAAGCTATTTACTGAGGTACCCAAAAATCATAAAATCAAAATTTATATCCACAAAGACATGTTGTACAGAAATGAATGATTCAAGACTAAGAAAATTTTAGAGAAAAATATAGATATTTCACTTTTGCAAGAGGTGAACAATTTTAAATATTCAAAATATTTTAAAAAGCATTTGAGGCAAATATTTTTAGTAATTAGTTTTTGTATATTTATTCGTTAAGCCATAAATTCCAAAGGTCTCCAAAGCTTTTTAAAATATTGGGAATATTTAAAAATTTTCTTCTCTTGCAAAAGTGAAATAACAATATTTTCCCTAAAATTTTTTAGCGTTGAAACTTTCATTTCTTTATAGCATGTCTTCACGATAATTTTTTTTTTATTTTATGCTTTTTAGGGCTCCACAGTAAGAAGTTTCTAATGTTATTATTATTATTATTTTGCTTAAATTTTTGTTTGTGCTTTTTAGCTACACACACACACACACAATAAATAAAGAAAGAAAGAAATAAAACAAAATAAATAAATAAAATGAAATAAAAAAAGCTTCTTAGAAAAATAAATCAAAATTTCTTAGGATACTGTGTCGGCAACGAAAGATTTTTTTTTTAATCAATTGACATCTTTTTTATTAATTATCTACAAAAGAGTAACACATCAGCACTTCGAGGATCGAACCCACTAACATAGCGTTGAGCTAACAAGCGACGAAAAAAGTTTGCTTGCACTTACATTAAGCTGGAAGCGCCTTGTCTTTTAGCGTTTCATTAAGACACGATAAGAAAAATTCAGTTTTATAAAAAGCTTTTAAAATATTTTATTTTATTTTAGTTTTATTTATTTATTTATTTATTTATTTTTACTTACAATTTTTTTATGCTTTTTTGTAACTAAAGAAAGCTTCTTAAAAAACTGAGTAGCCAATAAAAATTTTTCTTTTATCAATTAACACTTTTTCGATTAATTATCTGCAAAAATTAACGCATCAACCCTTCGAGGATCGAAGTCACGACCATCGTATTATAAACATGACGCTCTAACCAACTAAGCCAACGAGCGACGACAGAAAATGCTTACATTTCTTTTGAAGAAGAGGTGCGTTTTTTTTTTTTTTTTTTTTTTTTTTAGCGTGACACGAAGACGCGATGACAAAATCCAATTTCAATAAAAAGATTCTAATTAACAAGAATATAAACTAAAATAGAGTTTTAAATATATTTCTAAGTTTATTTCGAATAAAAGAATGTTAAAATGTATTATTATTTAATGGAATCTATGTCTCAGAATTTTATTTCATTTTTTCAGCACACAGGAGAAAATATTTTAAAAAGAAAAATGAGGGTGAAATATTTTCTTCTGGTACTGATTTATCATGATTTATCAAGTGATGTCGGCAGTAACACGAATAAAATATATTTTGTTAAATTATTTTCTTCTTGAGAAAGAATATTTATAAAATAATATTTCTCTGAAACATTTGTTGTTGCTTTAAATAAAAGAAATATATTCATCCTAGTTTAAAAAAAAAAAAAAAAAATCAGTAGTTTAATATGAATTTGTATATTATAAAATATTAAAATTTTAATGTAAGGGTGAGAAAATTACAATGGGATTTATTTATAGATAATTTTAATTTATGTTATTTCGTATAAAAGGAAAAAGAATTAGGAAAAAAAAAAAAAAACGGAAATGGAAATAGGTAGGTGCTCTAGTGATTGGCATGCTCCAGTAATTGACATCTATCCCGAAATAATTAATAAATAAGAAAAATAATAAAATCATATATTTTACGCATAAGAATTTTAACATTTTATGTCAAACACTGGAGCATAGGGTGCTAATAACTGGTAAAATGAATAACTAGCAATGTCAAACACTGGAACATAGGGTGTCAATTACTAATAAAAGGAAAAACTGGCAGTGTCAATTACTGGAACATTGAGTGGGTGTCAAATAAAAACTCATGAAAAAAAAAAATAATAATAACTGTTATCAAATGTATATATTTTAACATATATGTGGTTCTGAATGTCTTTCATGCCATATGTATTAATTTAAGATTTCTAAAAATGTTTTCTGATGACTAGAACATTAAAAGCATCAGAGATTGCTCTAAAAGTGTCAATCACTGGTGCACTTACCCTAAATAGGGGAAAAAAAGTGGTGAAATATTTATATCCAATCGCATATTTTATATTCAAAAGTAAATACTCATAGAACAGAAACAAACAAGTTTTTTTTTTTTATAAATTATCTTAAAATTCTAAAAGTATTTTCAATTCCATGCTACAAATCTAGCTAATGATTTTTTTTTTTCCAAAAATAACTTGTTTTAAGGATTAAAAAATGTTTATTAAAACTTCTTTTCTCTGATCTCTTCAAGTTATTGGAATTTCTTTCTTTCTCTTTTTCATATAAAGACAAGAGAAAAAAAAAAAAAAAAAAAAAATTAAACTTTTTTGTATGTAGGGTAATTTGGGGGTAAGATGCCGTGTCACGTGGTCCTCTTATACACAAGAGTTGTAGGGGGACGGCAAGTGTTGAATATTTGACTTGTCCCTTGTTTAGTTATTTATGCAAGTCTTAGTTTAAACCGAAGAAAATAATTCGGATAATTATTAAAATTACAGTGTCTGTTCTTCTCACCAAACTTATAAAGAAGGGGTTTCACCCGCCTTTGTAAGTTAATGAGCAGACTTACGTCTTGATTAAAAATTTGGGGTAAGATGACGAAAATCTAATGAAGTTAGAGGCCGGCAGTTTTACAATGAGAAAAAATGAATAGTTGTTTTCTTTACTGCTTTAAGCTACATTTAAACTTTAATTTTAGCAAAATATTAGATGCGATAATAGATAATATTTTGTTTTAGATTTGTTTATGCCAATCGTGTATTTTAAACAAAAATATAACGTTTCATAAACATGTGTATTATACGTTGAAATCCTGTTTGCCATCATATCCCTAAGTACACAGCCGTCGTACCCTAAAATTGACGTAAGAAGATGCCGAAACGGTAATGTTCTTTCATTTAACATTTGTTTTTAAATAATATTTTTGAAGTTTAATATATTTTTTAATTCGGAATAAAATCTATAAATTTTCACAAAGAGATCAATAAATAATAAATATTACCCAACACACACACAACAGGGTATTTTATAAATATATTAATGAAAAACTATGGAATCTTCCCCCATGCTCAGGAAGAATAAAACGCAACGCAATTTTATAATCCTTATTTTAAAACATTTCATCATTTACCAAATTCTTTCATTCCACCTTTCAGAAACTTTTTAGCTTCGAGGGCAAATATTGGGATTTGAGACACAGTTCTTACTTAGAGGGAAACAGAAAAAAAAAAAAAAAAAAAAAAAAAAAAAGCAAATGGATGCGTTTAGAAGGGAAAAGCAAATATTTAAAGCGGCTTTCAAAGCCTCAATTAGAGTACTACATCAGTCTTATAAAGTGATTCTTTTTATCATTTTGAAGTTCTTGATAGGGCTAAATTAAACACGATAGAGAAAGTGCAAAAATCATGCGTGAAATTAGTCTTGCTTTTAACAAATAAAATAATTTTTTTAATATTTAGTTTGAGAAATACCTGAATTTTAATTTGGGTAATTAATGTAAAAGCCGTAAATATGAAGATGGTTGAAAAATTAAAACTTAAAACATGTTTTATGCAGTAAAAAATAGTGCTTGTCATGTACAAATAAATTTATAAATGTTCGTCAATATGTTTACCAAAACAGTAAAATATCTGATTTAGACGGTTAATTTTACATTGCACTAGTGCCATGCTATGACCAATTGACGACAGTCTGAGACACACCCATATGTGTGGTCCACAGACACGGCATCACAATTTTGATCCTCCATACAGAGGATAGAGGATTTAAATTAAACACTTCAAAACCTAGCTAACTGTTTTAAAGAATATTTTTAAAACCGTTAAAAATTTATTATAGAAATTCCCTTTATTTTGTTGCTTCAAGGTAAATGTTATTTTTAAGAAAATAATTTGCTAGTCCGGCAGAATAAACACAAATCAGTAGATTATTTATTTATTTATTTATTTATTTTTTTGTCTCCAGTATAGAGGCACGCAAACAAAACAATGCAGCTGGTTTTATGATTCTTATTTTAAAAGCTTTCGGATACATTTTAGTTTCAGAAGCAAATTTTAATATTTAAGACACGGTTTTTACTGAGTTTGGGGAAAAAAAAAGAATTAAAGAAATGATTTTAAAAAGAAAAATAAACTGCTTAAAACCACAATTAGAATACTATTTCAGACATCTTAAATAATTAAAGGATTCGTAGTACAAATTGGCAAATTTTGAAACAACATTTGTTTACAATTTTATACACACGAAGAAAAAAGAAAGACATAGGTTAATTAAATGAATATAAAATACATGACAAATTGTACTTATGATGCTTCAACTAGTCCATGCCTTCTCCCTACGTCAATATTTTTCTTGTTACACATGGCAAGCTTTTGTACAGAAACTGGGTCCAATTTTTGGATGCAATATTGAATTATATTGGTGAGTTAGACAAAGAATTCTCCTTCCCAATCATTTCGATTAACATTACCTTTTAAAAGTGCCTAAAAGTCCTTGATAGCATTAACTTCAGTGCATTGGCTGGTCTTTCTTTCTTCGTCTAGCTTACTTACTTACGTTTTTTTTTTTTTTTTTTTTTTTTTTTTTTCTCATTTTTACTTTCTCTTACCCGTATATATGATACAGAAAATATTGTTTTTGGGTCAAATTTTCGAAATTGAGTTTTTGTTATATTTACACGTTTTGAGGTCCCTGAATCCAAAAATCATGTTTTTAGCGGTTGGTCTGCGTGTCTGTCTGTATGCGTCTGCCTGTTATCAGCATATCTTAAGAACAAATAATAGCAGAAAGTTCAAACTTGATATTATAAATGTATATCATATAGGGAGGACACAGTAAGCTTTTCGTGGAGATCAAGCAAATAGTTCGTATACAGGGACATCCAAGAGAATTCAAATACATTATCTATGGGAAAATATCTGGTAAGTACAGTGTAACAACTATAGGCTGATTTAAACAAAACGGAATGAACAAAATTTATTATATGCATAAAAGCATGTTTTGTGTAGAATGTGATATGTATATCATTCATCATTAATTTACAGGGCCACCCAAAGTATTTGGATATATTGCGGCTATACTTGGAAATTGGTGGAATTGTAATTTGTTTTGTGTTAGATGTTTTTCAAGTAAGACTAAATTTAAATATACAATATTGTTTATAGTGCATATTGATTATAGACAATATACAGGACAACCAAAACCGTTCTATTCCATTGAATTTAATTGATGGAAATACTTTGCTACATTTTACTATGGTGATGAACACTGCTCAAGAAGCAAAATTAATTTTTCATACGCATATTATAAAGAACGTATTTTTTGAATTTTCAACTACTGATTTTTTGTATAATATCACGTTTCGTGTTGCCTGAATTATGAAAGTCGAATTTTTAACGGTCTATCTACATGTATGCCTTCTATTAGCATAAAAAAAAAAACAAAAAAAAAAACAAATAACTACAGGAAATTCAAATTTGGTATTTTGAAGTCCGTATTAGGTTGCTTCTTAAAAATTTGATGAAGATTGGCAAGTTTGAAAGCAAATTCATAACAACATTCATTTTTTTTTTTTTTTTTTTTTTTTTTTTTTTTTTAAATAATTGTACCCCTTACACAGAATTACATGTCAAATAAAAATGTTTACACTATTGACCTTAAGATTTAATATGCAATCTATCTTTATAGTATTGAAATGCTGGTTATGAGAAAGTCGTGTGAGTGGCACACCAGATTATGTATATATAAAATTAATGTATTGATGCAGCAAACTGTTTGTGAAATTCTTAGAATAAAGTGCACTAGCCATATTTGAGTAAAAGTATACTTACCAGGAGGATAAATATTGGGATTAAATTAACTAAGCACAAATAGATTAATTTTCTTTCATTATAGCATGTTTCGTATTTTGCATTACCCAGACGAATTAGAATTCGGCTCATGCCCTTTGCTTCAACAGCCAGTCCATACTAACACCTTTTATGTTGATGAATTTTATCTTGGATGGTGTTAGAAAAGTATTAGATGATTATAATCCGCCATTTCCAGAAATTTTAAAGAATCTAAGGGGTAAATATATAGTGTAGGATAAAATCTCGGTTAGAGAATCTTCGATGCAGCATTACACTTAGTTTTTGCAAAATACTTTTGGTTATCTGTTTAATCCGGAATACTTTTTTTTTCAATATCAAATACTTGAAGATTTTTAAGAAGATAAAGCAAGATACATTCAGAACATTTAAATACATTATTTCATTGACGATGGTACACTAAATGCTACCGAATCAACTATCTGCTAGTTTATTATTTCCTTTTGCCTTCAAGACGACTTTTATTATTGTTGTGTTTATCTAGCGCCAGGTCTACTGTCAATATTCTGTAAAGATTAAAGAAGGTTTGTGTTTTATACGTTTTGGATCTTATTATTGCTGAGCAACTCTATCTTAGAAGCCTCAACTGAAGGAAAGACTGTGTCAATATAATTTAAACTATTTGCTGCAACTATTTAATCACGAATAAATTAGTTACAGACGGTAGCAAAACACCTGAAGTGCTAGCAATAATTCGTATACAAAATATGTGCACCTAATACTGTTTTGTTAAGTAAATATTTATCGAGTCGAGATCTTAGTTTTATGCTGTTTATAAAAAAGTAAGTTGATGATAAAAATTAGCTATCAAACTAATATACATACATATATATATATATATATATATATGAAAAATGTGTATGTACGCTTCAATAATTTTGCTGCTGGCTGTAATCGCTTCTACTGGTTACGTACTAGAAAGTTACGTGCTCTCAATCGTCTGAAGTTCCCACTACAGTGCAAGATATTCACACTTGTCATTCTTAAATTTATTTAACCGAATATTTTGGTTCTAACTTCATGAACAAAGCAGTACGCATGTCTCATTTTAATATTCTTCGTACAGTTATAAAGAAAACTTTTCTTAATTGCCGCAACGTCAGTGGAGGCCCTCTGTTGAGACTCAAAAAGATTTTGGGTTCCGTCTGTTTGTCTGCGTGTTTGTCTGTCGCGCGATAGCGGCCACAAAAATCACGCTATTGACTTGAAATTTAGTACACATGTTCATGATCCCCCCGAAGTCAGCTGTATAGTTTTGGGTGTGGATTTCATTTGTAGTTCGTGTACAGGGACACGCCAAAGTTTTTCTTATCATTACGGCCTATGGGAAGAATTTGTATGTACCGCGATAGCGGCCGCAAAAATGACACCATTTACTTGCATTTCAGTACAGATGTTCATGAGCTCAACAGAAATAGCTTTATACTTATGTGCATAACTTTACGGCATTTGAAGTAAATTTCATTTAAACGCATTTTAACATCATTACTTTGCAATCAAGAAAATTAAACTAGCGTACGTGAGTAAGATGCTTAAACTTATGTTGTTTGGAGAAAATATGTGCTCTTAAGCTTTCTAATTAATGTACAGGACCTTACAAAAGTGTTCTGAGAATGTCACGTAGTCATCCAAACTATGTTAAATTTGGAACAATTATTAATTTTAAACACAAAATGAGCTGAATAGTTTTTACTGGTGTATACAATGTTTATGGTTCGTTTACAGGGGCATAGAAAAGAATTTCGTGACATTAGAGTCTATGGACAATTTTTTATTTAAGCGGATGTTAATGTGTTTATGCTCTATTGCAAAGAATGGAATTAGCATACATTGTGAAGATGCTTAAAAGCTTGTTTACTCTTAAAAAAGGTATGTATAGACTAAATAATTTATTTATGGGACCACACAAAAGAATTCTGGTGACGTACTGTAATCATGCGAATTATGTCAAATTAGTCTGAGAAATTAATAATTTACATTTAATTTAATTTATTCTTATTATTGCCGTAGATAATGACTGTGGCTACTTTTCCAGGATACGTAAAAGAATTTCGTACTATTACGGTCTATAATCGGTATTTCTTAAAAGTGTATTTTAACATGGTTACACCCCCATTAAATACAATGGGATTTTTCTAGAATTTTAAAAGCATGTTTTTCGTTGGAAAAGTGTGAGCATAGAATTGATAATTAGTTTAGAGGGTTACACAAAATAATTCCGATATGCTATTTAATCTTTCTGCATGAAATTCAGTACAAATATTTATAAATTTCAGGAAAATAGTGCAAGACTGCCAATTACTAAGAATACATACATTTTTGATATGCAGATAGGTATAGAAAGAGAGATACAGCGGGGGGTTGAGGGGGCGGTGTCCCCCCCCCCCCCCCACCCCCCCACCCCCTCAGGAACGTATGTCGCAAGTGAATCGTATCAATATATATATTACATAATAAGGAATAAATAAAAATGACCTGTTGAATAATGTATGATGCAAATAGGACGTTGAGGCTCCTAACCTGGAGATCAACTAGTATTGCTATGATTAAAAAGATTTATTGCCGAAACGGCAGTGGAGGCTTCCCTGTTGAGACTCAAAAAGATTTTGGGTTCCATCTGCTTGTCTGTCACGCGATAGCAGCCGCAAAAATCACGCTATTGACTTACAATTTGGTACACATGTTCATGAGCTCCACGGAATTAGCTGTATAGTTTTGTGTGTGTATTCCATTTGTAGTTCGTGTACAGGGACACGCCAAAGTTTTTCTTATCATTACGGCCTGTGGTAATAATTTGTATGTACCTCGATAGCGGATGCAAAAATCACGCTATTGACTTGAAATTTGGTACACATATTCATTCGCCCAACAGATTTAGCCGTATAGTTTTCGGTGTGTATTGCATTTGCAGTTCGTGTACAGGGCACGCCAAAGTGTTTCTTATCATCACAGCCTATGGGAATAATTTGTATGTATCGCAATGGCGGCCGCAAAAGGCCTCCGATTGATTTGAAAATTAGCACACACGTTCAGGCTCTGTATAGAAATAGCTGTATATATATACCGGGTGATTCAAAATAGATGTTACAGCAATTATCTCGTAAACTAAGAAAGATAGAAACATACTTCCAATTACAAAATTAGAGCAAATTAAGAGTAGATTTCAGATATGGCATTTTTTTGTCAAAGGGGTTGTATACATATTAAATACGAAATTTAATTTTTATACGGTCCCTCCTATCATGTGACTTATATTTAGAAAAATATTCTCCTCGCTCTAACAAGCAAAATAAAAAAAAAAATCATCTCTCTAGGTCAAAATCTCGCTGAGTTATTGCAATTTGAAAATGATGACTTACACCACTTTTTTTTCAATTTTGGCATCTATTTTTCGACGCCAACGGGGTCACTTTAGGGGGATATCTATGAGATGAGAAAAATTAAAAAAAGATCCTTTATTTTAAAATAGCAACTAAAATCGTTTAAACACGGGAAATCAACAGTTTTAAGAATTTAATGCAAATTTACATCATTTCGTATTGTTAAAATGTTTAATAGTTAAATTTCTTAGGGGGTCTCCTGCAAATTAAAACATGTTAAGTGAGGGAAAAAACTAAAAGACTAGCAAAACCGTGTGAAATTTCCGAGCTTTATTTTTACCCCTTTCCATCATGGTTGATAAATTTAATGACTTCGGCTCTTTAACAATTCCAGCAAGATTGAAAAGTGTTAATGACTTCTATTTGTCTGTCTGTCCATCCGTCTTTCTGTGTGTCTGCGTTCTATCTCCCGTGAATATTCATAGAATTTTCTGAAACTGATATATGTTATTTGAGTTCACTATCGGGTGTTCCTTATTGAAAATGGAGTGAATACCTCTATTAGCTTGTGCACAGGGACACCCGAAAAGCATTGTGTTCTATGAGAGATATTTTTATAAACCATATTTTAATACCTTCAGTTTATGCATATATTAATAAAACTGAAATACGTTATTATAGTTTTCTATCGGATATTTTCTATAGAAAATGGAGTAAACACCATCACTGGTTTGTATACAGGGACACCCGAAAGTATACCAAAGCATTGCGTTCTATGTGAAGATATTTCTATAAACCAAAATTTAATCACTTTGCACAAATATTAATGAAATTCAAATATGTTATTCATATGCACAAAAGAATGCTTTCTGTACTGTACAGTACGATTAGCATTAGATTTACAGGTCACACAAAAATATTCAGTTACGTTAAGGGTTATTATTGGACATTTGCTGGAATTGCATTTTCGTTTACATTAAACATTTTCTAACAATTTTTAACTGTGAATAAGATTTCAATTTGATTTTTTTTTTTGTCTGACTGTCCATCTGTCCGTCTGCCCGCCCACAGCGTCTGTAAATATTTTCAGAAATGATATATGTTATTCAGGTTTACTATATGATATTATTTAAAATGGCACTATTGATATGATACTTTTTAAAATGGCATTAATTAATTCTCTACAATTGGTTTATGTACAGGAACGCACAAAAAATGCCAATGTATTGCGTTTTGGGACAGATATTCTTATAAATTACATTTAAATAACTTTAAACTGTAAAAATCATAAGGAAATTCATACTTATTGTTAATATTCTAAAATATTGTTTTGTATAGAATATGATATGATATAGATGTATAATTCTATGTCAGGGGGGTTACCGCCCTTCTCAACCCCCGTTTAGTTATAGTGCCAAAACAAAAATCAAGTCTGTTATCAATTTACTTGAAACTTGCAAACCTTCATCAACTTTTCAAGTGGCAACTAGATATGGAATCCAAAGTACCAAATTCACATTTCCTGTAGGTATTACTTTCTCATACCCATAAGGTGGAGAAAGTATTGTTTTTGGGCCAAAAACAAGTGAGTTTTTGTTATATTTAGACGTTTTGCGCTCCCCTGAATATGAAAATCGTGTTTTTAGAGGTTGGTCTGTGTGTGTGTCTGTCTGTTATCAGTTTATCTCAAGAAAAAATAGCAGCAGATATTCCAAACTTAGTATTTTAAATATATATCATATAGAGATGCTCATCGAGATGAAGCAAATGGTTCGTGTACAGGGACACACAAGAATATTCTAATACATTACGTCTATGGGGAAAACTGCAGGTAAGTAGAGTTTAGCACCTATAGACTGCACTAAACCAAATGAAATGAATATATATTTTTTATATGCATAAAAACATGCCTCATGTAGAATATGGCAGGGAAATCATTCACTGTTCATTTACAGGGCTACACAAAATAACTAGATTATAATGCGACAATAGCTGAAAATTGATGGAAGTGCATTTTAGATTGTGCCGTATATTATTACTATAGGTTTATATTTAGGTGCACTTTGTGGTTTGTACATATTCTTCAAAAGATATACAGGGTTGCAAATATTTAAGCTATAATATTCTTTTTTATTGTTAGTGAAAGTGCTTTACTATAATATTTTACCATGTCCAGGAAAGCTGCTCAGGAATCGAAATGAATTCCTCATAGACATATGATAAATAATGTATGTTTTTAAGCTAAATATGCATCGCTTGTGTTTTGTGTATTTACACGTTTTAAGGCTTCCTTATTACCAAAGCCAAGTTTTTTAAAGTTTGGTTATTGCCTGCATAGAATAATTTCAGGAAACGAATAATTTCAGGAGATCCCTCCTCACACAGAACTAATTATCATATAAAACTCTTCCGAAGCCTAATTTTAATTATTTTAACATAGGTTTACATAACAGTACTTTTATGTTACCTCTTAATTTCCAACCTGTATTTATGGTATTAAATTTCAGGGTAAGAGAAAGTCGTGTGAGTGGCACACCAGATTATTTTTTCTTAAATTATGCTGATAATTCATATATATACAGATCAACGAATAAAAATTTACCTTTCGTATTCAGGAGGCCTCAAAATGTGATATTATACAGAAAGAAAATCGCTCTCCAAAAGCTACTTTGTTTACAGTATGGGTATGAGAAATTAATTTCGTGTTCTGTGTCAGCAGTGTTCTTCGAAAAAAAAATGCAACAAACACTTACACCAATTACATTTAATAATAATAATAATAATAATAATAATAAATGTTTACCTTAATTTTGGGTAGCCCTGTATATTGTCTATAAACTATACACACATGACTTTGTGTACGTGAATTTAGTGTTATATGTAAAACAAGTAACACAAAATGAAATACACTTCCAGCAATTCCCAAGTATAGCTTCAATATATGGAAATACTCTGGGTAACCCTGTAAATGAATGATGAATGGTTGCTATACCAGAATCTACATAAAACATGCTTTTATGCGTATAAAATTTCTTTTCTTTTCATTTTGTTTAAGGCAGTCTACACATGTCACACTGTACATATGAGAAATTTTGCTCATAGACGTAATGTTTTTGAATTCTTTTGGATGACCCTGTAAAAAAACAATTGTCTGATCGTAACGAATACTTTAGTGAAGCACCGCAATATGATACGTATTTAGAATATCGAATTTGGATTTTCTACTACTATTTGTTCTTGAGATATTCTAATAACACATAGATACACACACAAACACACACACACACACAGAGAGAGACCAACCGCTAAAAACATAATTTTTTAATTCAGAGAATCTGAAAACGTGCAAATATAACAAAAGTAAATTTTCGGAAATTTGACTCAAAAACAATTCTTTCTCTACACCGTGTATATGAGTAAGAGAATGTATAAAGAAAGAAAAATGAATTTGAAAATTCCCTTTTAGTACTTAAATTATTCATAAATTTTATTTGTTAAATTATCAATGAGTATTCACTTGTGTATTCACTAGGGGAAAGAGAGACATAACAGGTTAAAATAGCCGTCTTTCCCTGAATGACTTCTTTTTCTTTTTTTCTCCCCCAAACGCTGATCAACGTGTGCCTTATTTCAAAAGCAATAGTAATTACAATTTCTCACTTTTGATACAACCCCTTAAGACTTGGCGAAAAATGCTAGAATTTTCAAATTGCAATAACTCAGCGAGATTTTGACTTAGAGAGATTATTTTTTTTTTATTTTGATTGTTAGAGCGAGGAGAATATTTTTCTAAATATAAGTCATATGATAAGAGGGGCCGTATAAAAATTAAATTTCGTATTTAATATGTATACTGCCCCTTATACAAAAGAATGCCATATCTGAAATCTGCTCTTAATTTGCACCAATTTTGTTATTGAAAGTTTGTTTCTATCTTTCTTAGTTTACGAGATAATCGCTGTAACATCTATTTTGAATCACCCGGTATATATATATATATATATATATTATGTCTATATTGTTGATACATTTTGCACAGGGACACGCCAAAATTCTTACCATTACGGCATATGGGGTGAATTTTGTTTAAACGGATTTTAACATCATTACTTTGCAAAAAAAAAAAAAAAAAAAATGAAATTAGCGTACGTGAGTAAGATGCTTAAACTTATGTTGTTTGAATAAAATATGTGCTCTTAGGCTTTCTAATTAATTTACAGGGCATTACAAAAGTGTTCTGACAATGTCACGTAATCATCCAATTTATGTCAAATTTCGAACAATTATTCATGAAAAACGTAGAATAAGCTGAATAGTTTTTACTGGTGTATACAATTTTTATAGTTCGTTTACAGAGACACACAAAATAATTTCATGACATTATAGCCTATGGAATTTTTTTTATTTAAGCACACTTTAATGCGTGTATGCTGCATTGAACATAATAGAATTAACATACATTATAAGGATGCTTAAAGGCATGTTTACTTTTAAAAAAGGATGTGTATAGACTAAATAATTTATCGGATCACACAAAAGAATACCGAAGATGTACTGTAATCACCCACATGATGTCGAAATAGTTTTAAAATTAATGAGTTATAATTAATCAGTTGCATTCTTATTATTGGCGTTTATAATAACTGTGACTCTTTTTTCCGGGATACATAAAACAATTTCGTACTATTACGGTCAAAATCGGTATTTCTTAAAAGTGTATTTTAACATGGTTACACCACAATAAATATAATGAAATTTTATTAGAATTTTAAAAGCATGTTTTCTGTTGAAAATTGTGGGTATTGAATTGGTAATTAGTATACAGGGTTACACAAAATAATTCCAATATGCTATGTAATATTTTTGCAAGTAATTTGGTACAAATATTTATGTATTTCAGGGAAATAATACGAGACTGTCAGTTATTAAGAATGATGATATTATATATGATATACAGATAGGTATAGAAAGAGAGATGCAGCGGTGGGTTGAGGGGGACGGTAGCCCCCTTCAGTAACATGTCTGATTATGTAACAAGTCAATCGAATCAATATATACTATTATTTAATAAGGAATAAATAAAAATGACCTATTGAATAATGTCTGATGCAAATAGGACGTTGAGGCTCCTGATCTGCAGATCCACTAATTATTGCTGTGTTTATTTAACTAGTACCAAGTCTCCTGTCAATATTTAAACTTGATTAGTGTTTGGCGTGTCGAAACGTTATTGTATGATCAAACACATTAACAAGTCGGCGAATAATGGATTGCATAAAAAATTCTGTCTGTAATAATTTTTTCCTACGCATGCGCTAGCTTTTAAAAAATTTCATTCGCATAATTTAATAGCCAAATGGATTGAGCAACTTCAATGAAAACCCGAAACATATAGTGTGTAATTTTAAAGAGTTATGAGCGATAGAATGAACAGAATTTCAGTTGTCTCAAAATAAAAGCTAAAGTATAAGATGTTTTATTCACATTTTTATTTTGATTCAAACAAAGCCCAATGGCAATACAGTGTTCGCTGATTGTAAGTAAATATTGATAAAACCCCTTATCATCTTTTATTTTGGCGAATCTTCCTTAGGCGAATTAAAATTTATTTACAAAATATTCTAGAAGATTACTGTTCTGTAAACAAAGTATCAACTTCCGTTTCAAAAGAAAACAAGGCTTAAATAATAGCTGACAACATCAAAATCACAGCATAAACGTTATCGTAGCATAAACACACGGCAGAAATAGACTATAATCAAACAGTAGCAACAGACTCATTCAGGAGCCCTTCGCAGTAAGCCACTTCGCGAGGAAGACTGCAATGGTCGCATCGGGATTTCTTTTATAGCTCCCCATAAACCCAGAATTTTCTGGTAACTTCTGAAATAATGGAGTTAGAGCGATATTCGAAATATCGATAATAGGAATTTTCTCGCCAAAGTCGCCAAAAAAAAGCTGTCAAGGAGTGAAACAGTAGCCAAATTTGTCGTCAAGGCCATAACCTGGTATGGTGAAGCTTTTAATGTGTTTTTAAACAAAATGAGCTATTTTAACACGAAAACAGCTATAAATGCAGAAAATTAACATTTATATAACCTGACTAAGTGTCTTTGAATGGAGTTACGTAAAAATAATTCATATTAAAAAATTTCAAAAATTCGTAACAATACATGCATATATATATTGTATGTATATATATATATACAGGGTGATTGAAAAACACGTGGACAAAATGATATGGCAGATCAGTCATACAACAAAAATCAAAAATTGCATAGGAACAGAGGGTCGCAAACGCCTGTAGAAGGTGCTAGAACCACAAGAAGGCGTTGCAATACAAACACGAACTGAGCAAACGGAGATTGTCTTCATTCGAGTTCTGGATGCGTTGGGCGTAAAATGGCTAGTTAAACGCACCGCAAAATGTCTGACATTCCTTTAATTTACGGTATGACGAACTGCAACGGACGAGCAGCCTTGCGAATGTATCGTGAGAAATATCCTGGTATAAAGGTGCCTAGCCGTTCGTTCTTTGCCAGTCTGCATCGACGATTGTGTGCTCGTTCGACGTGCACAAGCCGGATGCTGGTCGCGAACGGATAACTCCGACAGTTGATGTTGAAGAAAGAGTTGTCCAAGAACTCCACCGTAATCCTTCAATGAGTACACGAGTTGTATCCCGAAAGACCCATATCCCCCATACCCCTACCGTCTGGCGCGTTGTACATGACGAAAGACTACATCTTTATCATTTACAACGCGTCCAGGCACTGGTTGGTTGGTTGGTTGGATTTTACGTCAAATTAGTGCTGCGCAGATGTGCAATTAGCGATGGTCTGGGACTCAACCCTAGAGATGGTCCGGAGACATTCCATCGCAATTTTGATCCTCCACGGAAGGGATGGCTCTCCGGCTTCGGTGAAACACAGAGGTATAATTTTCGTCCAGGCACTGGAACCGACAGACTACAACAATCGTATGGATTTTGCCTTTTGGTTTTTGCAAGAAATTGCTGCAGACCGAAATTTCTCTTTACGGATGAGGCTGCGTTTCATTAGAATGTGTGATGAACTTTCACAACCTGCATACGTGGACGGATGAAAACCCGGTGCTTCATGTCCGCATGGAGCACAACGAAATTTTTCCGTTAACTTGTGGGCTGGCATTGTAGGAGACTGTTTACTTGGTCCGTACATTCTCCTAGAAAGACTTAACGGTCCCATTTATCTAACATTCTTGCAAGAGGTTCTACCAGAAATGCTGAATGATGTTTGAATGCCTATTCGTCAACGCATTCGATTTCAACACGACGGAGCTACTGCACATTTCAGCACAGATGTCAGAGCACATCTGCAGGCTACTTTTCCTGGCGGCTGCATTGGTTGCGGTGGACCAATGCAGCCGCAACTTTATTGAATTTGATTTATTTAATTACAATCGCATGGCCACCACGATCACCAGATCTATCTCCCTTGGATTTTTTCTTATGGAGATTTTTAAAAGGACTTGTGTATGAAACACTTGTTCTAATGCCGGAAGACTTGGTAGGAAGAATCGTTGTGGCAGCTGGATGTGTTCGATATACACCTGGTATCTTTGAGAAGGTGCGGCGTTCTATGCAACGTAGATGCGAGGCGTGTCTCGATGCATCTGGCAAAAACTTTGAGCATATCCTGTAGGCTGAACATTTGGCTTGCATAAGTTGCATGTGAGTGAGTTATTATCAATAAAATGATCTGTAATGGTTTTGTTTCTTCTCTTTGTGTTATGTATTATTTTAGAAGCCCCGTAGCGGCTCCGGATCGCAGTTGCGACCCTCTGTTACTATGCGATTTTTGATCCCTGTTGTATGACTGATCTATCATATCATTTTGTCCACGTTTTTTTGAATCACCCTGTATATATATATATATATATATATATATAATAATGATCTATTAAGCACAGTAGAAGCCAAGCAACAGACACAAGACCACTGAAACGCCAATGACCAACAAGATAAAAAAAAAATTTTATCATTGGATGAAATACACGAATGTAAAGAAACCAGATTCACTAACCAACAACCCGCAAAACAAACGAATCAATAAAGTAACACAACAAATACCAACTTAAAACCACAAACTCTATCAAAATCTATGAAAAAACAATTCAAGAAACTCAAGAAAGGAAGGAAGGAGGCAAGCGGCAGGACCCGCGACCCACCCATGGGGCCAAGCCAGCCTCACGCCGGCAACACTCACCCAGCCCACCACGACCAGAACAGGAGCCATATGGATCCAAAAAAGCAAAATTTCAAAGCAGATGAACAACAATGAAACCACGAAGCAACAATGAAATTTACTGATTGATTACATTGTGTTTAATAGTATGATTAGAATTTTAAGAATAGTTGACAACTCAAAAAGGAAGAAACTCAAATTTTATAGGAAAAAGAAAGTCTGCAGAGTAATACAAAGTAAATGCAACAAGCCTTCTGCTTTTTTTAAAAATTTAATTTCACAAACTCACCCAACCATCCAGCCTTACAACACCACCCCACCTCCGAAATCAAACATCTGCCCACCCAACTGTCACCTTTTTTATTGTCTTTTATTATTTTATAATTTTTTTTGTTAATATACACAAAAGTGTACGCAGTTTTATATATATATATATATATATATATATATATATGTGTGTCACAAAGGAAAGGCAAATATTTCAATCAAATGAAATCACTCATGTATATATATATATATATATATATATACATTTCTTACGCACACAGACATACACAGTTTCTTTATATATGTCACAAAGAAAAGGCAAACATCTCCTTCAAATGAGCACACACACACACACACACACATACATATATATATATACATATGAATTTCTTTTTGTTTTAAGATATTCAAACAAATTTTATAAATTTGTGGGACAAAATTAATGTCTTTTAAAATTCTTATTAAGGCAAGAAAAAGAGTAAAATTCTGTCACATAATGTTTAATGCCTACACTTTCTGAGGAAAATACCTTTATTGTTTTTCATATTAGGGGCAAAAATGCATTTACAATATATTGAAATACTAAAATTCTCACTTGTGATAATACACAGAAGTGATACATCCATTTCTACAAACAGGACTATCGACTTTCCCAAGATAAGATATATCAACTACTCCAGACACAGAAGTGATATATCAACTTCTCCTTTTTAACACCTATTTAATTACAAGACATTTTAAATAAATATACAACGACCATTATATCATTATTTATAAAAAAAGAAAAAGAAAATTAAGAATACAGTAGAATTTCGCTTGTTTGAAGTAACTGGGACCGAACATCTTTCAAAAAATCGATATGGTCGGGTAATTGAGAATACTTCGAGAATTGCAGGAATTACGATTCCTGCAATTTCCAAGCCCAGCTCCAATATATTCAAATACTTTAGTTGCCTTGTAAAAGAATGATGAATGATTTCCATACCACAATCTGCACAAAGCATACTTTTATGAATATAATAAATTTTGTTCGTTCCGTTTCGTTTAAGGAAGACTATAGATGTTACACTTTATTTAACAGAAATTTCCCATAGTCATAATGTATTTCAATTCTTTTGGATATCCCAGCACACCAACCATTTGCTTGATCTCAACGAAAAACTTAGTGTAGCATCCTTATTCGGTACACATCTAGAATAACAAGTTTGGACTTTCTGCTATTATTTGTTCTTGAGATATGCTGATAATAGACAGAGACAGAGACACAGACAGACACACTGATCAACCACTAAAGACATTATTTTTGGATTTAGTGGGCCTCAAACGTGTAAATAAAATAGGAATTCAATTTCGAAAATTTGACTCCAAAACAATACTTTCATATATATAAGAGAAGCAAAAAGAAGAAAGAGAAAGTAAAAATGTACCACACGAGAAAAAATGAATTATTAAATTAAAAAAATATTATGTAGATGGAAATAACAAAATAAAAATAGAATAACATGAAAATACATATGGAATTGACATTATATTATTACAGATTTATATATATATGTGTATATTTGTGCAGCTGAAATTTATTGAAATCGCAATTTTATGAGATAATGAATGTCTTGTGCAAGTATATATTCCTAAGTTATAATATTGCACAATAATATTTTCACTTCGAGAATAAAATAAGAATGGTCTCCCCTTTTCTCTTTTCTTTTCTTTTTTTTTTTTTTTTTTTAGAGTACTTTAAATGAAACACTTCGAAATATAGGAAGCGGATTTCAAGAAATTTTTTATAACAATTTAAAACGACTTTTAAAAACTGCTATTCTTTTGCTGTCTCAAGGCAATTTTAATTACTTTCTTTTACCCATATATGTGATAGAGAAAGTATTGTTTCTGCGGTCAAATGTTTCGAAACTGAGTTGTTGTATTTACACGTCTTCTGGTGACCTGAATCCAAAAATCATGTTTTTAGCGTTTGGTCTCTGTCTCCCTCTCCACCCCTTTCTCTGTGTGTGTGTGTGTGTCTGCCTGTTATCAGCATATCTCAAGAAGAAATAATATCAGAAAGCCCAAACTTGGTATTATAAATGTATATCATATAGGAATGCTACACTATACATTTCGTTGAGATCAAGCAAATGGTTCGTGTACAAGGACACCCAAGAGAATTCAAATACATTACGTGTATGGGGGAAATTGCTGGTAAGTAGAGTTTAAGCATCTATAGACTGCACTAAACAAAATAAAACGAATATATACTTTTTTATATGCGTAAAAACATGTTTCATGTAGAATATAATATAGAAATCAATCACTGTTCGTTTACAAAAGTATTAGTTTATAGTGCGACTAGACTTGAAATTGATATTAATGGAAGCGTATTTCAGGTTCTGCCGTGTGTTATTAGTATAGGATTATGTTTAGTTGCACTATGTGGTGTGTACATAATATTCATAAGATACACAGGACTGCCAAAATTTTTTTAAGCCAGAACATTCTTTTTTATTGTTAGTGGAAGTCCTTTACTATAGTATTTTACTATGCCCAGGGAAGCTGCTCAGAAATTGAAATTAATTTCTCATAGCCATATAGTAAATAATGTATTTTTGAAAGCTTAATGTTCGTCGCTTGGTTTTTTGTATATTTACACGTTTTGAGGTTTCCTAAATAGCGATGTCAAGTTTTTAACTTGACTTCGGTAGTCAGGAAGTCCTACTTGAATACCGACTAGGTATGACTTCCTAGTCATATATAGTTTGTTCTTTTTTAACGTTTAATCTTTCTCCGTGTCTCTTATAGTAAATAAATAAATAAATAAAATAATTTCAGGCAATCCAAAGGTTGTATTTTGAAGTTAAAACCTTTGTTATTAGAAAATTTTGATCAAGATTGATAAGTTTCAAGGAATGTTGCGTATCAAAGTTATCTGAATTATTTTAAATGAACTTCTGAATTTAATAATAGGTTTCAATTCTATATAAATGTTGCTACAGCAATGAAACGGGGGGTTACCTCACATAGAATTATTTGTCAAATAAGACTGTTCCGAAGCCTAATTTGAATTATTTTAACATAGGTTTACATAACAGTATTCGTTATCCTACCCTTTAATCTCCAATCTGCATTTAAAGTATTAAATTTCAAGGTAAGAGAAAGTCGTTTGAGTGACACAGCAGATTATTTTTTTAAATATTTTACTCGTTGTACATAATTTTAAAACTAGTATGTTGTGGCCACAGAAATTATTTATCAAATAATCAAATAATTATTATTTATTAAATGAAATAAGTTATTTCCCACGAAGAATGCAGACGATTTGCTTCTCAGGGAAGTACAAAACTAAGTGCCGAAAGAAAGTTAAATTTGTGCAGGTATATAAAAAAATAATATATATATATATATATTTATTTACATTATCACAGATTTAAGATTCAATTATTTGTTTTAAAATATTGACGTTTTTGTTTTTTAATATACTTATATCGCAAACTTCGGTGAGCTTTTTCTCTAAGGAAGAAGGATGCTCTTACATACTCACAACTTTTTTTACTAGTTTACTACTACTGTTATCAGTAATTCCTACTAATTTCACAATCACTCGTAAAAAATAACTCTCAGTTTATACATTTATACAGAATTTTGTTCTATATAAATGAAGAGCTTGTTTTCAAATGGCGTTAAGTCAATTTTTTCCATTCTTGAAAAAACGCGATTTTGTTATGTAAGATTTATTATTGAATTTAAGGAAAAGATAATTTTTCCCAGTGATCTATCGATGATAATAACACTAAATTATATGGTTAAAAAAATCCTGACAGTATAGTTATTTAGAAAAAAAAAAAAAAAAAAAGAAAAAAAAAATGACTTAACCCCTTTTGGAACAAAACTATGACTTACGCCCTTTTGGCACAAAAACAAATAACGAAATGAAATGACTTACTTCCATTTGAAATTAATCCAAGTATTTTTTTTTTGCTTCGATGCTTATGAATCAATATTTAATCAATATTGTCTTGAATATTAAATCTGATGCGTTTTCCACCTCTACATTCCGATCTCCCACTTTTATTCTTGAAGAAATAATTTGCAATGTTTTCAACTTTTTTTGCTCCCTCACAGAAGATGGTTCGAAATGTAATAGCACATACGGGAACATCTGTATCATCATTAGGAATAAAGAACTTTATACTTATCTGTCTTATTTTTAATCCATTTTTCCATGGACGATATGCCATCTTAGGTGTAATTTTCATATAAGAAGACAAAAAAATTATCCTTTGTCACTGTTTAACACTATCGCTGTTTACTTGGTATTAAATGCTCCTTCGATAACATTGATTATGAGGATATTTGCCTTACAAAACACGCTGTCAATATAACTGCAGGAGACTGTTCCATGCCTACCGGACGATGATTGAATTATATTTTTTTTTAAATATTTTTTTTCCATAGACTTGAATCACGTTTACGCTTTCTCGGGTGCGCAGATAATACCACAGCTTCATTCGAATCACACATTATATTCATTCCAACTTAACCTTATTAGAAAAAAAAAATCTATCTAAATGTGACAACCTACAATATTCTTTTCCGTATTTTTGACTTTTCGCCGAAGGCCAGACAAACCACGTGATCTCAAGGCACGCTGCAATTGGTTAAACTTGACTTAATCCCTTTTGGCACAAAACTTACTTGTGACTTAATTCTTTTTGGAAAAAAACACGAATTTCACCCTCTGTTTTCAATACGACCAAACTCTGTTTGGAACTTCTACTTATTGAAAATACATTGTTAGGCATGTGCTGGAATCGTTTGCATCGAAAAGTCAATTTTTGAAAATTTTGACTTAACGCCGTTTGGAAACAAGCTCTTCAAATATAAGGAAAAAACTGGGATGACAGCGCGACATGTTGAACAATTGGTCCTGCAATGTAATAAGTATCAATTCGGTAAAGGTTCATCTAAATACTAAATTAAGTTAAATTTCGTTTATTGGTTCGAGAGATACAGCGTCCATGAAATTTATGATTCACACATTCAGACAGATCGTGTTCAGAACATCTCAAACCGTGTAAGTCCATCGAAAACTGGAGTTCGAAATTTTTCCGAGTCCGATACTTTTTTCTCATATACATATAAAAATGATTAGAATAAAATTAGAATAGTAAAAAACGCTTAAAGTAAGAAATATATTTCCACATAAAGAATAAAATATCACAAAAAAATTTAATCACTATTTTTAAAATTTCATCTTTATTAAATCCTCCTTTATAGAAATTATTTAGCTTCAAAGCTAAATACGAAAATTCGAAACACAGTTTTTTATTTTTGCTTCAGAATAAATTCGTTTAGAAATGAAAAGCAAATATTTAAAAATCCATATTTAGAGCCTCGATTATTCTACTTATATTTATTTAAAGATATTCTTTTGAAATTTAAACAACAGTTTAATTAAACACGACAGTAAAAGTGAACAAATTATACTGCAAATTATGTATTTCTTTAGCAAATAATGATTCTTTTTGCTTATCGTTTGAGACAAATATAAATTTTGAATAGGTTAATTCATCTAAAATTTTGCGATCACTCTTTTTTTTCTCTTGTTATTTGATATTTTTTAAAAATCAGCCTTAATTGAAAATTTCAATTAAAATGAAAATTTAATAATAATAAAAAAAAAAATAATAGTAGAAGCTTTTTATTGTGGTGCCATGAGAAACATAAAATAAGAAATTATTCTTGGAAATACATGCTATAAATAAATGAAAGTTTCCCCACTAAGAAAATTTTATAGAAAAATATAGTTATTTCATTTTTGCCAGAGATGAAAATTTTTAAATAATCAAAATATTTTAAAAAGATATCGAGACCAATATTTTTAGTCATTAGTTTCTGCATAAGTATTTGTTAAGTCATAAATTACAAAAGCCTTTAAAGCTTTTTAAAATATTTTGAATATTTAAAAATTTTCATTTCTGGCAAAAGTGAAATATCTATGTTCTTCTACAAAATTTTCTTAGTGTTGAAACTTTCATTTATTTATTATAGCATGTCCTTGCAAGCACAAATTTTTATTTTATGCTTTTCAGGGCTGCACAATAAAAAGTTTCTACTGTTAATTTTTTTTTTTTTTTTTTTTTTTTTACTTAAATTTTTATTTCTGCTTTTTAGTTATGAAAAAAGCTTCTAAAAAAATGAATCAAAGGATGCTAAAAATTTTCTTTTATCAAGTGACACTTTTTCTATTAATTATCTGCAAGCATCGGTCCTTGGAAAATTGAACCTATCACATGCTTTAACCAAAAGTAAAAGAACAGTAAATAAAAGTCATAGAACATGCTAAAAGTTTCCAATAAATAATTTACAAAAAGAATATTATCCTCGAATGCTTTTTAAAGTATTTTGAATATTTAAAAATTTTTATGAAATATTTATATTTTTCTTTAAATATTTATATTTTTCTTTCAACAATTTTCTTATTATTAAAACTTTTATTTATTTTTTTATAGCATGTTCTTACAAGTATATATATATAATGCTTTTTAGGGCTACACAATAAAAACTTCAAGTTTTTTTTTTTTTTAATTACATTTAAATTATATGCGTTTTATTAACTAAAAGAAGCTTCTTTAAAAAAATAATCAAAAACTTTTAGGATAGTGTGTAGACAACGAAGGATCTTTGTTTTATCATTTGACATTTTCCCTATTAACTATCTGAAATAAATTAACACATTGGCTTTCGAGGATCGAACTTACAGGAATCTCGTTATCAACATGACGCTCTATTCAATTGAGCTAACAAGCGACATAAAAAGGTGCTAACATTTTCGTTAAAGGGGAGGCCTTTTGTTTTTCAGTGTGACATGACAAAATCCAATGACAAAATCCAATTTCAATAAAAAGCTTTTAAAAAAAATATTTATTTATGTATTTTTTACTTAAAACTTTTTATTTTGTGTTTTTTAATATCTAAAATATTTTGTGATTTTTTTTAACATCTATTAAAAAAGGCTTATTAAAAAATCTCTTCAAAAATTTTTAGGATACTGTGTAGTCAACCAAAAATTTTCTTTTATCAATTGACACCTTTTCTACTAATTATCTGCAAAAATTAACACGCCGCACCTTCGGGAATCTAACTCAGAACCACCTCGTTATTAATTTGACGCTCTAACCAACTAAGCTAAGGAGCGACAAATGGAACAGCTCATATTTACTTTAGTGGAGGCGCCTTGTTTATTAGCGTGACACGAATACGCGATGACAAAGTCAATTTCATATAAAAAGCTTCTAACAAATCTTCTTTAAAAAACTCTTCAAAAATTCTTAGGATACTGTGGGGTCAACGAAAAATTTTCTTTTTTTCAATTGACACATTTTCTACTAATTATCTGCAAAAATTAACACGCGGGACCTTCGGGGATCGAACTCTGGTCCACCTCGTTATTAATTTGACGCTCTAACCATCTAAGTTAAGGATTGACAAATGGAACAGCTTATATTTACTTTAAATTGAGGCGCGTTGTTTATTACCGTGACACGAAGACGCGATGACAAAGTCAATTTTATACAAAAAGCTTCTAAAAGTATGGTTCCTCTTTTTTTTCTTCTTCATCTTATATATATATATATATACATATATACTTATTGTTGAGTACTCGGGGTTCGTGAATGATAGGCAAATCTTGCAGAGACTGAAAAGTTTATTTACAGAATATTCTAGAAGATTACAGTTCTGAAACCAAGTATGAATTTCAATTTCACCAGAGAACATAGCTTAAATAACAGCTGACAACATGAAAGTCACAACAAAAACTGTATCAAAGAATTAACACATAGCAATAGGCTGTAATCGAACAGTAGCAAGAGACTCAGTCAGGAGCTGTTCCCAGTAATCTGCTTGGCGAGGAAACTGACTGCAATAGCCGGGTCGGGATTTCTTTTATAGTTCCCTATAAACCCAGAATTTTCTGGTAGCTTCTGAAATAATGAAGCTAGAGCTTACTCATTCGAGATATTATAATAAGGATTTTCTATCCGTGGTCGCCTGAAAAGTTGCCGAGATGTAAAAAAGTCGCCAAATTTGCTGCCAAGACCATTACCTGCCTTGGTCAAGCTTTTTAACGAGTTTTAAAAGGAAAATGAGCTATTTTAACGCAAAAACAAACTAGAAATGTAGCTGATGACATTTCTAAGTTCGTAATAATATATGTAAATATATGTGTGTGTGTGTGTGTGTCACAAAGAATAGGCAAATATTTCCAGCAAATGAACACACACACAAATACACACATATATGCGCAATTGTTTTATATATATGTCACAAAGAAAAAGCAGATATCTCCATCAGATGAGCACACACAAGATATTCTGAGAAATTATGTTGTAAATTTGTAGAAAAAAATTAATTTCGTTTACAATTCTTATTGTGACGGAAATTAGAGACGAATTCTCTCACGTAATTGTTTAATTAGTATGCTTTCTAGGGAAAATACATTTATATTTATTTTTTTCATAAAAGGGTCAAAAATACATTTACAATAACTAATGAAGCACTATAACTTTCGTTTGTGACAGTACATAGAAGTGATACATTAATTTCTACAGACAAGACTATCAGCTTTCACAAGACAAGATATATCAACTACTGCAGGCACGAAAGTGATATATGAACTTCTCATTCTTAAAACCTATTTAATTACAAGAAATTTTAAATAAATATACAACGACAATTGCACCTTTTCATGTTAAAAAAAAAAAAAAAAAAAAAAAAGTTTAGTAAAATCTTGATATTTGAAGTAATTGGGTATTACCATCTTTCAGAAAAATCGAAATTTTGGAATAATCGAGAATGATTCAGTTTTAAATTTAGGAACCAATACAGTGTGATCCAAAAGTCACAGAAAAAATAATAAAAAAATATTATTCAAAAAGTATTGCGGATTTCAGCGAAATCCACAGAAATCCACAGGGTGTTTTTAGGTAACAAAATATTTATTAGAAAATTAGTTTAAATTTCTTTCACAAGGTGGCGATATAATTGCAAATTTATTTGTTTTTACAGTGGCGCAGTACATTCAACAATGTAACTATGATTATAAATGTTCAATATAATGGCCGCCATTCATTAGAATGAGCATGAGATGTCGCACATTGAGATTTCTCATTTAAAAAAAAAAAAAAAAAAAAACTTCAGTTTTTGAAATATGGGCATCACTTGATTGGACGAACCTGTTTGAAATGTGAGAGGATACAGCGAATTTAACGCGATATGTTCGTGAAAAATGTAAATAATATTTTTTCTTACACCCCGCGACAAAAAGATGGGTACAAAGGGTTTTTTTTCTTTTTCTTTTTCTTTTTTTTTGATTTTTCATAAAATAACAATATCTAAATTGTGCTTATCATTTATTATTATCATAAAATAACACTATTCTCGTACTAGTTTTTGTTTTAAGCCTAATTTAGAAAAATTTTAAGACCAAAATTTTTCTAATTTAAGGCTACACACCGCGACAAAAAGACAGGAACAGAAGTTTTTTTTTTTTTTTTTTTTTTTTTTAATTTTTGAATATGATTAAAATATTTAATATCTTTTTGATATGATAATATTTTGTCATGATAATAAATGATCAGCACAATTTAGATAATGTTATTATATGAAAAATTAAAAAAAAAAACCCTTTCTTCCTATCTTTTTGTCGCGGAGTGTAGTCTTAAATTAGAAAAATTTTAGTCTTAAAACTTTTCTAAATTAGTCTTAAAACAAAAATTAGTCCGGGAATAGTGTTATTTTATGATAATAATAAATGATAAGCACAATTTAGATAATGTTATTTTATGAAAAATCAAAGAAAAAAACCCTTTGTACCTATCTTTTTGTCGCGGGGTGTACATCAAAAAAAAAAAAAAAAAAAAAAAAAAATCCCATGATATACCGTACCTTTCAGTGATATCGGCATAGAGCTACAATCAGTATTTTTTTAATAATGATTTTCTTTATTTTTTTCTGTGACTTTTGGATCACCCGGTATATGCGCTTATTAGATTATTTTTATGGTAAAAAGTGTTTGATAAAAATGAAGTAGAAATAATAATAAATTACCTGAATTTAAATTTTTAAATTAAGTACGTTTTACATGTTTCACAAGGATATGTTTTTTTTTTTTTTTTTTTTTTTAACGCTACAAAAGTTAATTAACGATTTTTCAGGATTTTTTTTCTTTAACGCTGCGAAACCTAGTTAACGCTTTTGAAGGGTTTATTTATTTATTTATTTTAATGCTGCTAAACCTAGTTAACGATTTTTCAGGATTTTTTTTTCAACTGTTAAAAAGGAGTTTGTACTTTTAGTAATTATTATTATTATTATTATTTACCACTTTAAGTTAATTGAGAATTTTGAAAATAGTATCCTTGTTTGGATTTATGGAAAAAAAAAATCGATTAGATTAAATCTAAACTTTTTTCTATGTACTGAATACAGATGCACTCAGACAATAAAATACAGTAATTTTTTTTTTTTTAATCCTTGTTTTAAAAGCTTTCAAAACTTATCAGTCTTTTATAGTCTCTCTTTTAAAAGCTGTTAGCTTCAAGAGCAAATATTGAGGTTTGAGACATAGATTTTCCACTTAGTTTGGGAGGGGAAAAAAAGTAAAGGAAGAGAGAAGCAAATATTTAAAGCCGCTTTCGCAGTCTCAATTAGAGTACTACACCACTCTACTCAGTGATTCTTTTTATTATTTTGAAATTTTTAATACAGCTAAATTAAACACGACAGAGAAAGTGCTGAGATTTTTACTGTAATTTATATGAACTAATCCCTTTTAATAAAAGATTAGAAATTTGATTGGGATAATTAAAATTTCGAAGTTATTGTTTCGTTAGCTTCTTATCAGATAATAATAAATGAAAATTTAAAGCTTAAAAAACTGAAATAAAATATTTTTATTATGTAAGAAATAGGACATGTATCAATTTCTCGAATAGTATAGTCACTATTTTAAATATAATTTTTTTAAATGATAATCTTTGTTAATCGTTATAATACATAGCTTTGAAAGAATAATGCAAAGATTGATTTACATGAAAAGTGACATCAGGATTGCCACAGGCTACTAAAAGGCGACTATTTGCAACTATTTTAAGCCTGAGGATACTACGGAAACTTTTTTGACCAAAAAAGCTTGATAAAGCAACTATTTTCACAAAAAGGCAACTATTGACAGACTATTTTTCACCTTTTGCAAAATTCTTCCAGAAATATGAGAAAAATCTTTCAGAGAGAAATATTTTGTATTCATTTTATAAACAATCCCATATCTTAACCGTTTCACCTTTCACTTATTTTTTTTTTACCACTTTAAAGTATGGTACATCCCTGATGTTGACCCAGAAACAGGTGGAACATCCTATAAGAATGTAGAAATAGCACCAGACATTACATATGTACCTATCAAGCTCGCCAATTTGTTTATTACAAATGGTTGCTAGTACACTCCTGTGTCCTGTTTCGTCCTTTTTTATCCTGATTTCATATAAGAAAAAAAAAATAACAAAATTATAAAAGAAAGCTCTTTTAGTAAATCAGAAAAGGAAGAATACAGCAAAGGAAACATAAGCTCCTAAGAGTGGACAATACTTAATCTTTTCAACAACCAATCCCATGTTATTCTATGGGAAAATTTGTTTCTATAATGACTCATTGCCTGATTTTTATTTATTTATTTATTTTTTTTTAAATTCAGTTTTCACATTCAGAAGTTTTTTTTTAATGGTATATTTAAATTGAATAGTAAGAAAATACGTGTGTTTTTATCCTTTAATGATTGTTAGCATGTGATATTTAAGCTAGTATTTTGGTCACTAGGCTACTATTTAGGCAACTATTTTAATGCTTCTAGGCAACTAAAGCAACTATTTTTGTTCTATTTATTTTGTGGCAACCCTGTGACATTCAAAATTATATTTTAATAAAAATATTCACTCAAACATTAGAACGCCTCATTAATCCAATCAATTTCTTAGTTGTTCATGTTTGTATTAGTTATTGTATTACAAAAATGCTTTTTTATGCTATTTTTGCAAACTTCTAATTTTATAAATGGAAAATGTAATACATGTAAGTAGCAAAAATTTTTTAATTAATTAATTTTTATTTTTTTAAGCGTGCTACGGGCCTCCAGAACTACTTTACTCGTCCTCCCACTTCGTGTCAAATCCATTTTCTTTCCGTAAATAGCAATTAAACCATGCCTTAGTAATAATAATATTAATAGTAATTGTAATAATTTGAACAGAAAAACCGCCAGAAATAAGCTGCATACTAAGAAAAGACTATATAACCATGCAATTTCTCTGTACTGTATCATTTGCTTTCTTTAATTCCGTCATAATTTTGAATTCTTTTGGTGACATTTTAAAATAAATCGGATTAAAATAATAATAATAATAATAAATTGGTTTCAAGTACTGTACGTATTTTATTGAAAACCAAATATCTTACTAAGCAAGGCAAATTACTAACGGTTGTGTAAACTATCAACAAGAGTAAAATAGTTTTCGTCTCGAGACGGAAATCTTACGCCACTGTTTTCTATTAATAATTTCTATCATATTAAATAACAATAAAAATTACTGATGAATTGTGATAAATATTTCTCTGTAGAAAAAATGGTAGCAAAACTGCTAACACATTTACCCTGGACAATGAGGAGTCTACATGGATCCGCCTAAAAAAAAAAAAAAAAAAAAAAAAATCCTTTATTCGAACATATCTCTTTTCTTTATCTTAATGTAAAATGTAGTTCTTTTCTACTGCACTTCAGGATTTGAGAAACTTTCGAAGGAAGGAATTTGATTTTTTCCAAAACTGAAAAACAATAAAGACGATGTTTTAACAGCCACGAAAAGGGAAATAATAAAAATTATAGTAATACAAACAAAAGATATGCGATTCTTCAATAGATTTTTCTCAATTAAAAGGGTAGTTGATTCATTAACTGAAGTACAAATTTTATAATCGAAATATCACCTGAACACTATCAAATTCTATTTTTATTGCTTTACGACTGCATGAAACGCTCCACGTTTTTTTCCCCGTTGCATAAGAAAGAACAAAAACTCTAGCGTACATTTTATAAACATGAGTAGATGACGAATGAGGATGATGATGATGATGATGATTTTAATTTTAATTGTCCCATTAAATTATATATATATATATATATATATATATATATATATATATATATAATGAATAATTTAATTCCTTAACAATGCTCAGCAAATGAGAGAAAGATGAAAATATATATATATATATATAACCATCTAATTGAAAAATTGTGATAAAATGTGTGGAGAAGTCAACAGAATATCTTTGTGCTCTATGAAAGTGTAAGAGAATTATTTTACGTAATTTTCAAGATCCGGGAATATAAAGTAACAGTAATCTATACGCATGCTTCGAAAAAAGAAAAAGAAAAAAGTTATATAAATAAATAAATGCAAATTTGTAAAAAAAAAAAAAAAAAAAGAAAGGAAAAAAAAATGCTTATATAGTGCACAACACAATTATCTATTATATATATTCACAAAATATGATAAAGTTGCCATGAATAGTGTTTAATTCTATAAAACATATTGAAATATTTTCAACATTAATTACTACCTTAAATAAGTTTTTGGCATATAAACGGATTGTTTAAGAGTATTTATGGCACATTTCTGTACAAAACTGCCAAACTACATGTTTTATACATAACAGTTTTTACTATATAAACCAAGTAAGCAAAAAAAGCACGATAAATTCTAAAATGGCAGCAGAAGAACTTTATTATCTGTTCTTTAGAATAGAGTGACTCTAAATTAAACACTATAAAACATAGCCAACGGTTTTTAAGAATATTTTTCTAACAGTTTAAAGAAATGTTTAGAAAAACTGCTTTTCTTTTATTGTCTTAAAGCAACTGCAGGTTTTTTCTATTTCTATTTCTTTTTTTTCTTTCTTTTTTTGAGAAAAATGATTAAATTAAAACTAAACCTTTTTTAAAGTGACATGTGTACAAATAACAAAATAGTACAACATTTTGAAATCATTATATTCTAAAAGCTTTCATTATTTATCAGTCTCTTACATTTCTTTCTTTAAAGAAACTTTTTAACCTCAAGAGCCAATATTGAGATTTGAAATGCAGTTTTAATTTGATGAAAAAGGAACAGAAATGCGTTTAGAAAGGAAAAGTAAATATTTAAAGCCGCTTTCAAAGCCTCAATTAGAGGACTGCTTCATTCGTCTAAAGAATTTATTTTTATTAAGCTTTGGAATTTTTGATACGGTTAAATTAAACACGGACGTTCTCAAATTTTACTATAGATTATACGTACATTTATTAAATAAAATAAATCTTTATATTTATTGATTTTGTAAAATATGAACTTGCATTGCAATAACTGATCTGTAAATTTTCTTTAATTCTCTCTTATTATCTTATTATAACATAATTTAAAAAATAAAATCAGAAAATAAGCGAAGGCTTAAAAATATGTTTTTATGACGTAAGGAATATGCTTATATATGTTTACTCCGAATTTAAGATACCATAAAGCAATTGATTTTTTGCTTTCTCAACTTTTTATTTGAATTTCTTTGTAAGAATGTATTTCTATGCTATTTTTATACAATTATATTTGTACAAATAAAACATATTATAGAAAAAAATTCTTTTCCATTTATCTCCCCTTTTCTTTTTCTTTAGTGAATTTTATCACCCTAAAATTTTTCACGTATATTTTTGTAACACTTAAAAAATGTTGACAAAAAGTACTTTTCTTTTTTCTTTTACTTTTTTTACCCCCTTAGGTAATTCTAATTTTAAAAAATAATTTACTTGTATGCATTGAATAAACAAAAATTATGTGATTAAGATAAAACTTTTTTAAGTGCAGAAAAATAACGCAAAAAATGAAACATTGCAGGATTTTATGGTCTTCGTTTTAAAAGTCTTCTACATTTATTAGTTCCTTTTCTACTCTGCATGAGAAACTTTTAGCTCCAAAGCAAAAATATTGAGATTCATAACATGGTTTATATATGTATATATATATAAAGAAAAAGAACAAAAACGTATTTGGAAAGGAAAAGCAAATATTTAAAGCCTCTTTAGAATTCGAATTAGAGCACTATTTAATGAATCTAAAGTGATTCTTTTTATTATTTTGAAATTTCTGTTTTGGCTAAATTAAACATGACTTAAAGAGAGGGCTCAAATTGTACTGCAAATTATATTTACATACAGCAAATAAAGTAATTCTTTTAACTTTAAGATTAATAAAAATCTGAATTTTAATTTGAATAATGAATTTAAAATTTTGTATTTATTCTTTAATCCTTTATCTACCACATTATTTAAGTGTATTGGAAACACATTTTTTTAGTTATTAAAGAATTATGTTTTTGAAGGTATATGCAATAAAAAATTAATGAGGATTTAGTGAGGCTGTACTTTGGTTTATCATTAGTACACAGATAATATATATATATATATATTTGGACCTTAAAAAAAGCGTAAAAAGTATTTACTTTTGATATTCCTTATAATTTATGTTCCTTATATTTTATACTAGCCGCCTTCAGCGACCAGCTAGTTCGTGATCCCTGAAAAAAATCCGACTTTACGAAACTCTCGCACGGTGGCGACTGCGGCGCCTTTTCCCCCGTTTCAGGTCAAATAACAGCTTATTGATATATCGTGAAAATAGCTTATTGAAAGCGCAGTAAATTCCCTGTAGCTCCTTCGGCGCCCTCTTCCCTTTTCAATATCTGAAACAGCCTGTTCGCTCACCATGTTATGGTCTTTCAAATTTCTGACTTTAGCTAAGTCCCGCTCGGTGGCGCCTGCGGCGCCTTTCCCCATTTTAGAACTTACGACACCTTCCTCGCTCATTAGAATTTGAAATATTAAAATTTTAAAATATTACATCGCCATCTGGTGGTAGAAATTTCTGTAATATATTGTTCAATTCCAAATCAACAAAGCTTTCAAATGATATATTACTTATGAAATTGTTTAATTAGTAGCTGAGATACAAAAGAAAAACTAATCAGGACACCTTAAAACGTGTAAATCAGGTGAAATCTCGAATTCCACTTTCGATAATATAAAAATTAAATTATACTAATTAGAAGCTGAAACACAAAGATAATACAAAATTTTTTTTAAAAGATTTGTGTCTGACTTATCTGTGGTTTTCTCCAAAACTTGCTTAATTCCGGGCTATATACCGTTAAAAATTATTAGTACGAAATGTGAGCGAAAATCTGAATTTGAAACTCTGTAAAATATAAAAGAATAAAAATTTTCTGGTTTTTCCGTAGTTTTCTCTGAAAGTTTCGTACAAAATTTGAACGGCTTATATCATTTTAATAGCCTGCAATAAAAATACTTTAAAATATCTTTTGAATGATGTATTATGTATTACAATAATGAATATCTTTGATAAATTTTAGACTCAAAATGGCTAATCTATCAAGGGCGATAAACGATTTCTATTGAAATCCATCTAAAATTTAAGAATTCCAAAACTGCTTTTTTACAACCGAATTCATAAAAAAAAGGGAAAAAAAAATCAATATTATTCTGTTAAAAGTAACTCATGAACAGATGAAATTGGTGAATGGTGTCATTAACAAATGAAATAAAAATGAGTTTAAATAAATATAATATGTCTATTTATTTTTTTTAAAGCTATACTTTAGATTTTTTAACTGCATACAGGTGAGCCATAATGACGGGCAATTTCGAAGTTCTGCTTTTGATCGATTTTAAATTGAAAAAATTCAAAAACTGCTTTTTTTTATTTCCAGTACTTTGTCACGTGGGCGAAAAACGAAAAGCAAGAATAGTCAGCCAGAATGTCTAGCACCTGGCACTGAAGAATCTTATTCTCTCTTCTCTGTCAAGGTCAGGTCAAGATTGCAAGCAGTATACAGTTCATTACGGAATGGCGATAATGGTTTAATGCCTAAAACTAAAAAAGTTATAACTCATTCAGTTTTTGAAATTTTCTCTCAATCTTTTGGGAATTGAATTATTGAAGCAAGATCTATATACAAAAAAAAAATAAAAATAAAAAATAAAAAATAAAGATTTATCTCTAAAAGCTTTTGAGTTATAAAATGTTTTGTGAAAAAATCGATGTTTCGTAAAATCTAAAAATAGGGATCGCTAATCCGTATTTTGTAAAAATGTTTATATGGCTCGAAAGAAGATTAAATGTCCTTTCCAAATATACCAGTTGTTAAGAAATGGAACAGTTACTCGGTCGTACAGGGCGTTTCAATAAAGACGATCGAGAAAAAGAGAAATTTTCGACCCTTTTTAAAACTTTTTTTAAAAATAGAAAAAATCCGTATTTTTGAAAAAAAATTATACGGTAAGAATCGGTAATAAATGCTCTTTCTCGTGGTACAGATGTATTTTCGATATTTCCAACAGATCAGCAGCGATCGCTTTAGAAAAACCCGCGAAATTTTTCTCTCTCTGCTTTCTCTTTTGAGAAACACGCTGAAGGTCGGAAATTACGATCTGCTCTCTTTTTAATCAGACATTGGTCGACGTTTTAATTAATATATCCGGAACTAATTAAAATTTTTAAATTCCGTTTTCACTATCAACTCGGGAAGGCTTCTGAGCACCCGTAGGTCAAATTTTGTACTTCTGCGTTCAGTAGAGGCTGAACGTATAGATGCACAGACAGAGAGACAGACAGACAGACAGACATCTTCTTTTGTTATTATAGAAGATAAAACTAGCAGGCTTTGCCCGCTACACTGGTCTATTTAAATGAATTAAAAAAAAAAAAAAAAAAAAAAAAAGAATCAATATTTTTTTATATCGTTCTACAAATTAAAACTAAAAAGGAAATACACTGAAATTGCTTAAAAACTTGAAAACGCTGACTTCGGCAGAGACTTCTTCACCGCAACGTCTTGGTACTGGATAATTTAATTTAATTTAATTTATAGAATTGTCAATAATACAGGAAAAACAGCATTAGTTATTTTCTTTTTGATAATAAACAGAACGGAAAACGCATAATATTTTACATAGAGATATCTATATATTAATAGGCAAGCATAAAATTTTTAGTCCCTTTTCAACATATTAATTATGGGAGTAGAGGGTTGAAAATGGTATCATTCGAAAGGTATGGTTAGCCGGAAGGTGCGAATACAAATATTATTTTCTTACGATGTCAAGAAGGTATTTAAAAATACATTTATTTTTTATGCATTTTCCCCCATTTTTCCCTTTTATACCCGTATTCCTTTACATTAAAAAATACCTAAAAGTAGAAAGTTGTTAAATCTGGTAATTTCATAAAGCTCAAATAAAACCATAGACACAGTAATTTGTATAATGTAGCATCACTATACGCAAGCGAAGTGATGACGTCACTGTCTGTCCATGGAGCCATGAAAAAGATTTTCTATGCTAATCGTCCATTGGATTTTTTGTAAAAAATTATTAAAAAATAACGGAAATTATCTGCCGATTTTAATTCCGATATTTGGGTATAGTTATATATAAGTTACTGTCTACATGTGTTTGATTGAGTTATTTTTTCTGTAAAATTGATAAAATTTTAATTTAAAATCACAAAACTCCAGAAAAAAAAAATGGCAAACTTCCAGTTTCGAATGTAAACATAAACATTTCATTTCAAAGGGTGATATTTAAGCAATAAATATTCAACTAATATACTAAATAAAAGGAAAATGGATTTGTTACTAATTGCTGCATGTAAAAAATTCCGATTTCCGTTTTTTGCTGAATTTACATGTTTTGAGCTTTCCTTTCGTTTCAATTAACTGAAATTGGCTACTTATTTTTTTTAAAAAGTGTCTTTATTGCTAGCTTTTGTGGGTAGAAGAAGCAAGCAGAAGATACATAAAAACTTTTGATTTCCGGTTTTCGATGAATTTACACGTTTTGAGATTTCCTTGAATTTTAATTAAGTGAAATTGACTACTTATTTTTATTTTTTAAAAAGTGGATTTATTATTCTTTCCTCTGCATATATAAGTAGAAAATATAAGATTCAGAAAAGTTTTAGATTTTCGGTTTTCGATAAAGTTACACGTTTTGAAATTTCCCCAATTCGACCATTTTTGAAAAATATCTTTTTTTTTTTTTTTTTTTGTTTAAACACTGTACTTTATGAACCAATCGAATTAATTTAACAGTATTTGATACTTGGTTGGGCCTTGGTTTGACATGGTACCTATTCTGGGCTGTATCACACAACAAGGGGCGTTTTCACGTTGCGATTTTCTCTCATTTCAGGAAAGGCTAAAATCTACAGAGAGAAATAGTTATATTAAGTAAAACTCTGCTCATTCAGTTAGAGTGAATATCGGCAAACAATTGCCGCAGCTGTGTTGCAATTGCATTCCGTTTAGGACAAGGCAATAACTTTGCTTTGCCTCGCTTTGCAAAAAAAAAAAAAAAAAAAAAAAAAAAAAATGGTCGAGTTTCGACCACTGGGCGATACTAGTTTTGTATAATTAGACCAATTTAAAAAAATGCTTTTCCTTTTTTTCCCACTCGCATAACAGAAATATTTAAAATAAAATTGAGAAAAATTTTGCAAACACGTTGAAACAGCTTGGACATCTTGGCGGAATTTGAAATTTGGCACTGAAGTTAGCTGGGACGTTTCTCGCTAAAATGTTTACTTATGCATTTGCGACCATAACAACTCGTAAAATAAAATTGAGAAAAATTGCGCAAAAACATTGAAACAGCTTAGACCTCTTAGCAGAATTTGAAATTTGGCGTTGAAGTAGCTCGGACGTTTCTCGCCAAAATGTTTACTTATGCATTTGCGATACCCATATAAACCCATTGCCAAAATGACAACAAAATTATAAATAATTAAAAGATTATATATATATATATATATATATATATATATATATATCATGTTTTTAAATTTTCTGTTGAATCTTATAGCTATAGAATTACATTAGCACTTTATCAATGCGTAGAAAATTTTAAAGCGATAATGGCGTCAATTGTTGTGAGATGCATAATTTAATTTTTTACACTTTTTCAATGTTCACGTTTAATTAAATGTATTTATTTTTATGTCGAAAAAAAATAAACTCTTTTTTTTTTCTTTTGGCAACTGTAACTTATATTTATTTTCATATTTTAATTAATTAAAAGAAAACTTTGCAACGTAATATCGTTAATAGTTTGATGTATATAGTGTCCACACAAAAAATGAACAATTTTTAGAGCTCTTTTAAAAAGTATAACATTTATGCAGTATCTTAAATATATATATATATATATATATATATATATATATATATATATATATATGTATCAGTTTTTACTGAAAAAAAATGTCCAACTTTCATTACCAAAGTAGTTAAATCTAGACTAATCAAAGATAGGAGTGGTCCACCCGGAAGTGATCCCGACAAACTCTTTGTTTTACTTATATGATTGATGGCAGATTCTTGTGATACTAGGAATTAATTATAGCACGTATGAAAATCGTAAAAAATGCCAAGCAAAAATGTCTATGCCGCATTTAGTGTCTTTTAGTGAGATTAAAACGAGATACCTGATGGGAAAAAAAATCTCAACACCAGGAAGGAGCTGTGCTAGATAAACGAAATTTGGTAGGCGTGTTTATACAGTCCTTCTCATAATTATAAGGACACCCGTTTTTCTATATTAACTAAACACTGAACACTTTTATTTAAACAAATATATTTTTTACTAATTTGAATTTCATTAATAGACTATATTTAAAAAGTTTTATCGTTTTTCTATCTTAAAAAACTTTAAATATGGTAAAAAGATGATTTTTCAGGTGTTCACAATTATAAGGACAGCTCGAATTTTAGTAATTTTTTTCAGTTATTCTTTAAATTAATATTTTATGGGGTCTCTTCTTAGGGTTAAACAGTCAGACATTCTCTCTAGTATATATATATACATTTTTTTAACATTCACTTTCAATACCATTTCGTATAGCATATATGATATTCTTAATACATTTAAACTATTTAAAATTGCTTTCCACTTGCATGCACTTTTCTAATGTCATAAGTTAAGGTTTTTTCAACTTTTAGGCCATGGGAAAGGCAATAATACCGAAGTTTCTTTCTTCAAACTATTTTCTATTGCTCTAAAAGTAGAGCAAAAATGTAAGTCTTGTTGAAAAAAATATTATTACCCCTCAAAATCTAACAAAAATCTGATAATTCCACGTTTAAAATTTGAGGATATTCTCTTAATGTTCATAATAATAGAAAAAAATTACTAAATTCCTTCTGCCTTCAGTAGAAGTAGCTCCCCAGAGCGCCTTTAAATTGCCCGATTCATATCTGCCTTTAAAAAATCTGCTCTGTCTTTTGCTATCTTCAGATCGTACCAGTAACTCTTAAAACCATTTGATTAATCAAGAATAAAATGTTTTTCATCCGAAAATGCAACATTTTACCATTTAATATTGTCTTTATCCAACTTTAGCGAAGACGTTCTTTCCCCCATTAAATGCTTATTGATTACTACAGGTTTTTTATTCCTTTTAACATATTATTAATTATTTTAAACATGCACAAATGTGGACCCCAACCTTTCGTTAAAAATTACGAGCAAATTCAGCAGCAGTCATTATGAGTAGAACATTAAGAGGAATTATGAGTCTTCGATCTCTGTAAAACAACTCTGGTTTTGCATCAGATCTCTCTCCTATCGAACCAGCAGTTCAACGTTTGATCACATTTCCTTCAGCAATTTTAGATCTTCGAATTTCATTAGAAATTTGGCGGATTGAAAATAATCTTCCACATAAAAAACACATTTATCATACTTCGCTACATGAACGTTCTTTTTTTCGAGGAATTATGAGTAATGTTCGTCCAAGAAAAATTGAAGGCTTATAAATGAACTAATCTAGCTCAGTAGTTAACGAATTCGCATGTCAACTGTAATTTATCCGCTTGTAAGTTAAATAAAATGAAAAAATCTTGATTGTCCCTATAATTATGAACACCTAAAAACGTGGAGAAAAAAATATTTTGCCTTATATTTTATTAATTTTGTTTCATATGAAAAAAATTATAGCAGTTTTGGGTTTTAGAATACTAGATATATTAGGTGCACTTAGTATAATCTTGTTCACAATCATTTTGACATTGTTATTTCAAAATATAAAGTGTCCTTATAAATATGAGAAGGAGTGTACATCTGAAAGATGACGTCGATTCAAATTTCGAGCTACGCGCATAAGTGTGGCGCTTGTAGCGACACTATGAACATGCAAATGAGGTTTGCTTTAAATAAGCGCTGTAAGGTTCGTGATCGTTATTTACAGTTGAGATTTGACGTAGTGGGTTAATGTTAGTCAAGGATGCCTCTAAGAAGACGAAGAAGCCATTATCAACAGCTCACTGAGTTTGAACGAGGTCGTGTAGTAGGGCTACGAGAAGGTGGGTTTTCTTTCCGCGATATTGCAGAAAGACTTGGCAGGAATGTATCCACTGTGCATGAGTGTTGGCAGCAGTGGTCAAGGAAGGTACTGCCTCAAGAAGACCGGGTTCCGGGCGGCCACGTGGCACTACTGAGAGGGAAGACCGCCGTGTTCGGCGTATGGCTGTGGCTAATCGTACTGCGTCTGCAGCTGAAATTCGAGCTGAAGTTGGCACCACAGTGACACAACGAACTCTTACAAATCGGTTACTTCAAGGACAGCTCCGAGCCAGACGACCTGTAGCGTGCATTCCACTGACTCCAAATCACTGCCGTTTGCGACGTGAGTGGTGTCAAGCTAGAGCTCATTGGAGGACGGAGTGGAGATCTGTTGTGTTTTCTGATGAAAGCCGGTTCTGCCATGGTCGCAGTGATAGCAGTGTGTTGGTTAGAAGGAGGCCAGGTGAACGCCTGCTAGCGACCTGCCTGCGGCCTAGACACACAGGGCCTACTCCTGGAGTTATGGTTTGAGGAGCAATTTCGTATGACAGCAGTAGCACTCTCGTGGTTATCCCACGCACCCTGACTGCAAATTTGTACGCCAGTCTAGTGATACAACCTGTTGTTCTGCCACTCATGAACAGCATTCAAGGGGGTGTTTTCCAACAGGATAACACTCGCCCTCATACCGTTGTTGCAACCCAACATGTTCTACAGAGTGTCGACATGTTGCCTTGGAAAACTAGATCACCAGATCTTTCTCCAATCGAGCACGTATGGGACATCATTGGACGACAACTCCAGCGTCATCCCCAACCAGCATTAACCGTCCCTGCATTGACCGCCCAAGTGCAACAGGCATGGAACTCCATCCCACAAACTGATATCCGACACCTGTATGACACAATGCATGCACGTTTGCATGCTTGCATTCAAAGTTCTGGCGGTTACACCGGTTACTAATGTACCAACATTTCACATTAGAAATGGCTCTTCTCGCAAACGGCTCTACCTGTGATCTTGAAACTTTAATCAATTAAATATGTTACCTAGACAAATGTATTGCTGAAATTTCATTACTGTACAATAATTTTTTCTTGGTGTTGGGATTTTTTTCCCATCAGTGCATATGAGTTTTATATTCCTATAAATACGTTTGACATTTCTTCCATAAATTCGATTTTATACTCTTTTTTAACTAACAGTGCTTTAAAATACTTGATGAAGAGTTAAAAAGCTCGTTATCAAATGATACTTGGATGAATTCGTCACGATATTAAAAAAGCACGTTTAAAACATTGTTATATAAAGTAATAAATTTCGTAGGTAAATATTCATGCCGATATTAATGTATTTATTTATGTATTAAAATGTGCTTGTTTTTAGCAAGTAATATCGTATTTGTGAGTAATTCATGCATCTTTATACATCATAAGTATTTGGTCACTTCCGAATTTAGACGTTTTGTCAAATAAATAGAAAAATTCTTTAGCAATCATCTTGAAACTTTGGTTGGGTAAAGAACATGTTACACCTCCTATATTTCAGCAGAAGTTGTGTCTTGAAGAGGAAAAGGGCACTGGTAAAAATTTAAATAAAAGTCAAAATATTTTGGATCACACTGTAAAAAGTAATGCTTTAAATGCGTTTTGGTTGTAATACCACATATATTGATAAAGATATAATGCTTTTTTTTTTCAAAAGAAATTTCTACTTTTTTAATTATAACACCTATGGTATTATACCGAGTGAAAAGCTACTTTTAGGAAATTTGGCATACGCAGTAGACACAGCACACTGCAATCAGAATGCAAAAATCTTTAATATATTGCGAAATATAAACATTTTTATCACATAATTTTTTATTACATAATTTTTAACTACGTATGCTCTAACGTAAAAAGAAAAAAAAATGCATAATTTAATAGCCAAAGATATTGAGCAACTTATATGAAAACCCCAAACAAATATCGTATATATTCAAAAAGTTATAAAATATAGAAGGGACAGAATTTCAGTTCTTCTCAAAGAAAAAAAAATAAGGAGGATGATAGGGGTTTTTATCAATATTTATTTACAATCAGCGTACACTGTATTACCATTGGGCATTGGTTGAATCAAAATTAAAATGGGTGTAAAATCCCTTATGGTTTAGCTTTTATTTTGAGAGAACTGAAATTCTGTTCATTCTCTCTCTCAAAACTTTTTGAATTAACACGATATTTGCTTGAGGTTTTCTCATAAGTTGCTCAATACTTTTGGCTATTAAATTAATCAAATGAATTTTTTTTTAAAGCTAGCGCATGCGTAGTTTTTTGTAATAAAAAATGATAATATTTCGTAATATATTTACATTCTGATGTAATTTTACATGCTGTGTCTATTGTAGTATGCCAAATTTTCCAAAAATGGCTTTGCACTGGGTCTAATACCCTACGTGTTATAATTAAAAAAGTGGAAATTTCTTTTGAAGAAAAAAAAAGTTATATCTCTACGAATATATGTGGTAGCCTCATAAAAATTTATGCAGATAATGAGAAAAAACCCTCTTAATCACATACTACAGCCGAAACGCATTCAAATCATTACTTTTTACAGGGTGATACAAAGTATTTTGTTTATTCTTTAATTTTTTACTGGTCCTCTTTTCCACTTCAGGACACAACTTCCGCTGAAATATATGAGGTATAACATGTTCTTTACACCCTCAAAGTTTCAAGATGATTCCTAAAGAACGTTTCTAGATATTTAACAAAACGTCTATATTCGAAACTGTCCAAATATTGGTAGGTAGTGTCTTTTTTATCAAATAAACTAGTTGGCTTTTGTAAAACTTGGCTTTATTTTTCTAGTTTTCAGCTCCCCATAATATATTTGTTTTTATAAATTTCCACTGTGTAACACACTTTATTCATGTTAAGAGAAATGACGTCGATCGGTGTCTCAACATGAGAGAATGAAATGCTCGACCCACTAAACTAAACCTCTCACCACTTTTATAGATTTACTTTACCCTTATTTGTTACGTATTTTTTTAGTGTCCATTTCCTGTTTGAGTTTTCATGCAATTGTATGCTATTTTCTTAAGAATAACCTCCATAATGGACATTTATGCGAATTATTGTCTTATTCTGCCATATTATAAAACATTTAAAATAAATAATAATAAAAAAAAAGTCTGTAAACTAGAATTTTGAAATTTATTAATATTGATGGAAGTATTGAAAAACTAGTTCGATTTATGTACTATTAAAATGATGCTTTTATCATGCAAGTTTTTATAAAGTTTCATCTTAATCGGAAGTTTTAATTTGGTATAACTTGCGAAGTTTAAATTAGAATTTTGAAATTTAATATGTATTTTGTTAGTATAATAAATAATATTTTAAATCTAGCTCGATATTTTATGGTTATTTGTGACTAAATTATAAACGGACACTGTATTCAGTTTGTTATTTCCGTATTCATCACGCTTTAAAACATGTAAACACTTCAAAGGTCCGATGTCGAAAATTTTCACGAATACTGAAGTTCTTCATCCCTGTAAAATGAACTTTTTAGTAATATTATGGTATAAAATTATATTTATACAGTATGTAATGCGCATTTGTACTGCATAGCGGTTTTGCAAACGAAATAGCAAAAAATAAATAAATAAATAAAATAAAATAAATAAAATAATTTAAATAAAATAATATAAATAAATAAATAAAAATTAATTAATTAAATAAATAAATAAAAATAAATAAATAAAGTAAATAAATAAATATGTAAAACAAAATAAAATGAAATATAATAATATAATATAATTTTTGAATAGGAAAATGTATGCATTTAAATATTCATGCCATAAAAATACATTTATTTATTATTAAAATAAAGGTCACGAATTTTTACGTAAAATTTTCATTTTATTGGAAATACGAAACATACTCTGCCGTTAACGATTGTTCAGTTTTCAGTAATTCAATAAACAGAATAATTAAATTATTTTTGTAGAATGCACAGCATGTATTGAAATCCCAATAATTTCAGTATTTTGTAGAAATGCGTGTACTAAGAATTGTACATTCGATGTAAGGTAAAGGGAATTCGTCTTAAATTTCCAATAATCATAATTTTTGTTGCAGCAAATACCACGAATTCTTATGTTATTATTCATTAATTGATAATATAAA